>CM019150.1:18787175-18992494 GCA_009733165.1 Naja naja
CAGTTGATCATCTACTGTTAACTTTGTTGGTATGCTTGAGCCAGGTCCAATTTGGCGAAGACTGTGCCCCTTAGAGAATGTAATAAATGATGAACCACTGGAACCGGATATCGCTCTGCTTGTTGCAGCATGGTTCCATGTCCCCTTGTAATCCCACAGATTCTCACAGAATGGAAGTCAGCCTTGACTGGTGTGACTATGGTGTCTCCCACCTGGGTGGTCTGTGGGCTCCTAATACCCTTGGGCTATCAGTTTATCTAATTGTTCATCAATTTTTTCCTTCAATGCAAAGGGTACCCTTCTGGGTTTTTAATTGGATTGGTTGTACCTTGGGATCTAGGTTAAATGTGATAGGGGTCCCCAAGTGCCTAATCCGTGCATGAAGACCTCTGGAAACTCAGACTTCAAACTCTCTTCCACTCAGTGTTGCTCACGTGAGTTGTGCCAGTCACTTGATGCCCAGCGGGTTGAACCATTCTAGTCCCAGCAAACTTGGGCGTCTTTATCCCGATGGTCAGGGGTAGGCGTTGATGTGACCTTTGAACTTCACGTTGAATTCTCTTGTTCCAACTACTGGAATCTTGTTCCTTGGTAGTCTTTAAGAGTTAATGCCTGCTTCTTGAAGTGAGTCTTCTGAATGTCTGGTATCAGTCTTGAATAGTGTCCCATGACACCATAGATAAGTATGAACCTGAGTCCACTTCCATTTGGCAAGGACCTTCCTTCAATGAATACCTTGACATGCACTTTCCTGTTATTTAAAGAGGATGAATGACCAATAGTTACTGTTTGATGAGTTTCATTCCTTCCATTTGCTTCTGTGTTTAGCCCCATTTTCTCACTGGTGTTGTTTGGCTTGACTTCTCTGTCTTTGTTGTTTGTAGCAAACTTTCTTCTGTTTGGTGGAGTTCTGGATGATTTGCAGACTCTTGCAATGTGCCCTCTTTTTTTCACATGGAGGCAAATGGTGTCCAGGAACTTGCATTCAGTGTGGGGTGGTTTCCCCACAACCTATGCAGTGGAAATCATGCCTCTTCCTTCTCAGGTCGTTTCTTTTCGCTCCATTCTGAGTCTGTTGATTTCTTCTTCTTCTCCACTGTATTCTGACTCAGATTCAAGTTCATCAAAATGAGTTGTAGTGGTCTTTTCCCCATAAGGCCCGTAGTCTTGTTCATCTTTCTCATGGCTGCTGCTGAGGATTTGGTGGCTTCTGCTGAAGATGCTTCCTCTATAAGCTTCTTTCAGCGTGATCTTGGGTTTCATCAGTAATTTGCTCTGCAAAACCTTGTCTTTAAGGCCCAAAACAAAAGCGATCCATGGCCTCCTCTAAGCTGCTGAATTTGCACGCACCCAATGTCTCTTAAACTTGCCACGAGAGTCATTTACACTTTCGTCTTCCCCCTGATTGCAGCGATAAAACTCGTGTCTCTTTATGAGGCATGATACTTGGGGTGCGTAGTGTGCCCTTAAAAGCCTCTCTAGATCAGGCCATGCCATTACCTTCATGTCTGCTGCGCCTGGTAATGCCTTTGCCATCTTGAAAACTGCCAGACCGCAATACGTGAGAAAAACTGCCCTCTTCCGCTGCTCAGAAATGGCAGCCAGATCGCTTCCTTCCAAATACATCTGAAACCGATCTGCATACGACTCCCAGTCTTCATTCTTCGGGTCGAATGGGGCTGGGGGGGTGTTCAGCGCAGCCATCTCGCTCTTCTCTGTTCCGCGTTGCCTTCTCTTCAGGAAGATCCCACCTTCGTCGCCAGTGTTAAGTTCGCATGGAGAGGCAGGACGCGGAGTGCTTCAACTCAAAGTTTATTGTGACTTCAGCTCAGAACGGACCCGACTGGCTCAGCCGCGGCAGCTATTTATAGCCGGCTGCTGCGGCTGCCAGCCAATCAGAGTGCAGGGTTTTTCCCGCACTTTTACAACCAATGAATTCAAACACTTTACAACAATAACCAGTCATTTTAAACTCTGCATACATAACAGTGTTGGGGTGTAGGGGGCGCAAGGGAGCAAAAAAAACCCCAAGATAATGGCTGTAATCACAGATTCAAAGCTCTGTAGGCCCAGCCTTGACTGACTTCCTAAGCCATGGGTGTCAAACTCCCGGCATCACATTGTTGCCACGTGATGAATTGTGACTTTTTCCCCCTTTGTTAAACTGGGTGTGGGAGTGGCCAGCGTGTGACTCACTGACCCACGGGCCTTGAGTTTGACACCTTGCCATAGGCAATCATCCCTACCTATTATATTCCTGCAGCTTAAACAAATACTTAAGTCTTAAAGGTAAAGTTTCCCCTCACACATATGTCCTACTTGTTTCGGGCTCTAGGGAGCGGTGCTCATCTCCATTACAAAGTCAAAGAGCCAGCACTGTTTGAAGACGTCTCCGTAGTCATGTGGATGGCATCAGAGGAGGTATTTAGCAGGTTCTGACCAGTTCTGGAGAACCGGTAGCGGAAATTTTGAGAAGTTCGGAGAACTGGCAAATACCACCTCTGACTGGCCCCGTCCCCATCTATTCTCTGCCTCCCAAGTCCCAGCTGATCGGCTGGGTCTTCTTTTGTTGCCCTGCACAGGAGAATGGAGCTGGAAAGCAGGTTAGTGGGGTGGGGACGGAATGGGGATTATTGTAGTATCCTTCCCCAGCCATGCCCACCAAGCCATGCTACACCCACCAAGCCATACCCACAGAACCAGTAGTAAAAAATTTTGAATCCCACCACTGGATGGAATGACTAAATGCCTAGGGCACATGGAACGCTGTTACCTTCCCACTAAAGAGGTCCCTATATTTTCACATGCTTTTGAACTGCTAGGTTGGCAGAAGCTGGGACAAGTAACAGGAGCTCACTCTGTTACGCGGCACTAGGGATTTGAACCGCTGACCTGCTGACCTTTCTGATCAACAAGCTCAGCATCTTAGCCACTGAGCCACCACGTCCCCAACTTAAGTCTTAAAAGCTATCCTATTGAGATGAGAATTTGGGCTGTTGATTTGTTTATTTTTTATTAAATCTATAGGTGGGCCTTAAATTACAGCCATCCATTTAGTCACCATTCAAAGTTACAATGGCACTGAAAAAAATGACTTATGACCATTTTTCACACTTACAACCATTGCAGTGTCCCCATGGTCACGTAATCAAAATTCAGACGCTTGGCAACTGATTCATATTCATGACGGTTGTAGTGTCCTGAGATCATGTGATGATCTTTTGTGACCTTCTGACAAGCAGAAAAAGCCAGATTTACTTAACAACTGTGTTACTAATTTAACAACTGCAGTGATTCACTTTCACAATTGTGGCGCGAAAGCTCGTAAAATGAGGCAAAACTCACTTAATAACTGTCTCACTTAGCAACAGACATTCCAAACTTGGTTGCAGTCCAAAGTCAAGGACTATCGGTGGATTTAATCAAAAATTAAATTAGCAGCCCAACTTGAATCGGCTTCCAGACTTGGTCCTATAATATTGAACAATTCCCATCAAAAGATTAAACTCTGCTCCTTTAGGTCTCCATGGGCATTGCTCTTGGCTTCAGGGCTTGACCGTGCTAAAATGAGCATTAAAGCAAGAGTTAATGATATGGAACACCAAGTGGATGTGTCTTTGGTTGGAAGCCATAAGAACCTGGATAGAATAAATTACGCAATCCAGCCAAGCATCGTTGCAATTTAACAATTCCTGCACACACAGGAAGCATACTCATTAGGGAGATGCAGTCCCTTACCCTTTGCCATGGTACATAGTAAATACAGAAAAGTTCCCTTGGGTGAAAGAATTTGGCCTTGTGGTCCTACATATATAGACCATATGCTCATAAGGACCGCTTTATTAACCTATGAATAAAAAGTGCTAGATTCTACACAGTAGTTTGAAAAGTTAAAGGAGAACAATATAACAGCGAAGCTAAAATTTAAAGTTGGGCATTGTTATTTTGAGTCAGGATTTTCCTTTAAGACTATAACAAGCTGGTGAGGTTGTATTTCATCTATAGCAGGGGTGTAAAACTCGATTTCATTGAGGGCCGCATCAGGGTTGCGTTGGACCTCATGGGAGGGGACAGGGGTGTGGCCAGGGGGCATGGCCAGCTCAATGTCACTCATGTTGGGGGCGCCTGTGGAGGCCTGAGCGCTCGGCCAACAAAAATAGGCTCCTGAACTCCATTTTTGGCTGTGACGGCCTTCTGCAACCCTCTGCCAGTGAAAATGGAGCTCGGGAGCCCGTTTTCGCTGGCAGAGGCACTGCAGGCCGGTCCTTCACTGTTTCCAGGATGGCCCCACAGGCCAGATGTAAGCACCCCTGGGCCAGATGTGGCCCATGGGCCTTGAGTTTGACACCCCGATCTATAGTGATGCGTGTGTGTGTGTGTGTGTGTAAGAAGTTCTGGTCTATGAGAAGGATTAAATAAATAAATAACAGCAGAAGGAGAAATACCTTACTCAGTTTTGTGGAAGACCGTCACCCAAAAAGGGAAAATTTGGACTGCCTCATACAACTTGTTAAGACATGATTTGTTAGGTATTACAACTTGCCACCACGATTAGGACTGGAATTTCTGGTGCTAAGCAAGATGGTTGCTAACTGCCTAATTTTATGGCTTTTTGCCATGGTTATTACATGAATCACCATGGTCATTAAGTGAAGCTCATGGTCATTAAGCAAATCCACTTTCTCCATTGATTTTGCTTGTTGGAAGCTGACTAGGAAGGTCACAAATGACTATCATGTGATCCTGGGATACTACAACCATCATAACTCCATGTTGGTTGCCAAGGGACCAAATTTTGATCATGTAAACACATGTGAAGCTGCAATGGTCATAAGTGCAAGGATCGGTCATTATTCACTTTTTTCAGTGCTGTCGTGACTTTAAGCAGTTGCTAACTCAATGTTGTAAGTTGAGGATTACCTGTATATGAACCTAGCCAATAATTTGTGATTTACTATGTGGCACAAACGATTGTAGTCTATATGTTAAACTATGATCAAATGAACTGAAATTAAATTGTGAACACATCAATTATGTTCTTATCTTCTTCTTATGAATTCAACCTAATGGGTCCAAATTATAGGAGAATTTTAGGAATTCATAAATATACTACATGTTCTTATGCTTTATTTGGTTTCATGTTTGTCTCTTTAATGGCCATTTAAATAAACTGATATGTGTGCCTGTAGACAAACTCATGCAATAATTTAATGACAGCATATTAATATTTTAATATTTTATTCATATTATTTTATCATTTAGTCAATTAAGTTTAAGTAATTAGAATTTTCAGTATCCTTATGTTGTGTTACAGTTGGAGCCATTTTGTTTCTATTAATCATTTAGAAAATATCTACATAATCTCAGTTTGAGTCCTGGAACCCTTGTATAAAATGCTGGTCAGTAACCAAAATAAAGATTTGTGTTGGCGATGAACTGAAATTTCTTGTTGGTAAAAGTAGCTGTTAATAGAAATGATTCTCTAGGGAACTGGCTGGGTCTTCCTTGTTGAATATTTACAAGCAAAGGTTGGTTGGCCATTTGTGGATGGTCTCAAGCTTTAGATTTCCTCTGTTTTCCATCACTGGATTCCATCACTGGAGGTTTTCAAGAAGAGTCTGGACAGCCATTTGTCCAGAATGGTATAGGACGGGGGTGTCAAACTCAAGGCCCGGGGTCCGGATCCAGCCTGCAGGGTGCTTAGATCTGGTCTGCGGGGCCACCCTGGAAACAGTGAAGGACTGACCTGCCAGCGAAAATGCAGCTCGTGAGGGCTGCACGTGGCCCTCCCAAGGCCCTCCGTTTTCACTGGCTGAGGTTTGCAGGAGGCCGCGCAGCCAAAACGGAGCTCGGAGCCTGTTTTCTCTGGCAGCACACAGGCCGCCTCAGGCGCCTGACATGAGTGACATTGAGTTGGCCATTCCCACCCTGGCCAAGCCCACTCTGGCCCCCGAGGTCAAACACAACCCTGATGCGGCCCTCAATGAAATTGAGTTTGACATCCCTGGGGATTAGAGTAGAAAACTTCTAAGGTCCTTTCCAACACTACTATTCTATGTTAATGTGAAGATTTATTTATTATTTATTTATTTATTTGGATTTGTATGCTGCCCCATCTCCGGGGGGACTCGGAGCAGCTCACATAAAAAGTCAAAGTCAAACATAAATACAAGAAATTAAAACATAAGTTTCCAAATAAATCCCTAAAATGCAATAAAATAAATTAATAAAAGAAAAACCCCAATCAACCTCAATCCAGGCTGGCTTGTTCAAACAGACAAGTTTTAAGATCGCGGCAGAAGGAACGAAGGTCAGGAGCCAGCTGCAACCCCCGGGGCAGTTGGTTCCACAAGATTGACCTATATATCGTTCCAATTCCTCCTCTAAATCTATTCTGTCCTCTTTCTTATTTTATTTATAATATTGACTGTTTAGTGGCAGCAGTGTTTGGGATGTTTGACAGCAGAAGGGGGGTATGAAAATGGGACATGCCCAACCACTACCACCTTCCTGCCACCTGCCCCACTTTGCACTAGTACTGAAAGCCAGATTGCCACCACTGCCAAACAGCCCAAATGCTGAATGGCCTGAAACTTGGCTTGGTGACAGTGGAGATGGCCATAGGTGTGTGAAAATGGGAAGCCCCTGGCCATCTCCTTCACTGGTCTGTGCTCTGCCCACCCAGCCACTCATTCACCTGCCCGCCCAGTTCCCGCTCCAGCTGCCCTAAGTGTGTTGTCCCTGCAGCACATTAGCCATGTTGAGTTGTCCTGCAATGACTTGGAACTGGTAAACTGATGATGCCAAGCTGGCCCCGCTGACTTGTCCTTGACTTAACTAGGACACTTAGATCACTCTCATAGTTGCTACTTTTGAGCCAGGTATCACCTATTCTATACCTATTCTATATTCTGTATAAATCTGCTGGGATCCATGTCTGTTCTCCTATTTCTCCACACTGAACCAAGTCATACAAATAATATGCAATCAAGAGTTAACCCAACCCAGAATACCAACACAACTGTCAAGATCACTTAGGATAATTCAGTCTGTGCCAAAAGTGGGAGCTTCCCCACCTTCCCCTGTATTGATTGTATTCAAATGTTATGCTTATAGGCTTTTAGATAGTTCAACCTATACAAATGAGAGCTAATAGATTCCTGCAAATTATTCCACTTTAAAATTAATGTGCTGGATTTGAATTTACTCCTATAAATCCTTGAAGACTGTAAGACTGCTAAGCTTCAGGCTTCCACTTATTCAATGTGTTACTCTGCATTTTGGGATAGCATTTTATTCATGTTTTCTTAGACATCCTTCTAGTTATAAATACTTCCTCTTTGCTTTATTGGGACAAAGGTGGAATACACAGTATATCACCACAGGAAGTTTATATTCTGATCAAGGCAGCAGTTATTCTAAAAGTCATGTACAACACTGCATTGCTTATTAAACTTTACCCTAATGGGAACACTATATCACTAGTTGCAAAGTTTAGATTTGAATTTGATTGCAAAGTTTAATCAAGGTTTGTGATCTATGGCTGGAGGTAGCCAGCTCTGTGATTTTTTTTTCAGTATACAAGAACCTGGGGACACATAACATGGCAAATGAAAACGAAAACATTGCCAATAACTATTTGAAGTGAATGCTGAGCTAATCAAATTGATGAATTAATTTCCATTAGCAAATTACTTAGAGCTAAATAGCATAGCACATTATCTAGGTTTTCAGGGCACAACAATTTGATACATGGATCATGGTGAAATGGATGGCAAGTTTCAGAGGCTGAACTCAGCTCATAAAAATCTTGTTAAGTTTCATCTGCTTATTACCCTTCGATGAGAGCGGGAGGAGACAATCTACTTCCTATGACACCTTCCCCAAGCTGGTGCCCTCCTCCACTGTGCTTGCTTTTCAACTCCTAAACTAGAGGTTGAATTCTTGCTTTCAGGTGGAGGAAGCTTCATTGTTATGAGAGAATCAAATTTCTGGGCTCCTTCCTTTGCATGTGGAAATGTCATTCCATTGAGTGGGTTAAATGGAAACACACTGAAATAGAACAGTATCTCAGTAGAACATTGGCCCTGTGCTTCCTGCAAAGAAATTCTAACAAGACACATTTTTCAAAGCTATGGTTGGTTTTTACCAAGAGTTATTGATTAAACACTAGTCAATTGGCTTCACACATTAGCCTAAACCACAAATAATGGTTTATACATTGCAATCCTTGCTTACACAAAAGTTTAACGCCAGTCCAATAGGCTGTGTTATGGCTTAATGCAATGTCTCTCTTCACCACTGGCTTTCATTAGCAATCTACTATATAATGGAGAAAAAGCAAAGACAATACTTAGTAAATGTTCTCCAGTGTTCGAGAAGAAATCCAACTGAAAGCAGTAGAGATGATTCCTCCCAGAGTTATTCTTTCTATATTGTCTTGGCAATCATGGAATGCTTTCATAAGAACAAAGGAACATGGGTGAACCCAGCACCCAAAAATATTTTTTGGGAAAGGCAATACTAAATGTTAAGGGAAAACATTATTAAATATGGAATTATTGTTAACTATTATTAATTTTAATTACTGCCAAATCTCAATGAGATCAAACTGAATCCATCCACTGCTTCATGGAGGATGAAATCATTAAAAAGTGAAGGGTGGCCTTTGGCCCAGAAAATGTGACATAAGCTTTGATGACACCATTGTGGCCACCATCTTGACTTTTTTGACCATATTCTGGGGAAACTGTGCTCTTAACTGAAAAATCCTATCCAATTCACATTTCAATACTTGCAAATGTACTTAGGAATAGTCAGTGGATGGATATAAGAATTTACCATGAATACAGTGGAGTGGAGGACCGACATATTTTAAATATATATGTTTTACCAGACTAATTTGTTCATGAGAACAAGGTACAATATTGAACTTCACTGAGCTGTTCTTCAGGCAAAAATGTTCATGCTTGTTGTTGTTTTTTTAAAAAAGATGCACACCATGACAAGTGGAATGGCTTAATTAGCACATCAAAGACTCTGTTATATTTGATTCTGTACAAACACGTCTGTTTACATGCACATCTCTCTTTTTCCCCAGTGGAAAACAGCTGCAGCCCCACCAGCTTGATCTAGCAAAAGGGACCTTTTGAATTTTGCAATATCATTGACAAGAGTTCAAGGTTTGTTTGTTTCTTAATTGATGGTAGCTATTGATTTGAATTTGCATCCCTGGGTGCCCAGTCAGCATGTTTTCAGTGCTGAAGGTGGAAGAAGGTTATCACAAAACTTTAAAAGCCTTGCAATACATTTAGGGAAACATAGCCATTCTAGGGGGTTGGGAAAGGGAGCCATGATAGATAATTATGCTGCAGGAGCTTCTCCAGAAGTTTGAAAGCTGCAGATTTAACATTCAAAAATAGGAATGCTTTTGTAAATGAAAAAAAATATATAAGATAAGAAATTAAATACAAAAATTGAACATGTAATTATGGTCATATTTGTATGTATATGTGAAACCTGTAATCATGCTGTTCACTAAAAAGAGATGTTAAAATGTGGAAAACTGAATAAAACTTGTGTGTGTGTGTGTGTGTGTGTGTGTGTAGGTCTTGGCGTGTTTGGGTCTTTTCCTGTGTAAGATTGAGAGTATCTTGGTGACATTTCAATGAGGTCCCACTCGCCATCTTCAGGCTGGTGCTTTCGGCTTCGTGCTTCTGCGAGCAAAGTGTGATTGGAGCTGCCGTCTCTCTATAAATACTGGTGGGGAGGTGTGGTGTGCTGGCTCTGTTGTAAGCAGGTTGGTTGGCTGTGTTGTTACTTCTTGATTGGTTGATGGAGTTGATGTTTGCCTGGAACGTTACATTACAGCCATCTGCTCAGGATATCACATCACGGGACTCAGGAGGTTACACCACAAAACCTCAGGATGTTACAACACAGCCAACGACCCAGGAGATTACAGCACAAGACCCTGGATGTCACAACAATAGAACTCAGAAGGTCATCACACAGCCCATTTCCCAGGTCGTTACAACACAAAAGGCTGATAGACACACAGAAAGTACCTCAGCCACGCAGGGTCTTACGAAAAAGCCAACCAATCTGCAAACATCAACTCCATCAACCAATCAAGAAGTAACAACACAGCCAACCAACCCGCTTACAACAGAGCCAGCACACCACACCTCCCCACCAGTATTTATAGAGAGACGGCAGCTCCAATCACACTTTGCTCGCACAAGCACGAAGCCGAAAGCACCAGCCTGAAGATGGCGAGTGGGACCTTATCAAAACGTTGCCAAGATACTCTCAATCTTACACAGGAAAAGACCCGAACATGCCAAGACCTGCATACCTGTACCCGTGAAAATCTATGAATAAATATACATACATACATACATACATACATACATACATACATACATACATAAAAATTTATCTTTTTTAAAATCAGAAGGTGGGAAAATAGAATCTCTAATGAAAGTAAAAGAGAGCAGAACTCCAATAATCTCAAAATTATTCTAATTTACAGTGAAAATACAATGGCATTCACTAATTCTGAATTTCGTTTTGGTTCCTCAAAGCACTTGGCTAGTCTGACTTTGGGGTCAAAGAGTTTCTAATTAATTACTACCTTTTAATGAAGGGCAATTGACATTTATCTGAAATGAATACTTTAAAAAGATGAAATTATGATAAAGATAATTAGATTGGGCCTGTACTTAGCTTGGCGAGGGCTCTTGTAAATCAAAAAGACATTTCAGTCATCCATCAACATGGCCACATTGATACTGAACCTGTTTTATAGTTTGGTTGTAAAAGAAATATGTACTGATCCCATTGTTAATTCCTACTTTATACTCTTTTCACCCCAAAACACGTCATAGCTTTTTGCCACATGGTGCACATGGGTGTCTGCAGAGCAAGATCAGAAAATTCAAGATAGTATCCACACCATTAAGTGATTGAAGTCCCATCCTTTTTATGGAGATCACAACACATGTAAAACAGAGGTAAGCCTTGGCATGCATTGTCCCAAAGGTGCAACTGGACTTTGTTTTTCCTGGAAGACATTTTGCTTCTTATCTAAGAAGCTTCTTCGGTTCAGTCAGAACTTCCCTTCAGTTGAGTCAGAACTGAAGAAGCTTCTTGGATGAGAAGCAAAACGTCTTCAAGGAAAAAACAAAGTCCAGTTGCCTTTTGAAAAAGCACCTTTGGAACAACCATGATTTGGATGACTGAGAATCTCCATAGACTTTGACTGCATTATTGTGGTTGCCAGCCTGGCTTTTTGACACATACACACACACACACACACCTCTGGAGACCCCTGGCCATGCAGGTTCTAAAACAAATGAATTCCTTTCATTCAGAGGCATCCACAAAGAAGGGTAAAAATACAATATGACAGATGTGACCACATGTGGAAGCATGGGGTATTCATCAAAATGGGTAAAGCTCTGATCATATCTTGATTTTATTTTACCCCTATCATCATCCTCCAGAGTATAAGCTAATACTGAATAAGCCCAATGTTTTAGTTACACCTAAGCACATTTTTTAAAATGTTATATTTATTTGTTTAATTAGATTTCTATATCACCTTTATTACTATATAAGTAACTCAAGGTGGCAAACATTCCTAATACTCCTTCCTCCTCTGATTTTCCCCATAAAACCAACCCTGTGAGGTGGGTTGGGCTGAGGGAAGTGACTGGACCAAAATCACTCAGCCAGCTTTCATGATTAAGGCAGGACTAGAACTCCCAGGCTCCTGGTGATTTGGCCTGGCCAGCGAGCCTTCGCGCCTAAAAACCTGGAAATAAGGAGAAATTTTCTGACAGTGAGAACAATCAACCAATGGAACAGCTTGCCTTCGGAAGTTGTGGGAGCATCATCACTTAAAACTTTGAAGAAGAGATTGGACTCCCATCTGTCAGAAATGGTGTAGGGTCTCCTGCTTGGGCTGGGGGAGGGGTTGGACTAGATGACCTACAAGGTCCCTTCCAACTCTGTTAATCTAAAAGAATCTAGAGTGGGACTAGAACTCCCAAACTTCTGGTGGTTGGCCCGGCCAGCCAACCTTCATGCCTGAAGTGGGGACTAGAACTCTCAGGCTCCTGGTTTCTAGGCCAGCACCTTAAGTGCTACACCAAACTGTGTTCTTGGGATTTTTAAATCTCCAGTTGAGACTTCTTCTTAAGTAAAAGATTCTGCCTTTGCCCTCCTGTACTTTATTAAAGCCCAGTTAATTAATCAATGGCATCCTTTGCTCTCTGTGTGTTTATATCAACAACTGAACAACCCCTACCCCGTTCTATGAATTTGTATTTTGTACAGAACTTCACAACCTTGATTTGATCCTCTGGGCATTTCTGTGTTATAAATATTTAGCAGCAACAGTTACATACTTGTTTATGCATGCAGCCATGTTTGCAGAATTTTGTTGACAGAGCAGAGGCAGTAATTCCAATTTTTTATTTACCATAATAAGGGGGGAATTCATTCCTTCTTAATTAGAGCCCTGCTGTTCTCATTCATTCTTTACTGCACACAAGCAGACTCATGCTCGAAAGGGAAACAATGGGATGAGAAGGGTGGGGGAACGGAGTAATTTCCAAATTTGTTCTGAAGGATCTGGGTGATTTGTAAAGAGTTAGTTTGCAAACCACTTTGTGCAACAGCCTAAATCGGTGGCAAATGCATGTATTGCATTGCAAGTATAAGCGCCCAGATTCTCCGTCAAAAGGGTCTTGGGATGTTTGTCACAGATGGTGAAGAGCTGCTATTAATTGGCATATTGCTATTAATTGGAATACAATATTGGAGCAGATGAGCCGAGCATTCTGTTTACTCAGGAAAATTGCAAATTTTTGCAAATGAATGTGCAAAATCAGGACTGATGTTGCATTCCTATTGTAGTATTCCAAAAAGAACAGTTGCAGGACTTGGGTATGGCTACTCTAGAGAAAAGAAGGACTAGGGGTGACATGATAGCAGTATTCCAGTGTGTGAGGGACTGCCACAAAGAAGAAGGGGTCAACTTACTTTCCAAAAGCACCAGAAGGCAAGTCGAGAAACAATTGATGGAAACTAATCAGAATAGAATAGAATAGAATAGAATAGAATAGAATAGAATAGAATAGAATAGAATAGATATAGAATGGAATAGATAGTGGAATGGAATGGAATGGAATGAATAGAATGGAATAGAACAGAACAGAATAGAATAGAGAAGAACAGAATAGAATAGAATAGAACAACAATATTGAATGGAATAGATGGATGGAATGGAAAGAACAGAACAGAACAGAACAGAACAGAACAGAACAGAATAGAACAGAATAGAATATAATATTGAATGAATAGAATAGGAGTGGAGTGGAACAGAATAGAATAGAATAGAACAGAACAGAAATAACAGAAGAACAGAACAGAACAGAACAGAACAGAATAGAACAATAATAGAATGGAACGGAGTGGAGTGATGGAATGGAATGGAATGGAATGGAATAGAATAGAATAGAATAGAATAGAATAGAATAGAATAGAATAGAATTATAATATTGAATGGAATAGAGTGGAGTGGAGTGGAATAGAATAGAATAGAATAGAATAGAATAGAACAGAACAGAACAGAAAGAAAGAACAGAACAGAATAGAACGAAAATTAATGAATGGAATGGAGTGGAATGGAGGGAATGGAATGGAATGGAATGGAATAGAATAGAATAGAATAGAATAGAATAGAATAGAATAGAATAGAATAGAATAATAATATTGAATGGAATGGAGTGGAGTGGAGTGGAGTGGAACAGAACAGAACAGAACAGAACAGAACAGAACAGAACAGAATAGAATAGAATAATGACTTTATTGTCTCTTTGAATGTACACTAATCAGCATACATTAAAATGAAATTACATTGCATACAGCTCTCAAAGGGTCTCTACCTCTAATATACACTACATAAACATGACTAAATACATACATACATACATACATACATACATACATACACACACATATACCCACATATATTATATGACACAGAGAAGCGACATAGTCTAGTTTGGAGATATACATGTACATGGCGAGAAAAACAAATCTTGAATTTACCAGACGAATGGCATATGGAATAAACCCATTACAGAATCTGGTAGTCGTGCTAGAAATGTTTCGAAACTTCATCTCAGAGGGGAGCAACAGAAACAGACCATAAAGTGGGTGTGTGGAGTCTCAGCTCTATTCGGAATTATTTGTGCAGATGTGTGTGAGTCTGTGTGTGTGGAATGCAATTCTTCATATATTGAACATGGCAGAGAGCTTGTGCATCTGTCCTGGGCAGAAAGGATTTGTGTCACTTTTCCCATTCCAGTCCAATTCCATAGATGGCATGGTAAATTGCTATCCTGCATTTAATCTCAACCCAGCAAAACGTCTTCACAAAGGTTCATGCAAAGGTCACACTCTTTCTCTTAAGGAACTCTTTCCATTCGCTGGATGCTAATAGTCTGATATTGCTCCTTAAATTCCCTTCCATTAGAACAGCCCAGCTTTCAAAGTGTTTTGAGTTAGCTGGATTCTATCCAGTTTTTTCTGCCAAGACGAAAATGATGTGGTGCAGGAGAAAACTGGGAGTAAAACCGAAGCAGATATAAAAATGAGATGGATGGATTTTTTCCATAAAAAGCTGCCCATAAAAATTAATTAGAGAGTGAAGTTTAGATTGGAGATCCTATGCATCGCTAGTGATGCTACATTAGTGGGGCACTTTACTGCAATGCTGTTTTCTACTGTTTTCTTTTTTTCATTTCAGTTCGTTGCCTGGTTCCACCCACTCCACAAGTTTTAATAGTGTCATATTGATCTGTGGTTTCTTTTTACTGGTATTACTTCTAATCTCAGATTAGAAATAAAATAAATGGATGAAATATACAGTACTCTTGTCTGATCCTAGGAGAGGTTTTTTAAATATATAATACAGTGCTATTCAGTGCCTTCCTTAATTTTCATTACAGGTAGTCTTTGATTTGCAACCATTCATTTACGGACTGTTTGAAATTGCAGTGGCACAGAAAAAAAATGACTCATGACCAATTTTCACTCTGACGACCGTTGTCACAATGAGATAAAAATTCAGCCGCTCGGTAACTGGCACATCTCTATAATTGTTGAAGCATCTTGGGGTCTTGGGGTGGGGTCACCATTTGTAACCTTCCCAGCTGTTTTCCAATCAACAAAGTCAATGGGGAAAGCCAGATTTACTTAACAACCACATGATTCACTTAACAACCACATGATTTGCTTAACAACTGTGGGGAAAGGGTCATAAAATGGTGTGTCAGGTTTCCAAGTGATGAAATCCATTTAAAAAGAAAAGAACAAATTCCATCTTCCAAGACAATTTCTTTTATTTAGGAAAGCATCAAATTGGCAAAGTCCGTGGTAATTCCAGATCTGATACAACCCAGAATTACCTCACAATATTAGAAGTTTGAAACAACCCCCAAAAGTCACATTCTCCAATAGAAGTAATTCAACATTGCTTGATGTCATAAATCTCTACCTCAAGGGGCCCAAGCACAGACAGCTCATTTTCCCATGGGAAGAAGAATCACCTAGCCTAAACAACTCTCTATGCCCACTCCTCCCCCCTTAGGAATGTGGCAAGCCCAAAACCCTTCCCCCATAACTGCCAAAGAGAAAGTAAGAAAAAGAATATATACTAAGCCTAACTAAAATGGCAACACATAGGTCAATTTCGGACTTGACAGGTGTACAACTCACTTAACAACTGTTTGGCTTAGCAATGAAAATGAAACAAAATGCTAAAAAGTTATGATATTTATCTGGTTATTTAACCAAGCACATCTAAATTAAATTAAAGGAACCAAAATATCTTTACAATCCCCAAGGCATGTCACAACTTTTGAGCACTCCTAATATTTGGAAATTGAAGATTGAAACATTTGACATGTCCTAGGTCTGTGATGGTGAACCTAGGGCACGTGTGCCACAGGTGGCACACACAGTCATTTGTGCCGGCACACGAGCCACAGGCAAACTTACCTCACTGTGCATGCATGTGCCTCACAACTGATTTTTGGCTGGTTTGAGGCCTTTTTCGGCCTCCCAGAGGCTTGAAAAAAGCCTCTGCAGGCTTTGCAGGGCGAATAATAGGCCCGTTTTGTCACTTCCTGTATTTCCGGAAATACCAGAAGTGACCAAATGGGCCTAATATTCAGCCTGCAAAGCCTGCAGCAGGCAACAGAAATTTGGGGCTCAATTGTGGTGGTAAGTTGAGGACTACTTTTATTTCACTTTGAATGGAAGAAGAAATACGCATCATAAAAAGAGAGGGAGGGAGGGAGGGAATATTTAATATTTTTGGATTCTTCTGGATAAAATCCTCCTCGTGTGCCACCAAACATATGAATGAGCTGTCAGAGCATCAGAGAACCGTAATTTCAACTCAATATTGATTTGTTTTAGAAATTTCTAATTCCACACCTTCACCCTGAAAGATGGAAAGCAGGGTGGGCAGACTACACAAAACATCAATTCATATCAGAGTAAAACTGAGGTATGCATCAAGTGTTACAGGTAATAAAACTGAGAGATGATCACCAGAAAACTATTCAACCAATGAAACCTTGAGAAATCAATACACTGTTTGAAGAAATAAGCATTTCTTTTCCTAAGGGGGGCAAACCATGCTATGTCTGCACCTGCCATGCCTTCCTTGAAAAGACATTTTAATTTCAGCATGGAGAGGGTGACATCTGGGAATATCCCCTCCAAGCACCTCCAGATCCTTCTTGAAACTTTCCTTCTCATTTGCCATCTCTGCCACTCGGTTTTGGAGATACTCTCTAGTTAACACACACACACACACACACTGCTCATCTATTTGGGAATCTGGTGAATTCTTTTGAATGGAGAAAAAAGTTCTAAATACGGCAGTTCTTGATGTGCTGCAGGACTCCCCAATGGACTTAAAAGAGATTGCTTGAATCTCATCTGGATTTGGATGGCCACCTGCTCAACAAAGCACCTTCCTAAATGAAGAGAGCTGTTTTGTTTCATGAAGATGATCACAAGATGAACTGGAATGAGAAGAAGAGCTCTTCAAGTATTTCATTTTTAAGTTTTCTCCAGCTTACCTAACCCTAACCCTCACATCCTGGACATAAACTGTTCCAACTCCTACTCTCAAAACGACGCTATAGACTAGAGCACTACGCACCAGAACAAGCAGACACAAGAATAGGTTTTTCCTGAATGCCATCACTCTGCTAAACAAATAATTCTCAACACTGTCAAACTATTTACTAAGTCTGCATTAGTATCACTATTAATCTTCTCATCCTTCCTTTTACCCATCTCCTCCCACTTATGACTGTATGAAAGTAACTTTGTTGCTTGTATCCTTATAATTTTTTATTGACTGTTTACTAGTATGATTTGATTTGATTGCTTATTATTATGGTTCCTAGTATGATTTGACTGCTTATTTGTACCCTTTGGCTACTATTAAGTGTTATACCTATGATTTTTGACGAATCTATTTTTTTTCCTTTTTATGAACACTGAGAGCATTTGCACCAAAACAAATTCCTTGTGTGTCCAATCACACTTGGCCAATAAACTATTCTATTCTATTCTATTCTATTCTATTCTATTCTATTCTATTCTATTCTATTCTATTCTATTCCATTCCATTCCATTCCATTCCACTCCATTCCATTCCATTCTTTGAATTGGCCACAGAAATCTCTACATTGTTGGGTAAAATTAAGGCCTGCCCAATCAACTTCCACTTGCCCGTCATGTGGTCAGCTAAATGAGGCTCACAATAAAGTATACTGGTGTAGTGGTGAAAGTACTGGACTAAGACTCAAGTTCATGTACACCCTCAGATATGGAAAGTCATGGGCTGGCTTTGGGCCAGTCTCTGAGCAACCCAAGAGGCAGCTAAACAGGCAGTTCCAAGCACTCGCTTGCACTCAACCAGCTCTACTCCACCACAATTCAAGGAGAGCCACTTATTTTCTCCACAAGTGATATTCCATCAATCCACAAATGCTTTTCTATTTGCCATGCATTGAAACGCCAAGGACAAACACCACTCACCAGGCTTGTTAAGGAAGCCACTTCTGAAAAGCTTGCTAAGAGGACTTACCCAAGCAGTCACAAGTGTGTCTGTGTGCACTGTGAGCATAGTGTGTGTGTGTGTTTGTAATATCGCTGAGTCTCTGGATCGCAAATAGGTAGAAATATGGTAAATAAATACATAAACATGCACAATGCATACAGACAGAAAACACACACATATATATATATGTTGTGTGTGTGTTTTGTGTATATACACATGATAAAAATGAATGTCTGTTTCCAATTGTTTGTTTTTATCTGGCCAACTGAAACCAACTCTGTTTTATCCATTAACTCTAATAGTATGTGAAAAAGATCTTGAGATATGGGGCAAAAAAGTGCTGGGTAGGGAACAGTCAGATAAGAGAGGTCACACTCCACAGGTGCATAATGGGTGGAGGAAAGAAACTCCAAGCAGTGGTGGTATTCTACCAGTTCAGCCCAATTCGGCCGAGCCGGTAGCAGCGGAGACCGAACCGGTTCTCTTTGCCGATCTGCTGTTGTGCCCACCTGCCTGCCCAGGCTCCCTTACTCATCTTTATCCTCTGAATTTGAAGTGCAGCTGCTTTGCGCGGCACAGAAGAGTGCCATGCAGCAGCTGCTGAAGCAAGTGGGAGAGCGCAGGCTTGCAGGAGCCGAGTCAGAACGCCTCTGCACCTGCGCAAATGCCTCTGTGCCTACGCAAAGCACGCCCAAGCCATGCCCACCGAACTGGTGGTAAAAATATTTGAATCCCACCACTGCTCCAAAGGGACCCACTGTCTGGATTCTCAGATTGTAAATGAGTTGGTGCCAGATTTGTACTTTCAGACCTGCAAGATCCTGTTAATGCAGGCTTATAATAAAATAGAATTAGTTCATCTGATTGGATTTCCTGCCTGATCTACCTTGGAAAGCTGACACATTATGGTAGTGTTATGGTTTAAGGAAAGGAGAGGGGAAGGGAGGAAAGGGTATGTTTTAGTTTTTAGATGGCATTACTTGGGGGCCAAGAATGTACTATGGATACAAACATGTATTTATTAGTTTACAACCTCTCTGATTTCTGGCCTCTAGTTGTGGTTAGCCAAGGCTAATGTAAAGAGATGGGAAAATGTCTAACAGAAAATAATATCAGCAATAACTCAAGAGAACTTTATGATACCTTCACTGTCTCCCTGCTGTCTCTTTGAAAACAACTTTGGTTTAAGCCTTTTGCCTTACAGCTGTGCTGCGTGGAGAGTCTACAGATTCTGGTTCATTATTCTATTTTGCTTGTCCAAAAAGAGGCATATGGATATAATGGTGCCAGAGTATGCACTGAATTCAACTGTATTTTCTATATCTTACAGAGTTCTTGGTTGGAAGCCAAGAAAGCTCTGAGATGAGAAATGATCACCATATGTAAAATACATGATGCCGTGGAAAATGTGGTTAGTTTGTCCTGCAGGCCCAACAAACTTTACAGAGGCAGAATATGCAACAACAGTGGAACAGCCAATAACATTACACCATTTTTTGTGCTGACACACAGGGGCAACAGATAGCACAACAATACAGAAATGTCTGTAGTGGGATTTCCAAATAAATATGCATAGGATTGGATTGCCTATAAGCAATATTCAGAGTACATATCAAGAACCCAGAATACAAAGCTATATTTTATTATTCTGGGATCATAACAGGATCCCCAGTACATGACAGAGTCACAATACAAAACATAAGGCACGTAGAAAATATTTTGCATACAGAAAATAGAAATTTCTGTGTGACACAATGGAGTAGTAATCTCTTGAGTGTCTTTATTTTTACAAAATACCTTAGCTGCTAATTACTTCTTCTGATGGTCCCTCATCTGTTGTTGCAACAATGCAGATGTCTACAAGTCTTTATTCAGTATTATTAACTACATGCAGAAGAATGTCATTGTGGCAAGGAACAGTTGGCTCTCTGCAAGGTCATTTTAATATGGTACCAGAAGACAAGTAAGTGAGTGAAGATATCATCATCATTACATTATGGATTATATCATTATCACCACCTTAATGCTGTTGCAAATTAAAATGGACAGCTGCTGGGCTGAGTGGCTTTTAGTCTTTCACCTCCTGCTTATTGAAGTGCAGAATCTCTACATCCTACAATGAGCAGAGACAGAGGAGGAGAGGAATTCACACAAGGAAGAGTTATAGAGAGAAACCACGGCTATTCTGGAATAGCTTACTTGACGTGTGAGTGCAATACTTAGCAGTGGAAGCAGACCTGCTTATCAAGCAATAGCTCTGATTATTTCATTTATTTTATGAAGAAATAACGCTGATCAACTCTATCTAGCTTCAAAGTAGCTTCAAAGTAACTTCAAAGTAACTAAGCAGCTTCAACTATTTGAGTGACTGGAAGACCTCTCTACTCCAATCGAACTGCACAAGTGATACTTCCGGCCATAAATGTGATTGCCACTATTTTACTGCACTTCCAGGCCTAGTTTCTATAAAAAAAAGCTGGACATTTCTTTCCAAAGTACCGTCTACACAATGTCCAGTTGATGTTACAGTTGTTTAATTCTCTGTTCTAACGCAATAACTTCTCTTTCCATCTCATATGGGAGGTCGGCATTCACTTGCTCTGCAAAATATTTCTTGATTTCTTCCACCTCCTTCTCCCAAAACTCTTTGGAAATGTCACAGAGTTTCTGGAGGCTGACCCTTTCCAAGCCTTTCAAGTTCAGTCCTGTGTCGTTGGGGATGTAGCCAATGGCTGTCAGCTGCGCACCGTCGTCTTCTCCCTGGATGCGGTTAAACATCCATTCCAGCACCCGGGAGTTTTCACCAAAGCCGGGCCAAAGGAATTTCCCTTGTCCGTCTTTCCGGAACCAGTTGACATGGAAGATCTTCGGGAGTTTTGCTGTAGGCCGATGTGCCATGCTGAGCCAGTGGGAAAGATATTGACCAAAGTTGTACCCGAAGAAAGGTCTCATGGCAAAAGGATCGTGCATGATGATCTTTCCTGAGGGGAAAGAAAAAAAGTATGGGAGGCCTCATCCATAATTAGTCCACCATTATTTCCAAGATCACCAGGTCCACATTTACTCACTTGAAATCGTACAGCCTTGACATCTGCCTCAGGTAGTCCTCGAATTAGGGCAAAGGAGCCCCAATGTTGCTAAGTGAGACATTTGTTAACTAAGTTTTGCCCCATTTTATGACCTTTTTTTGCCATAGTTGTTAAGCGAATCACTGCTGTTGTTAGGTTAGTAACATGGTCGCTAAATGAATCTGGCTTTCCTCATTGACTTTGCTTGTCAGAAGGTCGCAAAAGGGGATGACTTGACACTGGAACCGTCATAAATATGAGTCAGTTGCCAAGTGCCTGAATTTTGATCACATGACCCCCACGGGGTTGCTGTAAAGGTCATGAGTGTGAAAAATGGTCACGAGTCACTTTTTTCAGTGCTGTTGTAACGGTCACTACTATGAACTGCTGTAATCCGAGGACTACCTGTAGTAGTCAAATTCAAGCAACTTTTAATCTAGGCTTCTTGGTTTGGGACTCACATTATTACGATTAATTTTTCTTTAAATTTTTCTGTAGCTGAGCAGGATCAAGACGATAGTCCTGATTGGAATTGTCCACTTCCTGATCCTGTGGTCTGACCCGGCTCCCAAACACAACAAACCTTCTTTAGTTAAACCAATTATTCTTTTATTAGGAGCACCAGCAGCCCCTGCAAAAAGTCTGTCTGTCTGTCTGTCTGTCTGTCTGTCTCTGTCTCTCTTTGTGTCTCTCTCTTTCCCTCCCTCCCTCTCTCTCTTTCTCTCACAGCAGGCTAACAAGTCTGTCCAGCAGGAAGATGAATAGTTGTCTGCCATACCTATTCATCTCCGCCCCTTGCCTTTTATGCCCAGACCTACGGTGGGTCTTTGCTAGCAGCAGTGGCTCTTCCATCCGAAGGACCAGCCCATAGATTTCCACTGCTCTTCTTTCCTTTGCCTTCTGTGCATCTGCGCATCAGGCACTGGACCCAGCACTCCTCCTCTTCCTCATCAGCCACCTTCAGACCTGGGGGCTCTTGACTCTGCATCTGAAGGTTGATGGATGGCCCAGGCTCTGCCTCTGTCTCTCTCTCTCTGACAGCTCCATTCCCTCTTCCCCCTCGGAGCTCTCAGGTTGCCCTGACTCCCAAGCCGCCTTACTGATTCGGCTGCTGGAGGGGCCAGCGGCTGACAGACCACAACATCTTGGCAATGAGAGGAAGCTCCCATTGCAGCAAAGGTACTTTGGGCTGGAACCAGCATCACAATCAAAATCGAGGCAAGCATTAAAGCTCCATTCTCCCGTGCCATCTTTAACACAGGAACCGTTCCTCCTGTTCCACTAATTATTCAATCTCATGATCTGTCTCCCTCTCTCTCACACTTGTTATATCAAAGCAGACAATGTGATAAAAATTGCATGGCTTTAATGTCAGGGAACCGTTGTGCGGATTACAACAGGGAGGTGCAGAAGGTAAATCAGTTGGAACCAAGCTTGCAAAATACACACATACACACATGCACACACAACTACAAGGCAGGCTTGCCTAACTAGGTACACTAATCTCTGAAATTGAAATATTGCCTGTCCAACCAAATTTCCATAAGCGAAGGAGAACAAGTATAAAAGAACTGTTTTCCTGTCGGTTGGATCAAAATCTAATCCCACATCTTCTTCCCCTTCGATAGACCAGGCTGGGAATGGGGGAAAAAATTATATGATATCTTTCCCCATTTTTCATCGAAATCTATTCCTACTATCAGGAAATTGAATCCTGCATGGCTGATGGAACTAACAACAGTCAGGAAGCAGACATGACTCCATCATGCTCTCTTTCACATTATGCTTCCCAGAACCATGTCTTGGTTCTGAATGTGGAGAATATGTAACAATTATCTAAGATAATTGATTATAATAGAATAGATCCTTCAGCCTAAAATATCATTTTTTCTTTATTTACACAATGTCACAATTGCATGCCCTGTATGGGGTGGTAATTGTTTAAATACCAAAGCACAATATTTTTACTATCATAGCAAGGAAGGAAGGAAGGGAGGGAGGGAGGAAGGGAGGGAGGAAGGAAGGGAGGAAGGAAGGAAGGAAGGAAGGAAGGTTCTTTCAAATGTTCAGAATTTCTAGGTGAAAATAATGAGCCACACATTTTAAATGCCAAGGTGTTATTTCACATTGACTTACCTTTATATTCAGCAGCGGCTGTTGCTTCTGATCTCATTGTTGCACCAATGAATACCCCGTGCTGCCAGTTAAGAGCCTCATAAACTAGAGGCACACCTGGAGAAAACAGAATGGTTGGAATATTTAAAGGTTACTGGTGCTGCACCTAATTGAGTTTGCTGCTTTAGATCGCAGCAGCAGCTGGCTCACGTTCACCAGCATTTGTAAATTTGGGATCACTGCATAGCCATCCTCCCTGTGGCTTATCTAATCTATTCAGAATGTAAACAGTTCTATCTATCTTAAGGTACAAAGAATCAGGGAAGGGGATTTATGTTAGCTATGGACCCTTTGCCTCTGCAAAGGTACTGCTGAGTAATACTTGGGGTGGGAAGAGAGTGCAGTATTGTGAATGGCAGGAAAATGCAACTTTCTCTGACCAAAGGCTATTTAAGAACTAATCTATAATTTCTATATATACCATGAAAGCAGTGGTGGGATTCAAATAATTTAATAACCGGTTCACCCAGGGTCAGGTTGGCTGTCATGGGAGGCGTGGCCTATCCCTGTTCTTCAGCTCCGCCGCACATGTGGGACGAGCCTCCCGTGACAGCCAACCTGACCCTTGACGAACTGGTTGTTAAACCCGCCCCCCACCATCCAAGTGGATCCTGGGCACTGCGCTGCAATGGAGAAATGGGAAACAGAGCGGCCGCTCCATTGCCTATTTCTCCATTGCAGTGCAGCACCCAGGATCTACTGTGATAGTGGTGTGTGTGTGTGTGTGTTGTGTGTAATTTAACAACCGGTTCGCCTGAACTGGTGTGAACTGGCTGAATCACACCACTGCATGAAAGCTATTATGGCAGGGGTGGCGAACACGCGGCTCTCGAGCCGCATGCGGCTTCCGGCCAAAATGAATGCGGCTCTTTGCCTCTTATCATTATTTTGTATACTGTGGCTCTTTGCCAAGTTTGGATTTTGTTATGCTGCTTCTGAGGAGGGATCTCTGAGGAGAGATTTCCGAGCACGTAGTCCCGCCCCCGGCTGCGTCATCCCGTCTCCCATCCCTCGGAAACAACTGCACGGGCCAGCGAGCATGGTGTGGCTCTCTGACTCTCACAGTTTAAAATTTTGGCTCTTTGTGTCAAACTTGTTCGCCACCCCTGTATTATGGTTTGCAAATGAACTACAGCTAGACATATAAATATATTGGAGTTGGAGACCCTTTGAGAGCTGTATGCAATGAAATTTCATTTTAATGTAAGCTGATTAGCGTACATTCAAAGTGACAATGAAGTTATTCTAAGTGCAAATCCAAGATATATTAAGCCCTGTAGTTGTTGCCCTATAGAAATGTTGGGACTCCACTTCCCACCATATCAGATATTCTGCTATGAAATGTCCTTCTTTCCTGCAGCACCCTAGCTGACTTTGCAAAATTGCCAGTGGCCTAGAATCATGGCTTAGAAGTGGCCACTTTATTCAACCTCTCTGTTCAAAGAAGGAATTGAAATTAGGGCATTTCTGGGAGACAGGCGTCTAGCTTTGCGTAAAGATAACCAGAAAAGGGGGGGCTCTCTTCTCTCTCTGATCATTTCCCGGTACAACTTCTAGAGCCATGATGGCAAACTTATGGCACACGTGCCAGAAGTGGCACGCAGAGCCATTTCTGCCGGCACACGAGAGATCACCCAGAAGAGCCCCACTGCGCATACACACGTGCCCCTGCCAGCCAGCTGATTGTTGGATATCTGCATGCATGCGTGGGGGAGACGCGTGTGTAAGAGAGACGCGCGCATGCGCAAGGCATGCAGGGGTCATGTGCGTATGTGCAGAGGTGCACGGCATGTGTGGGGTTTGCATGTGCATGCACAGAGATGTGTGGTGCAGGGGGTCATGTGCACATACGCAGAGGCGTATGGTGCGCACGCAGGGGTCACGCGTGCATGTGCAGGGTGGCGGGGGGGTCGCACATGCAGTGCATCATGGGTGCAGGCACCTGAGCGCACTTTCAGCACACGATGTGGAAAAGGTTAGCCATCACTGTTCTAGAATCATCGAAGTAAAATAGCAGTAATGAATGATAGGCTTCATATCACTGCAAGGGGGACTGAGTGGTACTACCGTGTTTCCCCGAAAATAAGACCTACCCCGAAAGTAAGACCTAGCACTATTTTCTAAACCTGCCCTAATATAAGACCTACCCCGAAAATAAGACCTAGTGTAAATCTCCAGTTCCAGGAAGACTTTTCAGGGAGCAACCTGTGAAACACCTCCCTACACACTCACACCCACTATTTGGCACCATAAATATATAAGACCTACCCCAAAAAATAGACCTAGTGTGTTTTGGGAGCCAAAAAATATATAAGACAGTGTCTTATTTTCGGGGAAACACGGTATGAAGATGCCGTTAAGTCACTAATGAGGAAATGGACTGTCACTAGTCTTCTTTTTCACTCTCCTTTTCCTTAATGTAATTTGTCCCCCATATTTATCAATTTTTTCCTAACTTTTCAGACAACTTAATTTTCCCAAATTACTCTAAGTTGTTTTTGATACTTTTTTAAGCTGCAAGAACCGTTATCTTAATTTTCGGTTGTTACCTTCAGGTCTCCGTCCTCCAAATATGATGCCCTCAATTGGGACGCCTTCTGGATTTTCCCAGGCAGGATCAATAATAGGACACTGGCTAGCAGGACAGCAGAATCGGGAATTGGGATGAGCACAAGGCTCTTCTGTTCAAATATATTCAGACAAATATATGTCACACTTTCATCATTGCAGTAACCAAAAATGCAACTCAAATAATAGAGAAATGGAAGGATAGGTCTCCTTCGTACCATTCTCGACAGTCCATTTTTTCTTTTTCCAAGACAAGAGAGTGACTCCTGGTGGAAGCTCCTGATCAATACCTTCCCAATATACGCCTCCATCACTAGTTTCTCCTACGTTGGTGAAGATTGTATTCGTTTTTATTGTCTTCATAGCATTGGGATTGGTTTTCACAGAGGTTCCAGGAGCAACTCCAAAAAAGCCATTCTCTGGGTTGATGGCTCTTAAATTACCTAGGAAACATTAGGTAAGATGCTACCTTTAGATATCATTCACAAGGTGGCTAAGATGCCAGAGAGCAGCAGGAATCTTTTCTATTATTATCATCTCTTCTTTCTGTCTATTCCTCACAACTTTTTCTCCTCCCTCTGAATGTCTATAGAGATTCTCAGCCATCCCAAGTCATTGTTGTTCCAAAGGTGCTTTTTCAATAGGCAACAGAACTTTTTTTTTTTTGCTTGAAGATGTTTCGCTTCTCATCCAAGAACTGAAGAAGCTTCTTGGATGAGAATAGAATAGAATAGAATAGAATAGAATAGAATAGAATAGAACAGAACAGAATAGAATAGAACAGAACAGAACAGAATTCTTTATTGGCCAAGTGTGATTGGACACACAAGGAATTTGTCTTGGTGCAAATGCTCTCAGTGTACATAAAAGAAAAGATACATTCGTCAAGAGTCAAGAATCATAAAGTACAACACTTAATGACAGTCATAGGGCACAATAAGCAATCAAATCATACTAGGAAACAATCAATATAAATCGTAAGGATATAAGCGACAAAGTTACAGTCATACAGTCACAAGTGGGAGGGGATGGGTGATAAGGAGTGATGAGAAGATTAACAGTAATAGTAGTGCAGACTTTGTAAATAGCTGAATAGTGTTGAGGGAATTATTTATTTAGCAGAGTGATGGCTTTCGGGGGAAAAACTGTTCTTGTGTCTAGTTGTTCTGGTGTGCAGTGCTCTATAGCATCATTTTGAGGGAAGAAGTTGAAAGAGTTTATGTCCAGGATGTGAGGGAACAAAATGTCTTCAAGCAAAAGCAAAGAAAGTCCAGTTGCCTTTTGAAAAAGCACCTTTGGGACCTACTTCTGAACATTCATCAACCCAGTCTTTAACCAACTCTACTGTAACTTTTCCCTTCTTTCACCTCTATGATTTTTGTATTCCTTAATTCCATCTGTTACACTTGGATTGAACCGGGAATACTGCTCCTAAAATTTAAGCTGGCATGGGAGGATAGTGACAGCATGGGGGAAGATTACTTTAACTTTGGAACAACTGAAGTTCAAATATCATGAGTCTCTTAAATGATCATTTAGGATTCTTCCCCTCCTTCACTCAATCACCTGCATTCACAAAATGTACTATTTCCCACCCTGCCCTTCTAATTGCCACTGTATTCTCTCCTGGGAATGTTGGAATATTCTCCCATTTTTGTAAGCAACTCAGTCTCGTATACTTCAAGGGCTTGCCACATCTTGTCACAACCTTCACCACCTCTCATTCTATAAAGAAATCCAGAACATTAGAGAAAGCCCTTGGAGAACAATCATTCGGACGTCCAGGGCTTGGCATTTGAAGAACCCTTGACTCCAACTAAAACTGGTATCACTTATAAGGTAATTGCAGCAAAAACTGCTTATTGGCCCTACTTCTGGCAAGCTCAGTAGCTCACTGGAATAATCTCACAGTTGAAATTGAACTGCCCCCCTTTCTGAGGCTCCCAGAAAGACACTTAAAACCGAATTGCTTTGTAAAGCATTCTAGCTTGGATTTTGCCATCAGTTTGTTTTTTACTGGTAAGTGGGTGTAACTTATGAAATCATTTTGTTTTAGAAGTTTTTAATTTATGCCATGTATATTTTACTGTTGCCTTATATCATGCAGACCGCAAAGTCGATTTTGACTGCCCAAGGATATAAATTCAATAAATAAATAGTGCACACAAATGCCTGTCTCAAATGTGTACAAATTAATCATTACCTTTTCCCTTCTTGGAACAACAACACAATTGATGGAAGATAAAAAATACAGACGGGTATAGTTTCCCCACCTAACTGGAACACAGCTTTGGATCATCAACTCCCAGCAGAATTCTAAGTAAATTACCTTTGTCGTCGAATTTCATCCAAGCAATATCGTCTCCAACGCATTCCACTTTCCATCCTGGCAAAGATGGATTCATCATAGCCAGATTGGTTTTTCCACAAGCGCTAGGAAATGCTGCTGCAAAGTATTTTTTTTCACCTTTTGGATTTGTGATACCTAAAATCTGTTTAAAAACACAAGCAATGTTTTTTCCCCCAAAAAAACTCAACATGCAACATCAAGCAAATGAAGATATTCTTAATGGTGACTTCCAAATTTGTCATTATTCTGAAATTGTATGTGACTTCAACTAGTCTTGTTGCAGATGAAATATAGTTCAAGGAATGTAAGATTATAGATCACACCAGGGGTGTCCAGCCTTGGCAACTTTAAGACTTGTGGACTTCAACTCCCAGAATACCCCAGCCGCAGCATGATGTTGAAGTCTTAAAGTTACCAAGGAGTTGAAGTCCACAAGTCTTAAAGTAACCAAGGTTGGACACCCCTAGTTTACACTGTGCTAAAATTGTATAGAATTCAGGGGTCAGCAACCTTAAACACTCAAAGAGCCACAAAAGACCTAACCAGAAGCCCCACTCCTGTTCAATTCTGGAGCCAACCAGAAGTCCAGTTCCCCCCACCATAGAGTCTCTTCCAGGGGTGAGATTCTACCAGTTTGCACCTATTCTCTAGAACTGGTTGTTAACAGTCTAAGCAGTTCGGAGAACCGGTTGTTAGAAGAAATTACTGGCCTAATCCTGGAAGGAAGGCAGGAAGGAAACATTCTGGTGTTGCTTACAGAAACTGCCTCTCCGTTAACCCTTATTAATTCTTGCCAGGACTAGACTTCCTGTCTCTGGAACTTCTCTGGAGTTTTTTCCCTCCTTTGCTGGTACTTTGCTTGTGTGGAGTGACCATTCAAAGTTACAATGGAACTGAAAAAAATGACTTATAACCATTTTTCACACTTACGACTATTGCAGCATCCCCAGAGTCATGAGAGGCAAGGCGAGGAGATGCGTGCCTCGATGTGAGTGATGTTAAGTTGGCCATGCCCAGCCAGTCACATTACCACCAAGCCATGCCCACCAACTAAGCCACACCCACAGAACCGGTTGTTAGAAAAATTGAATCCCACCCCTGGTCTCCTCCTAGCGTGGTGTTCTTTTTCCACTACTTGTCCTAGCGGAAAGCCCTATCAATTGTGGAGCTGACTGGAAAACCCACCCCTTGCCATAGAGTCTCTTCCTGGTGCGCCATGCTTTCCCACCCCCTAACCAGAAACTCCCCTCAAAATTGTGGCGCCAACCGGCAACAGGGAGCCGCAGCAGAGGGATGAAAGAGTCACATGCTGCTCCAGAGCTGCGGGTTGCCAACCCCTGGTATAGATATACATACTTCTTTTCAGAGTGCCTATACTTTTCTCTGTTTGAGAAAATTCCACTTTGAAATGAGAAGTAGAACATAAATGTAATAAATAAATAAATACATGTCTGCTGCCTAGCCCTCAATGACTCTGGCTCAGAGGTGGTATTCAGCAGGTTCTGACCAGTTCTGGAGAACTGTTAGTGGAAATTTTGAGCAGTTTGGAGAACCGGCAAATACCACCTCTGACTGGCCCCATCCCCACCTATTCTCTGCCTCCCAAGTCCCAGCTGATCGGCTAGGTGTTCTTTGTTGCCCTGCACAGAAGAACGGAGCTGGAAAGCAGGTTAGTGGGAAGGGGAAGGAATGGGGATTTTGCAGTATCCTTCCCCTGCCACGCCCACCAAGCCACACCACACCCACCAAGCCACGCCCACCAAGCCACACCCACAATATTTAAGTATTTCTTTTTCCCAGTGGATGCTTATCTATCAAAACATCCTTACAGAATTCACTGAAGATCCTTCTCCTTTTCTTAATACTCATACACAACTCCAGAGATGAGTTCTAGGGGAAACTAAGCAATCATGAATTTTCATTCATGGGTTTATAGCCATGCTGGCCCCAGATTGATGTCTTAGTCTATTGACTGCAATTGAAAATAATCTAGTTATTAAAAATAATCTAGTTATTAAACCTCACCAGCATGTGCTCTGCAAGCCAGCCCTCTTCCTTGGCGATCCTGCTAGCAATTCTGAGAGCAAAACACTTCTTTCCTAGAAGAGAGTTTCCCCCGTAGCCACTTCCAAAAGAAATGATCTCCCTGTGATCAGGGATGTGAGCAATCAACGTCAAATCTGGACTGCATGGCCAGTTATTCACTAGAGGCTCTACAAAATGCAAAATAGAGTTTGTTACTTCTGATTGATCACCTGAACAAAAGCTACATCTATTTTTTTTTGTATTTTTGTCATGTACCCTTTCGAAACTAGATAGCATGACTATACAGGTAACCCTCAACTTACAACAGTTCATTTAGTGACTGTTCAAAGTTACAATAGCGCAGGAAAAAAATGACATGATCGTTTTTCACACGATCATTGCAGCATCCCATGGGCATGAGATCAGGGGTGGGCTTCAAAAATTTTAACAAAGGGTTCTCTGACCGGTTGCTGGGTGGACTTGGCCATGGTGGGCGTGGCTCTGGAGGCTTTCATTGAGCCTCCAGGAGGGTGAAAAGGCTTCCCTGGGCTCCAGAGGCTCTCTGGGAGCCGGAAACAGGCCCATTTCTGGCCTTCCCGAACTTCCAGGGGGCCCATTTTTCACCCTCCTCAAGCCTCCATACGCGCCCTGCACTTAGCTGCATCCAAAACGGGCCGTGTTGGGACACCTAGAAGAGGCGGGGTGGGGTGGGTGGGGCCAGCTGGAATTGGGGCTTCTCCAAACTGCACAGAATCTTAGCTAGGGGCTCTCCTGAACTCCTGCGAACCCTCAACAGCCCACCCCTGCATGAGATTAAAATTCAAACGCTTGGCAACTGGCATGTATTTATGACAGTTTCAGTCTCCTGGGGTCCTCAGATCACCTTCTGCAATCTTCTGACCGGCAAACTCAATGAGAAAGTCAGATTCATTTCAGAACCCTGTTACTAACTTAAAAACTGCAGTTATTCACTTAACAAATGTGGCAAGCAAGGTCGTGAAATGGGGAAAAAATCCCTCAACAAACGTCTCACTTAACAACAAAAATTTTGGGCTCAAAATTTTGTAGTCATTAGTCAAGGAGTACCTGTATTCCTTTCTCTTCTGCCTGGTATATAAAAGTTGAGTTGTAGTACAGTGCAGAGTTATTTGCTTAGCTAGCAGTGCTACAGTGGCTCGTAGTAGACCACGTTCTTTGAAAAAAGCTAATTCTTCATGGGTGGTTTGAGAAAAAGATGTGATGGGAAACAGTGGACCAGACTGCACTTAATTTTCTCATCCAAGCTACAATTCAGTCATTTGGAAGAACCCCAAAATATTTAGGAATGCTTTGCTGGTTCTTTCTTTAATGAATAATTTCTGGTTTGTTGGATTTAATGACCAACCAGTCCCAACTTAGCATCTCTTACTCACAGAGATACTTGGGAACTCCATCACTACAGCGCTCTGAATATTCTGCTTGGTAAATAAATTAACAATTATCTTTTGGGAAAGAGAGGATGAACAAAGTACATTTTAGCTTACTTACTTTTAATGGTAAAGGGCACCCAACCGAATGAAGGCATTTTACAAATTCTCCATCACCCAGAGCCTCCAGGACAGATGCTCCCATACGAGTCATAATTTTCATACTGGCCACCACGTAAGGAGAATCAGTCAGCTCAATCCCAAACTTGGATAAAGGAGAACCAATCGGTCCCATGCTGAATGGGATGACGTACATGGTACGACCTGAAGAAGAGAAACAGAGGATAGAATCCTAAACAAAATTATAAATCTCTACTAACAGATAACAGATCATCAGAGTTGGAAGGGACCTTATAGGTCATCTAGTCCAACCCCCTGCCCAAGTGGGAGACCCTACACCATTTCTGACAAATGGCAGTCCAATCTCTTCTTGAAGGTCTCAAGTGATGGCGCTCCCACAACTTCCAAGGGCAAGCTTTTCCATTGGTTGATTGTTCTCACTGTCAGAAAGTTTCTCCTATATCCAGGTTAAATCTCTCCATGTTCAGTTTCCATCCATTATTCCTTGTCTGGCCTACAGCGTCTTAGAAAATAGCTTGACCCCTTCCTCCTCTCTGTGGCAGCCCCTCAAATATTGGAAGACTGCTATCATGTCTCCTCTGCTCCTTCTCTTCACTAGACTAGCCAAGCCCAGTTCCTGTAACCGTTCTTCATATGTTTTAGTCTCCAGTCCCCTAATCATCCTGGTTGCTCTTCTCTGCACTTTTTCTAGAACCTCAATATCTTTTTATAGTGTGGTGACCAAAACTGGATGCAGTACTTTAGGTGTGGTCCTACTAAGGCTTTATAGAGTGGTATTAGTACCTCACTTGATATTAATTGTATCCCTCTGTTAATGCAACTTAAGATTGCATTAGCTTTTTTGGCTGCTGCTGCACACTGCTGGCTCATATTTAGCTGGTTGTCCACTAAGACTCCAAGATCCCTCTCACAGTTACTGCTAAGTTATCATATTAGTCTTAAGAAAAGATTGGATAGCCATTTATCCAAAATGGTATAACGTTCTCTGCTTGAGCAGGTGGTTGGACTTGGTGCCTTCCAATTCTGTTATTCTTCCCATTCAAACAGCTTGCAGTTGGATTGGACTCACATCATTCTGAGCCAGCATGGGAGATCAGGTTCAAAACATCTGGGAGAAGCAGGTTAACAAAGGCTGCTCCCCATTCAATATACTTTTCCTCTGTCTCCAATAAAATACACATTTATGGGTAAAGGTTTTGTTTTGTTTACAGAACTTGAGTACAAATCATTTTAATACTAGGTAACATCTGGCAAAATCAGCACGTCAGGGCCAGATTCCAAATTCAGAAGAATTAAACCAACATTCTGCCAGTTAATGGGAGTTGGATTTATTGATTACTACTCTATAGTCCCATGTTTTACTGCCAATGTATGCCAAATTCCAGCAGTATATCATTAAGCTGTTCCAATAAGTTTAGAAGATAAATGTAGATTGCAGTCTCATTCTATCTTTGTAGAAACTGTGGTCCCACTAAGGAGGTTCAAAAGGCAGATATGACAACTTGATCATCAAAGTGGGCATGTCGATAATATTGGGAAACCTTTTAAGTTTTGCAGAAATTCTGGAACATCCCCAAGGGAAGATATTTGAAAAATAAATAAATAAAGGGGAGAGCAGCTCTCAGGGAGGGTTATCAGGGAAGGAAACAGAGGAGCTGAGCAATAATTTACTTATTTATTTATTTTATTTTATTTGACTTGTATGATGCCCCCTCTCCAAAAGGACTCGGGCGGCTCACAGCTAAAACATAACAATAAATAATTACCTAAAACCAGATTAAACAAAAACAAGTCAAATATAAAAGTTTAAACCCCCAAAGTTAAAACAACCATCAAACCCCCCCAGGAGGTCAGCACAGCCCGGACTGCGCAAATAGCCAGGTCTTTAAATTGTGGCGGAAGGTGCGGAGATCAGGGGCCAACCAGAGCTCCAGCGGAAGCTGATTCCACAAAGTGGGAGCCGCCACAGAATAGGCCCTCCCCCGGGTCACCGCCAAACTCAGTAGTACAACTTTTTTTTGTTGAAGATCAGTCTGGGCCATTCCAACCCTTCACGAAATACATTTTAAGAAGTAGATGACTGGATTCCAAAACAGTAGAAATAGCAATAGCACTTAGACGTATATACTGCTTCACAGTGCTTTACAGCTCTCTCTAAATGGATTACAGAGTCAGCATATTGCCCCCAACAATCTGGGTCCTCATTTTACCAACCTCAGAAGGATGGAAGCCTGAGTCAACCTTGAGTTGCTCAGAGTCAAACTCCTGGCAGTGGGCAGAGTCAGCCTGCAATACTGCATTCTAACCACTGTGCCACCACAGCTCTACCACAGTAGTTCAAGAGTTACATACTGCTGTCCATCCAAATCCAGATGTGACTTCTGAGTAGTCTAGCAAATCTAAAGAGAGCTAGTATTAAACAACTGGCATTATAGGCCCACCCAAACACAACTATAAGTAAACCATCATTCTACTGGTTTTCCAGAGGTAAAAATAATTATATAATAAAGGCGCCATTGGCTATGGTGTTCACACTCATTCTATTATTAGCAGAATTTGCTTTTTATTGGGCTTACAAGGACTGCTTAGGCATGGAACAAACAAACAAAAAACCCGTTTTGTGAACATCTTTGAAGCAATGTTCTTCTATCTCAAGGGTCTTCAAACTTGGCAAGTTTAAGACTTGTGGACTTCAACTCCCAGAATTCCTGAGCTAACATGACTGTAGGAGGAATTCTGGGAGTTGAAGTCCACAAGTCTTAAATCTGTCAAGTTTGAAGGCCCCTGTTCTATATCTTCTATCTGAAGAGCTGTGGTGGCACAGTGGTTAGAGTGCAGTATTGCAGGCTACTTCTGCTGACTGCCGGCTGACTGTAATTTGGCAGTTCAAATCTCACCAGGCTCAAGGTTGACTCAGCTTTCCATCCTTCGGAGGTGGGTAAAATGAGGACCCAAATTGTGGAGGGCAATATGTTGATTCTGTAAACCGCTTAGAGGGGCTGTAAAGTACTGTGAAGCAGTATATAAATCTAAGTGCTATTGCTATCTCACCACAGGTAGGAAGCTGCAGTATTTTACTTCTAACCATAAAATTGTTTTTTTGTGTGTGTCTCTACCTTCCATGCACCCGGGGAATCTGATCCTGAAGGCTTTCTCAAAGTCTTCTTCTGACATCCACCGTCCCAGCTGGCTCACTCCACTTTGGGGAATTGGGATGGTGTCTCGCTGCTCTGGAGTCACAATTACAGTTTTGCTTTCAATTCTGGCCACGTCCCTTGGATCGGTGCAGGCTAACCAGCTGTGGAGATGAGAAGCTGAACATTTACACTTGTCATGTGAGCAATAAAAATGACAGAAATCCAATTCAATTTCTCCTTATCTCAAGACAGTCTAGCACCATACAATGCTGGATCGTGAAAGGAATATTATTTATTTAAGTGCAGTCAAACCATTTACTCCTGGTGATGTTTTGCTAATAAAAATGACTTTATTCTGTACAGAGACATTTCACAAATGGAGTCCAACTCCTGCTAGATTCTCAGCTATCTTTTTAAAACTATTTTTAGGGAGAAGAAGCAGAAAGGAGATAAAATAGGCAATAACCACCTCATTATCTAAAATAGTGCTGTGCATTCCCCGTTTCTAATTGGAATGAAAAATAATGGGAATGCCTCTTTATATTTACTTCCAAACATTAAAACTTCCAGGCGCTTTATATTTACTTCCAAACATTAAAACTTCCAGGCGCTTTATATTTACTTCCAAACATTAAAACTTCCAGACCCTTTATATTTACTTCCGAACATTAAAACTTCTAGAGTTTCTAGAATGGAATTTTCAGAGTCCATCACTGGAATATTAGAGAGGAGATCTCAAGATACTTTCAGTCCAGGAGAATCTTTAGGACAGTGGTTTCATGAAGACAGACTTTTCCATGGCCTGGCCTGGCCTGGCTCATCTTACAGACAATAATGAAAAGAAATGAGAATTGGGGCTGCATTTCCTTGAAAGTGGAACGACACAGACACAGACAAAGGCACAAATATGTATGTATGTATGTATGTATGTATGTATGTATGTATGTAAAGCCAGTTTGGTCTAGTGGTTAAGGCACCAGGCTAGAAGGCAGGAGACTATGAGTTCTAGGCTCATTTAGCCATGAAAGTCAGCTGGCTGACTTTGGTCCAGTCATTCTCTCTCAGCCCAATTCACCTCACAGGGTTGTTGTTCTGAGAAAAATAGGAGGAGGAAAACGTGCTGGATATGTTTGCTGCCTTGAGTTATAGGCCCTCCAAAAAAATAATAGCAATAGCACTTAGACTTATATACCACTTTATATAAGTCTCTTTATATAAGAGTGCTTTACAGCCCTCTCTAAGCAGTTTACAGAGTCAGCCTATTGCCCTCAACAATTTTGGGTCATTTTATCCACCTCAGAAGGGTGGAAGGCTGAGTCAACCTTGAGCCTGGTGAGATTCGAACTGCCAAATTGCAGGCAGCTGGCAGTCAGAAGAAGTAGCCTGCAGTACTGCACTCTAACCACTGCACCACCACAGCTTATAAAGGTGGGATACAAATAATTTTTTATATATACACGCATATCTGCAATGTGTGTGTTTGTGTGCATATCTCTATGTCTATACCTATTATTTCCTCCTGTCCTCCTGATTTTCAGGTGTTGTTGCTTGCTTATGATAGGAAGGAAATGATTAACGTATCTCCTTCCAATGCTAGTCTCAATATTGACTCCTAAAATAATGAACCAAAATTTTATGTAGCATTTTAGGGTTGAATGTACTTTAAAGAATAATGTGGCCAAGCCTCAGTAGATTGCTTTATTTAGATCTGCATTAAGAGCTTTAGGATATGTTATATAAATGAGACACACAATGAAAACTCATTTCAACTAACCTCCAATTAACGTATTTAACCTCTAATTGTGGGGAAGTGGGTTCCATTATTCGCCAAAGTCTGGTAAATCAAAAAGCCCATCATTACAATAAAGCCAAAGATGCAAACTATGCTACTTGGGTCAATTTACATTACTATATGGGTGTGATTGCATAATTTGTGCTAATCGCAAAACTGGTGTTATTACTAAATTGGCATAAATTGCAATGGAATTTGATCTGTGGCATGAGAAGTCTGTGGTATCAAGTACTAGCAAATCTAAGTTTCATTGAACCAGGAAACTAAAGTGGAGATAACTGTCTTATTGGCTTATTCTTCTAGGTTCCAGCTAAATTGTCTGTTTTATGTTGTGTTCTTAATGTGCTGCCTGTGTAATTATTCTTTTAAGCAGTTGAAGAAATGAACTTATAAAATTTCTCCCTAAAGTTTGGAAAAGGGGAGAGCCAGTCTGCACTCTATAGACCAATTTCTAGAAATTTGCTTTATAGTTGCTTCACCAGACCAGATTTAACCCCCCACACACACCCATTGCTTAAATCATGTTACATTTACTCTGTGTACAAAGGTTGAATGCATTACTTGATTTTATTTCATCTTTTCTGCACAAAGAAGATAGATCCCAAAAATTAAAAATCAGAATGACTGCAAAGTGACAAAGAAAGGTGGTATTTTTAGAAGAAAACTAATGATTTTGAGAAATATTGCTATCTGAGGTTTTCTCCAGCTAAGACATTCAATAATGAGAAAATCTTTATCTATTGATATTTTGATAGCTATGTAGCCACTAAAAATATGGCACATCCATTAAGGAGTGGCAGTTCTGTATTGGAATAATGTAGAAAAAAAGAAAGGGAACTTCGGTTTTTATTTGTCCCTACATTGAACTATCCAGGAAGAACATTAAATTAATAGCATTAACACACTGGCTACTTATGGACAGCTCCCCATTGCTTAGCTGAATTGTTCTCTATCCTTCATTGATTTAGTCTGGCATGACATTTGCTGCCCCATAGCTGATCCCTATCTTGTCTCTATTGCCTCTCTTCCTGGTTACTTCTAGATGTCCCTCCAACTACCCCTGGGACTCCGTTTGGCCCCTGACCTTCGTACCTTCCGCCATGATCTGAAAACCTGGTTCTTCGAACAGGCTGGGCTGTGCTGACCTCGGGGGAGGGGTTAAATTTAGTTTAGGATTTGTGGGTTTTAGAGAAATTTGGCTTGTAATATTTAATGCTATTTTTAGGTAATTAATTTATTGTTGGTTTTTAGTTGTTAGCGGCCCCGAGTCCCTTTGGAGAGGGGGCGGCATACAAGTCAAATAAATAAATAAATAAATAAATAAATAAATAAATAAATAAATAAATAAATAAATAAATGTTTTATACACACTTTCAGGATGCTTTTGGACAATGCTAGAATAAGGGATGAAATGCAAAGGAGAGAAAAGTTACTTCAACTCATATACTACCGCTGAGTACCAGTTGGGGAAAGCCCTAAGGAAAGGATCATATATTTGGCTGCTGTTCAGTGGATCGTATATTTGGCTTTGCACAGCATACAGTAGTGATCTCTTACCAATTTTCATATTTTCTAAGCTTCTTGATCATGCCTTGTTCCACCATGAGCTCCAAAATCTTTTTGTTCTCATCCTCGGATCCATCACAGATGTGGATGGCCTTCGGTTGGCACAGCTTGGCATTGCTTTCAATGAACTTTCTCACATTGGGCACCAGGCTCTTCAAGTCTCCTTGGATCACTTTTGGAGTGGCATTCATTCGTGTCTGCACTTGGGGCGGCATTGCCTGTTCTTTACAGCTGACGATGATGAGAATATTTAGCCTGTGAGACAAATTGCAAATTATAGAGAGGAAAAAGATGTCTTTAATTCATTAAAATTTGTAATTGTTAGCAAAAGAAAACACTTAGGGTGATAAGAATGGATACCGCCTTCAACTAAACTGAGTCGAATGAATGGATGTACTATCTATAACACCAAAGGGTAGTCAACCTGTTACCCACTAGATGTTTGGAAATTATCTCCACCAGTCCACAGTCATTGGCTGAGTTAGAACCGATGGGTTCTGGCATCCAACAAATCTGAAGAAAACTTACATTCATGATCTCGTCCTATACTAGCAATATCCCAAACTGAAAACATCAAAAACAGAAGCCGAGAAGGGAAACACCAGGATTATTATTATTTTTTGCATGGCACGAATATGTTCTACCACCAACTTACAACTTTTCTCAGAAAAGAAGCAATTTTTTCAGACTAAGCAATACAAGTCACCCCAAAGAACTCAAATAATTTTTTTTTAAATCAAAATATCAAAATGCACGCAGGTATTATATATGTAAATACTTACTTTACCAGAGTAGTTTCAGTTCTTAGCTTTGGAGAAGATTTAGTTGGTCCTTTCAGGGAACATGATGCTGCTACTAAACTTCTTCCTGGGACTTCTGGTTTTCCTTCCTTAAATACTCTGTCTTGCTTAGTCCGTCCCACTACTCAAGGTAAAGGGGGCTTGTCTCTTAAATCACCCCAGGGAAAAGTTCTTCTGACATCTTGCCAAGGATGGATATCCGCAGAAACATCCAACCAACAGTAGTCACAAAAGGTTTATCATTTAACTGGCTCAATTAATGAGTGTTTGAAGTAGATGCTCTTCAGACCTCCTGTCTTCTCAATGGTTTTATTTTTTTAAAGTCCCGTTTACGAAATGCCTTGGCTTGACCAACCTTTGGCCCAGTTCTAGCCCTCATTGCAGGGGGGAGAAACCTGTCGTCATTTCTCAGTGGAAGTGAAAGGCTGAGCACACATAGCAGATGGTTGCAGCAGCTGAGACTGAAGGCACTTGTTTGCAGTATTTAGAAAAGCAGGTTTTGTCGTCACAGTAACGGCCTGTTGGCTGTGAATTGGAGGCTTGCCCTGGGTGTGTTTTCTACCCTTTGGATTCTCCCTAAGAGAGGAAGAAAGGAAGAGGGCTAAATAGCAATTCAAGAGCAGCCAAGGCAATGTTTGCATTCTGTTCACATCTCATGGTTCCCATATTCCGGATGAATGGAAATATTTTAATTTGGCTTAGGAGAAGGGGTCAGAGGTGCATTGCTTTGGATACTTCTTCTGTTTCTTCAGGATACCAAGTTGCTCTGTGTGCTGGTTAGGCACGAGGCACTCTGTCCTCTTGTAGTCCAGATCTCAGTAGATTCAACTATTTCCTTCCTTTCCTGTTTCCCTCCCCCCAAAAGTAGAGACAATAATTCATTTCTAGGAAAAATGGCCCCAAATATTTTCCTACCTGAGATGTAAATCAAGCTGCTACCTTTTCCCATTCATGTGAGAAAGTCAAGTGGACTCTTAGCTGTATCCTTCTTCAACATGCTGCCACAAAGAAGAGGGAATCAAGCTATTCTCCAAAGCATCTGAGAGGCAGGACAAGAAGCAATGGGTGGAAACTAATCAAGGAGAGAAGCAATTTAGAACTAAAGAGAATTTTCCTGACAGTTAGAACAATTAATGAGCGGAACAACTTGTCTCCAGAAGTTGTGAATACTCCAACACTGGAGGTTTTTAAGAAGAGATTGGATAACCATTTGTCTGAAATGCTACAGGTTTTCCTGCCTAAGCAGGGGGTTGGACTAGAAGACCTCCAAGGTCCCTTCCGACTCTGTTATTCTATTCTATTCCAACACGGATGGTGGAAAAATAGTCCATTGCCCTGAAGGAAGTATGCTGAGCAAAGCACAAACAGCAGACAGTCCCCAAGACAAGATGGAAAAGAGGAATAAGTAAGGAGGTCAAGATGTACTCTTTAGCAAGAGTTCTAGAGAGGATAAGGAATTCAGGTAAGTCCTTGACTTACAACCATTCATGAAAAAAGTGACATGATTGTTTTTCACATGACCTTTGCAGCATCTTCAAAGTCACATGATCAAAATTTTAGACACATGGCAACAGGCATGTATTTATGATGGTTGCCGTGTCTCAGGATCATGTGATCACCTTCTGCAACTTCTGACAAAGTCAATGGAGAAGATTGCTGTCATGTCCCTGTTAGAATCTAACTCCAAGGGAGAGGAGGAACAGCCGACAGGGAGTGGGAGTGTGGCTCCGGAGGTTGTGGAGGAAACTGGGGAAGGGCACAGGCCGGATGGGAATTCAGAAGAGGACCCAGGCCCAACCCCTCTTCATCCTAGGGCACACAGGGAGGAGCAGATAAGGGAGAAATGTGAATGGCATGGTCTACGGGGGAGGAAAGGGCCTTGATCCCCTTCATGGGCTGCAGCTGTGAGGATTGTTTAAAAGGACAAACTGCGCATGGGCCAATGCTGGAAGCAAAGCATGAAAATATTTCTAGCTTGTCAGTTCTTATCTGAGTTTTGGTGTCCTTCTCAGTATGTGTATTTCAATATCTGTGGACGTCTTCAAGCCCTTATCCTGCCTTATCTCATTAATTGCTTCAGTGTGGTTTGTGTTTTCCTATTTGCAATTTATATGTATTTTGAGTTTGAATGCAAGTTCTTCCTTTTCACAACTGTTTGTGGGGGAGTTTTTTCTCCAGTCAATGATAATTGGACCTTTGAAGCCAAGTTGAAGGAATTAAAGGGAGTTCACCTGTTTTTGTGACTTTGTTGCTTTTGTATCCCACCCTGGGTCATCACACAAGGTTCACTTAGCAACCATGTGACTAACAGAGATTGACTTAACAACCATGGCAAGAAAGTTACTAAAAGAGGACAAAACAAATGTTTCACTTAGCAACACAAATTTTAGGCTGAACTGTGGTTGTAGGTTGAGGACTACCTGTATGGCTTCAAGGCAGATTTCAGTCAAAGGACAAGAAAAACTTCCTAGCAGTTTGACAGTGGAACCAATTACCCTAACCCTAACCTTAACCTAGAGGTGTCAAACTCACGTCATCACAGCAGCGCCACATGACGTATTGGCAATTTTTTCCCCTTCACTAAACCGGGCATGGGTGTGGCCAGTGTGTGACACATCTGGCCTATGGGCCAGGAGTTTGACAGCCCTGCCCTAACCCAAACAAGGACTGGAGAGCTCTCTGTCAGGGATGCCTTAATATCTTAAGTTTAAAAGTACATCAAACAAATAAACCTACCAGATGCGGTCAAATAGTCAAGATGGCAGCCAAAATGGTGTTAACAGATAACAGATAATCAGAGTTGGAAGGGACCTTGTAGGTCATCTAGTCCAAGCCCCTGCCCAAGCAGGAGATCCTACACCATTTCTGACAAATGGCAGTCCAACCTCTTCTTGAAGGTCTCAAGTGATGGTGCTCCCACAACTTCTGAGGGCAAGCTGTTCCATGGGTTGATTGTTCTCACTGTCAGAAAGTTTTTCCTTATTTCCAGGTTGAATCTCTCCTTGTTCAGTTTTCATCCATTATTCCTTGTTTGTCCTTCGGGTGTATCTGAAGCACCATCTCTTTTTTATACGGGTTGCATGGTTGGGCGTTTTGATTATCTCCTGTGAATATCCCTCCTGGAAGAACACCAGGGCTGAAATCAACCTCAGAGGAAAGATCTACATGACTACCCAAATGCTGTAGAACAGGAGAACTGAAAGTGGGCAATCACTGCTCTTAGAAATCAGGCAAATAAACATAAATCAGTCTGTGCTTCCCCACTGACATAGCGAAATTTTTCTTCCTTCCCTCTATCTTCATGGAAGCCTGGAGAAAAATTAGGGTCCAAAAAAAAAAAGACGTGGGTGGATGAAAGAAACTCGAGAAACAGAATCTAATGGAGCAGTGATCAGTTGCGCCAGAGGTGGTATTCAACCAGTTCTGACAGGTTCTGGAGAACCGGTAGTGGAAATTTTGAGTAGTTCGGAGAACCGGTAAATTCCACCTCTGGTTGGCCCCGCCCCCATCTATTCTCTGCCTCCTGAGTCCCAGCTGATCGGCTGGGTCTTCTTTTGTTGCCCTGCAAGGAGAACGGAGCTGGAAAGCAGGTTAGTGGGGTAGGAGGGAATGGGGATTTTACAGTATCCTTTCCCTGGAGTGGGGTGGAAATGGAGATTTTGTAGGATCCTTCCCCTGCCGTGCCCACCAAGCCACACCATGCCCACCAAGCCACGCCCACAGAACCAGTAGTAAAAAAAATTGAATACCACCACTGAGATGCGCTCAACTGAAGCGCATAATCTGGACAACTTTTTTTTAAACACCATCAACCAGGTCCTGTGTCCCATAGTTTGTGTGTCACAGCACAGCATTCACAATAAGGGTCAACATCTGTAGGACAGTAGCAGTGGCTGTGAAATTAAAGCCCAGCCATTCTTTTTATGTAAACCTCATCCTGCCTTTTTAAATCACCCTTCACAATGCCCCAATCAAAAATATCTTGAAAATAAGGTGGAACAAAAGAGAAGTTCCATACATAGGAAAACCATTTTTACAGGGGAAGGAGATGTAATACAGTACAGATCGTGCTGAAATTTGTACCAAACAAAGATTTCATTATAATATTAGCAAAGCCGATGATGAAGGTTCAAATGTAGGCCTGTCTTAACTGTGTTGAAAATGTTTTACTTGCAGCAATGTTCTCCCCCGAAGAGAGGCCAAAGTATAGAAGTTCAGCAAGTGCAGAGTGAATAGAAAGATAACTTCTGCCTCAGCAGAATTGCATAACGGAATGCCTCAAGCCTTGCATTTAGAATAGTCTTAAAAGAATTCTTATTCTTAAAAAGAATTAAATGCAATTATGGAGCAAGGAAAAAAATGAATCTTAATGGTGAGAAGGTGGGATTATCTCACTGGTATAGAAAGATGACTATATTTGAGGCTTTTTAAAGTGGAGAAGCTAATAAAGAGAGAAGTGACAGAAAGGGATCGAATAATGCTCACATGTTGCTCCCCGTTTCTTCCTATATATTAGAATTTGTCCAGTGAGTTTGAACTTGTGGACAATTCATCATCAAAGTTAAAGTACAGAATTTGACTAACATGGCGTAAAGCTAAACTAAAGAACTTCCAACAAGAAATGGGGTGAAGGCCACTAACATGACTTTAGAAGAGACTGCATCAATTCATGGAAAAAGGTTATCAGCATCTACTAGATATGATGACCTCTAGGATCAGAGGCAACATAACTCTTGAGTACATCCCTTGTTGGACAATAACAGAAGCTGGACTAAAGCAGCTTTAACCTGATCTCCTCAGGTTCCTTTATGCTCTGTCAATATCCATTGAGCAAGTAATTGTGTCAATAAACGACATATGCTCAATTCCATATGAATGCTGAATGGCAAAGGTAGGCTATAAGGGGAAAAGCACATTCATGGTCCCCAAATGCATTGGGCTAGTTATTGGTTGAAACACAGTGCTGTTCAAAATACACTTTCAAGGATGGCCAACAAAAGATATCATGTCCTATAGAATGAAAGTTTATGTTGAGATTTTCAGAAATCAGGAGATATTGCTACCATTTCATTGGCATTGGAAAAATGGTGGCCATTTCCCCAAGAGACTTATAGCAATGTAACATCTTCAAAGCATTACTCAGCCATAACTGAAGTGATTAAAAAAAAATCCCGGTCCTCATTACTACTGATAGTCCTCAGCTTACAACCATGAGCCACGGTGGCACAGTGGCTAGAGTGTAGTACTGCAGGCTACTTCTGCTGACTGCTGGCAGCCAGCAGTTCGACAGTTCAAATCTCACCAGGCTCAAGGTTGATTCAGCCTTCCATCCTTCCGAGGTCAGTAAAATGAGGACCCAGATTACTGGGGGAAATACTCTTGACTATGTAAACTGCTTAGTGTTCTCCCCAAAAAGCACTAAGTCAATTCTGAGTCCCAGCAAAAACCTCTTTTATTACATTAATGTGAATTTATTTCATTCACAGTCAGCTAAGGGCTTGGCAAAGAGTCTTGCAAAGATATACTTATTAGCTCAGACCTTTATAAATCCTGAACGTTGCCCAGTAAAATTCCACAACCAGTGATGACAGGGAAGGGCTGGGTTATACAGGCAAATCTTCACAAGGCTGGAACGAATGGACAAATGAATGAACAAGCGAGTTGTTTACTGCAAAAGCCCCCTTCCCTTTTGCTTCTCTATTAATCCTAATGGGAGGAGCCATTCATCGTCCACCTGTGGCCTTACTCCCACACTGACCCTGAGTTCTTAATTGTGCCTTCCTTTCGGCAGCTCTGTGCATGCGCAGGCTGGGAACCAGTTCCAGAAGCTCCCCCGCCTCACTGGTGTCCGAGCCCAAAGCCAGCTGATGACTGCTAGCCTGCCCTAGCCCCATCTCTGCCTCTGATGTAGAGCCCTCATCCAAGCCTTCCTCAGCCTCCAGGAATGGCACGGGTTCCTCCCCAACCTCCTCACTACTGTCTGACTCTGCTGCCAGCTCCGCCAGCTGCCGGCAGACCACAACACTTAGAGAGGGCTGGAAAGCACTGGAAAGTGGTATATAAGTCTAAGTGTTATTGCTATTTGCTTAGTGGCTGTTTGAAGTTACAATGGCATTGAAATAAGTGAGTTATGATTGTTTTTCACACTTAGGACAATTTCAGTATCCTCCATGGTTATGTGATCAAAATTGGCAACCGGCATGTATTTATTACTGTTGCAGTGTCCCAAGGTCATATGATCACCTTTCGTGACCTCCTAACAAGCAAAGTCAAGGGGGAAACCAGATTCACTGAACAGCTGCAGTGATTCCAGAGATGGTATTCAGCAGATTCTGACCAGTTCTGGAGAACCGGTAGTGGAAATTTTGAGTAGTTTGGAAAACCGGCAAATACTACCTCTGACTGGAGATTTAACAGTATCCTTCCTCTGCCACACTCACCAAGCCACACCCACAGAACCAGTAGTAAAAAAAATTGAATCCCACACTGAATGATTCATTTAACAACTGTGGCAAGACAGGTCATAAAATGGGGCAAAATTCACTTCACAACTGTCTTGCTTAGCAACAGAAATTTTGGATTATATTGTGTTCATAAATTGAAGATTACCTGTATTATTTAGCCCAAAGATGATCAGAGGATTGTTATGTCACATTAAGAGATATATGTGCATATACTCCAAATCTAAACATTTAGGATTCTTGATATGGTCATGAGTTGAGGAATGGATAGCTATTTCTCCATTGCTACTAGAGTGGAAATGCAAAGATTTGGATCATTTGTGTGACTATTTAAGTGTAATGGGAACTTTCTAATCTCTATGGCATGGGCCATACAGATTAGGGATGCCTACTTGGACCATCAAAGAAATCATGATGGTAGCTGAAATTATTCACTTGATTTTTTAAAAAAACCCCTGCTGACACAACTGAAATAAGAAATAAGTAGTTAAAGCTATAATTAAGTCTGAAATTGGTGGTGTTTATCCTTCAAAGAACTGAACCCCATAACTAACAAAAGTGTTGGACAGAATTGTGTGGTAGAACATGTTTTATATACAGAAGTTAATATTTTTATTTCCAAAGGCAGGAATGGGAAAATTACAGTTGACATTGGAAAAATTTTTCCATTGAAGTTAAAAAATACTGACAGCAGGTGGTCAAAAGATGTTTGCATGAAATCTTGGAGAACTGCTACCTGTCAAAATAGCCAAAACTGAAATTACTCAAAAAAAAAATCAATGGCCTCATTTACTATTTACTATAAAGCATGAAAACATTGCTCTTCGGTGCAGAAATTAGGAAGCTCCAAAATCCAACTTTTCTTATTGTGGAATCAGCTCACTTTTCTGCAAAATATTTCAGTAATATAACAAATATTAAAAGTAAGATGGCTGTACGGTACAGTACGCTAACATTAATTCCAAATGTTTTGGGTGATGTCAATTAAAGGATAGATATAAAATCTATAGAACTACTCTAGCAAGATTCTGAGAGAGTTAAAGCATTACATGTGCAGCTACTAAGATTGTTGGATGAGCAGGCACAAAAACAGCCAGGGAAGTGATTAACGCCTAGGAAACAGGCCCCTCACCAATCAACAGGAGCTCTGGTTTACCCCCTTAACCGTTTAACCTTAAGAGATGGGGGCTTGGCAGCACAAGGAAGCAACAGTCAACAATTTAATAGCCAGCCATCAACACCCCAATCTACATCTAAATAGCTACACACAATGGCACCATATAAATACTACACACAGACCAGCCCAAAGCACACAGAGAAGTTCCCTGAGGATGGGCTCCAGCACGAGTCTGAACATTCAGAAGACAAAACCTCTGGTCCAGGCAATTGACCCAGATTGGATCCTGTAAATCATTAATAAAGCTTAATTAATATTAAGATTAATAAAGCTTGCTGAAAAAATTGAAATTAGTGTTCCCCCAATCCTAGTTCGCATAAAAAAACAAATCTATCTTCTCTTGAATTCGTCCATTGATCCATCTGGCACAGTGCTTTTGACAACAATTAGCGGGATCTCTCTGGAACTGGTGACTTTTTCAGCCCTACTTGATGAAGTTGGCCTTTTTGCATGCAAAGCATGCACTCCAGCATTGACCTACATACAAAGGCTTCTTTTCCTGGAATTTAAATTGCTATATTACTGGGCTGGATAAATCCATTAGATTGCTGCAAATCAGGGAAAAAAATGTCTAGCCTCATGCATATCACTGGGCAGTTTAAAACTCTTGATCAGTTTTAACCCAAGAAGATCAATGACTGACGAATCTCAAATATGTCTTCATGATGACTTTCTAGAGACTTTTGTTACATTTTCAAAACTAAAGGATGAAAACAGTGAAGCAACGTGGCATGTCTTTGATGACACTAAGGCCAAATTTATTTGATAAAATCTAAGCCCACAAAAGCAAGGAAGGATAAAAGAAATTGCAGCTTGCTGTAAAGGGACCTTTGCATCGAGGAAAGGTCAAAACAAAGAAAATTAGACCACTGGAATTCCCACACTTTGAACTTACACACATAATAAACACGAGCACAGAACACAATTCCAAGTGTTTGCGGTATTATTTGCAGGAATACTTTTGGAGAGTTCCTTCCCTTCTTTTTAAACTGGCAGATAAATATGTTAATTTTCTGAGTGGAGGAGAGAAGTATATAGAAGGAAGGAAGGAAGGAAGGAAGGAAGGAAGGAAGGAAGGAAGGAAGGAAGGAAGGAAGGAAGGCAGGCAGGCAGGCAGGCAGGCAGGCAGGCAGGCAGGCAGGCAGGCAGGCTGTAAAAGATACTTCTTTTTTATGATTTTTATTTATACATTTTTTTTTCTTTAAAATGCATAGGTGCTTAATAAACAGTGTATTGTCTGGTTCAGTTTGTTTATACAGAGTATTAATAAACTAGTAACAAAAGTAGTAATTATAACAATATCCATAGTTAAAATACTGCAATATACTTTTTATAATATCTTTTTACTTCATTTACTTATGTATTTCAGTAATCTTTCCTCCTCTAATTTCTACTTCTTTTGTCCAACCTTTGATAAAACATAACCCATGTTAAAAAATATTCTGTTTCTTCTTATAGATATTTCTATTTGCAAGGGGGGAGAAAGCTCAAGCTTGCAATTTTTAATGGTAAAACAAGCATTTCTATAAACAAATCCTATATTAAAGAATTAAAATATTCCACAATCTTTTTTTTGTGCTGGAGATTTTCCTCTGGTAGGCTGCCAAGCAAAGCACCAATCTCTGGCATCATTTTATGAGGATATAGGGAATTTAGAAAATATAAAAAATTATGGCTAACTGCCACATTGCATGTTCTTAGGGACTGTGTTTAACTGTCTAGTTAAAATAAAATAATAAAAACAACCCCAAAACCAACAGCAAGTTGCAAGCTGTTGTGGAAGACAGCAACCAGGAAAGGCTCGAGAGCAATGTCATGGAATTGTTTGCTGGTGCGAGTCATTTGTTATACCTACAATGCAGTGGTGGGTTTCAAAAATTTTTACTACCGGTTCTGTGGGCGTGGCTTGGTGGGCATGGTAGGGGAAGGATACTGTAAAATCTCCAGTCAGAAGTGGGATTTTCCCGTTCTCCGAACTACTCAAAATTCCCACTACCGGTTCCCAGAACTGGTCAGAACCTGCTGAATACCATCTCTGCTACAATGGCAGCAATTTTATGAACCAGGAAGCTTCCCCACAGCAGCCTTTTCTGAAGAGTTCCCACAACATTCTTGCAACATTTCAAATATGCCCACCACCTCCAAAACATCTGTACCTACCACAGGTTGATCCAAAGCTAAGGTGAAAGTGGAATTAAAAAACTGTAGTTTCAGTTCAAATCAAGCTACTTATATTTACGTCTATGGTAAAAAAATGTGAAATAGATCTGCCTGAAAATAAGTTCAGTTGTTTCATTTGCCTTTTGGCATCATCAAAAGTGAAGGTTTCATGATATCAGCCATTTTATTTTTAGGGGATTTTTTCCTCATTCATTCTCCACACTGAGCTGATATGACTGTATTTTCTAGCTTTACTCAAAGCTCTTTTTCCTGGATAGTTTCAATAAACTGTGATCTCATCGCATATATCTTATCTTTCATGCTTGCCTTGCGTTAAAACCTTACCTTATGTAAAGTTTGTACAGGGCTACCATGTCAATGCTTGTGAAAATGTGGAGACAGTTTAAAGGCAGCAAAAGGTTTGAAGAAGTCTTAAATTTTTAACAACTAAAGATGGGCTTGTAACAGCTGGAGGGCAGGGCAATACTATCTTCTAGCTGATGAAATGTTTTCTTCCTGATTACCACTGAATTGATCACCACAGTTAATTTGGATTCAGAAAGACTTTGATTAACATGTAGAAAAACACTATAACTTCTGATAGTCAATATTTAGACTTATATACCGCTTTACAGTGCTTTACAGCCCTCTCTAAGCAGTTTACAGAGTCAGCATGTTGCCCCCATCAATCTGGGTCCTCATTTGGACGGTGAGAATCGAACTGCCAAATTGTAGGCAGCTGGCAGTCAGGAGAAGTAGCCTGCAGTACTGCATTCTAAGCACTGCATCACTGTGGCTCTAATGGTGAAGTTATAGCAGACATTGTTTAGACCAGGGGTAAAGCACTGAAATCCTTCAGGTACATTCCAGGCTTGTTATTCTACGGTGACTACAAAGGTAAATACTTCTAAAGTTCTATTGTCCTATAACCACTAATTACCAAATGCAAATCAGCACAACTCAAAGAAATCTTCCCTCTAGGTTACCTGATTTTGAGTATATAAAAGGCTGATATCCCAATAAGCCCTTGCTTATACATAAGCCATATTACACAATAATCCTTCCAAGTAATAGTGGGACCAACGAACTAAATGCATGATCAATTGCTCATTTGGGAAACTGATTTCCTTAATTACATAATGTGCTAACTACAAGTTGTGGAGCAATAAACTTTCATCCTGATAGGAAGAAGGAAAATAACCAGTGGAGCATAAAACAAATTTTCAGTCAAGGCATTAAAAAATAAAATTATGAAGGCAATAAGCCCAGATGGGCCAAAGGCCCAATATTACAACAGTTAGAAGACAAATTGATGGAATGGCTAGCAAAACGTAGTCACCGAACTGGCAGTAACACTGGTTGAATCTCACTCCTGAGGGGAACCATTCAGAAATAGAGGCAAAGGTTTTACAAATGGTGTTTGTTTTGCAATTGCTGCCTCTAGAACATGGACTAATGGAAAACAACTATTGCACTGTATATGCTTTCACAAATGCCAGATTACTCATAGGCTAAGAATGCTGCAGAAATATTGTAAAAGAGAATGATGTTGAGGCTAATCATAGTTGTTCAGTGAGTGCAGTGACACCAAATACAGTCTTTCTCAAGCTTGGCAAGTTTAAGATGCAATTCAACTCCCAGAACTCCTCAGCCAACATGGCCCTTAAACAGGGGTGACACACTTGATTTCATTGAGGGCCGCATCAGAGTTGTGTTTGACCTCGGGGTGGTGGTGGCCTGGCCAGGATGGGAGTGGCCAGCTTGACCAACATGGCCAGGGTGGGCATGGTCACTCATGTTGAAAGCACCTGTGGTCCGAGTGCTCTGCCAGCGAAAACAGGCTCCCGAGCTCAGTTTTTGGCCACAACAGCCTCCTGCAAACCTCTACCAGAGAAAACTGACCCTCCCCCGAGCTCTGTTTTTGCTGATAGAGGGCTGCAGGAAGCTGTCGTGGCCAAAAACGGAGCTTGCAAGGGCCACATGCAGCCCCGCCAAGCTCCGTTTTCTTTGGCAGAGGCACTGCGGGCTGGACCTTCGCTGTTTCCAGAGCAGCCCCAAACCAGATCTAAGCACCTGACAAGCCAGATCCAGCCTGCAGCCCTTGAGTTTGACACCCCTGCCCTAAAAGATATAATTAAGGTAGGGAGCAGGCTATAGCAGCAAATATTCTTTAACATTAGTCATTTTTGCAGCCTAGAATTTAGATCACTTCCCAAAGTTTCCTGGAAACATTAATGCTGGGTTAAGGGGCCACAACACAATGCTGGTGGGACAAAAGGACAATGCTAGAAGAGAAGAAATCCTTTGCCCTGGCAAGCCAATGCAATTGGATGCAATCCAGAAGAGGAATAATACCAGGATATTAGATTGCCTAATAATGGTGAAAACTGCTCAGTTTTGTAGGACATTCCTGACAGCCATTTCTACATCTACGAATTTTGCAATATTCCTGGTATTTCAGTAACTCACAGCAAACGATCTATAATTGCTGGTGGAAGCAGGGAAGTGTAGCTTTCTAACAAGTAGCTCTGTAAGACTGAGATGTCAAATGTGCTCTACAGCAGAGGTGCTCAAACTTTTCCAGGCTGCAGAACCTGTTAGTTAAAAAAAAATCCCAGAACCTGTGATTCAAGATGCAAAGTTATAGTGACTGAAAAGTGACTCTGGTCAAGTGATCCCCCTCCCCCTCTCTTCGTTAGTCTTTCACAAAACCACTGCAAGTTCCTACAGAATCCAGGGTGTGCCACAGCCTTGACTTCTGTCCCAGAACACACAGTGAGATGATCCTGGTTGGGAATACAATATTATTCTACCTTCCTGTTGGGGGCAAGGTTTAAGTGGCCATATTTACAAAGCAGGAAACATATTATAAAAAGGTCTGGCTATAAACAAGGTAGCGCCCACTCATTTATGACTGTGAAGATGTGCAAATTTCCAATCTTATCTTTTGAAGCATCTAGGCCCATAGGATTTCCACAAGCTGCAGCTGTTGTGGAGTTCTCCTTTCCACTGGCATGCCTGAAAATCAACACAGAGTGATCCGGGTTCATCCTGAGCTTTCTTTGCAGAGAAAAATTATCCCTGGATCCATAGTGAATTTAATTGCACTTCCCATTAAACACACTGCCACAAGAGACAAGTCTGTGCATCTTGGAATGAAGTTCTAATGACCAAGAAAGACAACTTTGAAGAAAGACCCAACAAATCCTTACCACCCCTTGGTATCAAAACCCTTTGCTTCCCGTTTAGGCTCAAAATATGCTAGGCCTTTTGATTTCTGTGGTAATTGTCCCACTAGCTTAGAAGGTAACTTCCTAATAAGATTCTGAATGAACCCATGACTGATGTTTGTTTAGGATTTTAGCTGGACAATGCCAATTGTTTACTTGTGAGTAAGGAGCACACAGTTCCAGTCTGTGAATGTTTCCTCCACAGAGGTGAATGAAATTTGCTTGCAACGTTTGGGAGGGTGGAAACAAGTCTTGGGTATTCTGCAGACAATTCGCCCTGCTGGAAGAAGAGGAGAAATTGTGGGTCTTTTGTGTGTGTGTGCTTTCAGGATGGAGGGGGCTCCGCTGGCATCCTTCAGACTGGGGGCGGGAAATGATCAGAATAAAAATTGGGGGGATGGGGGCAGGTCTATTCGAAGTTAATTTGTGGCTTTGGAGGGAGGGGAAACTCTGTAAATTGTAGGAAAAGTCGGGAAATAAAGGATTCAGGCAGAAGGACAGAGGATTTGAGGTGGGGAGTTTTCTATGCATATTTGCTTGGAAGTAAATCTCAGTATTTTTCCACAGTAAGTATTCACGGGGATTAAGAGGAGTAATCCATTAGATATTTCTTCCGAGTAAATACTCTGAAATACTGCCCGGTGCGCGGAAACTGGACGCCCTGCGTGGTCAATCAGGAAGTGAGTTAAAATAGGAATTTCCCACGGATGCCTAAACGTGCGGCTATTTATTCAGAAAGTTCGCCCGATTTCATTAGAAATGAATTTTAAGGCGCCTTGAAGGCATATTTAAAGTCCAGTGGAATCAATTGCTTCAGCACGGGTTCATTCAAATCGCATTCGCACGTTACGGATTAGGAATTAATCGGAAAGCAAGATGTAAAAACGTATGGGGAGTGAAGCACACCCCGCGCGTGCAGTTATAAAATGGGACCTTGCAAACACTTTTAAAAATAAAATATGGTGCAAGATGGGAAGTATTGTTTCTAAAGAAAACTGCTCAAGTGATGGGATCTGGAAGATTGAAAATTCAAAATAATTTGAAAACCGGGTATAAATAAAAATAGAGAAATTAAAGTATATTATTGAATTTGAGAAACTGAAAAAAACGGTTCTCGGGTAGAGGGATAATAATCGGGAGTTTCTGGTGCTATTAAAGCATAACCATGTTAAGGGCATAGTAAAATCTTAATCAAATGAAATACATATTTTTAAAAAACTGTTCGCCCTCTAGTGATTTTTTCCCCTTTTAATTTGCCGTGGGCAGCCAAAGCAATTAAAAGAGCATAATTGAAAAAAAGTGAGGTTTGAGGATTAGACAGAGAAAGGATCACAAGGACTCCTACCACTTTAGAGATAATCCAGAGTTTAAAAAAATGAATGTGTGTTGTCAGCATGTGAGATCAATTAATGTTGAGAACCTAATTTGACCTTTCTAAAATATGAGACGGAATTAAAATGTAAGTTCTGCTAGACAGTAAAAAATTAGGAATTGGACCTCTTTTTTAAAAAAAGATCAAATTCTTAATAATTAACCTTGATGTTTGAGTCTTACTTGCAGATCAGGACAAGTGATGTTATGCTTTTGAGTTTTTGTAGGAAAAGGAAAATAAATTTTTACTTTCCCCAACTGCTGTTTCGGGTGGATGAGGAAGATTTTTAATGTTACTGTACGGTACATAAATTATGCCTTGTAAAGTGTTTGCCCCTGAGGTTAAAATAGAAAGTGCACTTTTATAGCCAAGAACTTCATTTAGTTTGGAGGGTTGCCAAAGGAGGACAAAAAGCAGGGAGATACGATTTATCGTTTAGTGTTTCCTTTTAAAAGCTCTAAAGGATAAAAAAACCCAAAATACCCTCCTGACCCAAGGTTAGAACCTAGATGATAGCAATAGCACTTAGACTTATATACTGCTTCATAGTGCTTTATAGGCCTCTCTAAGCAGTTTACAGAGTCAGCATATTGCCCTTAACAATCTGGGTCCTCATTTTACCAACCTCGGAAGGACGGAAGGCTGAGTCAACCCTGAGCCAGTCAGGATCGAACTCCTGTCAATGGGCAGTGGGCAGAGTCAGCCTGCAATACTGTGTCCTAATCATTGCGCCATCAGTGAGTTAGTGTTGAAAAATGGCCCAGTCCTAGTAAGCTATTGAAATTTTTCTTACTGGTTCCTCTACTAAGTTTACCAAATATAGGGATAGAATTGTGAACAATCACAAGATAGAAGTAAAGAGAAAACTATAACTCTTTGCCTGGTTTGACTGGATATTTGCAAATCAGATCTGGTAGATATGTAATGGTCGACATTTGGATGGCATGTTGGTTCATAACATGCCTATCATAATTAGTATGGTCAGCAGCTCGTTTATCTGAAAGTTACCTGCTCCTCTACTCCATCACCTCTTGCTGTGTTCTTGATTATTTTAAGTCACTTTTGCAGGGTTGATTTGTGAGCAAAGCATTACTTACAGCCACTTAATTTCATTTTCTAAGAATTTTTTTCCAGTGAATATGGGATTCAAAGCCATCCATGCAAATAAGGAGAATGTTAGAGGCTCCAGCTTCCCATTCATTTATTGTTTTTATTCTTAAAAGGAAACTAAAACTAGTTAAGTGGGGCAGGGAGGGTGGTACTGCACTTCTAGGAAAATATTACCTCCTCCTAAATCTTTCCTTTGGGGTTCTTCCAGTCCTTTTTTTCAAGACCACAATGGATCACCAGGAGGAGACAGAATCTGAGGAGCATTTCACTAAAATCAAAAATGACGAAAGTGTCCAGAACAAAATGCAAAGGGAAAACATATCCTTTGGACAAGAGGGTAGCGGTAACTATCCAGAGAAGTTCGAAGATGTCCATTCCATCTTGTTCAAGAAAGTGCTGGAAGAAGTTGATAAGTGGCCCCCATCATCTTCAGAAGGCGAGAAGAACCTCATTTTGCTGAAGACCGTGCATTTGAAAACAGAGAAAGATAATATCCAGGGGACTTGCTTAATTGATCACCCAGTGGAGCTGTGCACTGTATTGCAAAGTGAGGCAGACTTCATCCCCTCAGCGAGAATGCCAGATAGCATAGACATTCAAGAGAAACCAGGGAAAGTCTTGGCCATAAGTTTGCCAGAAGACATTTATGCACTCCACGAGATAGAAGTGATCAACGGTCCAAATGAAACACCAGGATTTCATGAGGAGAGATGGTCAGTTGAGAGGGATCCAAATATTCCTGGGATTCAGGTAACTTTTGCTCTTGATTATTCATCGCACATGGGTCTCAATTTATGATAAGGAGAATGTAGCTCAGGGTTGAAATAAGGGGTCTTTGGTGCTCTCTGAACTTGGTTGTTTTCTTGCAGACATTTCATTACACTAACTAGGTAACATCAGGGCTGCTGGGGGTTCACAGGGGTTTGGGAAAACCCCTAGCTAAGATTCTGTGCAGTTCAGAGAGCCCCCAAATCCCACTCCTGACTGGCCCTGCCCGCCCCTCCCCTCCCAGGAGTCTCCACGTGGCCCATTTTGGCTGCAGGTAAGTGCAGGGTGCACACAGAGGCTCAAGGAGGGCGAAAAATGGGCCTCTTGGAAGTTTGGGAAGGCCGGAAATGGGCCCATTTCCGGCTTCCAGAGAGCCTCCAGAACCCGGGGAGGCCATTTTCGCCCTTCTGGAGGCTTGAGAAAAGCCTCCGGAGCCTTCTGTGTGGTACAGGAGGCTGACTCAGGCCATGCCCACCATGGCTATGCCCACCCAGCAACTGGGCAAAGAACCCGTTGCTAAAATTTTTGAAGCCCACCCCTGATCAGGGCTATTAAGGAGTGGGTTCTGCTCCCACTTTATAGTTTCACAACATATGGACAGTTTTAACCATAGCTTCAATTGGGAAACTGACCAAGCCAAATCTAAAAATGCTAGGAAATTTTTAGAAGCCTGGCACTCTGACAAATTGCCATCAATATAGGCATAAACAATTGTCTATATACTATACAAAAGAGACAACCAGCAAGCCAAATCGGGAACAAAAAGACCGAAACTCCTCCCCACCAGCAATCAGCAGCCAGATGAGCATAGATTAACTCCAAGATTATCATCAGACCAACAATCAAGTAGATAGTACTCTAGTCAAGGAACTGCCAAACAAGCCGAACCAAAGAACCTCTAAGGCTACCCTCACCAACATTGACAGGATAAGCCAGGGGTGTCAAACTCGATTTCATTGAGGGCCGCATCAGGGTTGTGTTTGACAGTGGGGTGCTAGGGAGGACCTGGCCAGGGTGGGCCTGGCCAGCGCAACATCACTCGTGTCAGGGACGCCTATGGTGGCCCGAGCGCTCTGCCAGTGAAAATGGGCTCCTGAGCTCCGTTTTTGGCTGCAACAGCCTCCTGCAGCCTGCAGCCCACCAGAGCTCCATTTTCGCTGGCAGAGGCACTGTGGGCCAATCCTTCGCTGTTGCCAGAGTGGCCCTGTGGACCCCATCGAAGTACCCCATGAGTTTGACAGCCCTGAGGTAAGCCATTAGAAAATAAACTGAGAGCAAATCCCACTCCTTACTAGCACTGATGATATTACATAGTTTGGGTAATAAAACGTCTGAAAGCTCAGAGGACCAAAACTGGGACCAGAATTTCTGTTGTTAAGCAAGGAAGTATGCTTTAAATTTATGTTTATCTTTTTTTTGTCAAATTGAAGTTAGAGAGAAAGAGCAATATTAGTGTGATTAGTAGATACTATGCATCTCATGAGGTTCACAAATGCATTAAACTTTAATATATTAATCTGAAAAAAAAATCTTATGATGGTGGTTCTGGAAAATTGCAGATCTGAGTATCTGAGCTTTGTCCTTAAGGTGCAAAGAATGGGGTAATCTGATTGGTTTTGCTATGCAGTAGGGCAGTGGTGGCTAACCTTTTCGTTGTCATGTGCTGAAAGTGCCTGCACCCATAATGCAATGCACATGCACGCTCCCCCACCTGCAAGCGTGCATGCCTCCCTGCACTCACCCATTTCCATGTGCGTGCACCCCCTGCACTCCCCCACCACCCTGCGCATGCATGCTCATCTCCCACATGCACCCCACCCCCCATGCATGCGCAGCAGATACCTGACTAGCGGCTGGCAGGAGGCACTTGCGCATGCGCAGTGAAACTGCACTGGGGTGATAGCTCGCGTGCCGTAGATTCACTATCAACGGCAGTAGAATGATATAAATAAAACAATTTGCATAAAGAAACTGTAAGAGGAGCAACAATACAGATCTGAAGGGGAAAAGGAAATTCAGTGCACACAAGGATATTCACATGGCACCCCTCAGCACGTCTTTACAGGAGCTGCTCCTGTCCCTGAAATCTTGGGGTTCTGTCCCAAGAAAAAACAGATTTGATTTAAGGAGGCGATGCCAACAACCATAATGTGAGCCCTCTTGGGTGCTCCAAATACCAGTGTCCCTTCTGGATCAGATCACTGCACAGCCCTTGATATAGATGTCCAGTGAACCCAGCATGAGGATTCTTAATACAAATCGCTCTGACATTTTCGTAAAAGAGCATGAAGTCTATAAATCTAAGGCCGGTATCTTGCAAGCAGTGGAACAGATGTGAAATGTTTGTGGAAGTGATGCCACCCACCAGCAAACAGACACTTCTTTTCTGCATTCCTGATGGAACAAATAAGGTTGAAGAATTATTGCAAAGGCTTTGTCTCCTGATTGCAGCAAGGAATAAATGTCTTCAGCAGTAGAAAATTCAGATTTAAATAAGTTTCTGTTTATACTACACAGTCGCCAGGTATTCATCGAAAGATTTAATATCTGTACCTGCTAAAAATTTCCATGGCTGAAACAACTGAACCAAGTATATAAATTTTAGAATACATCACCAAAACAGAACTGATTCCTCTGAAAATTTCAGGGGAGGGGTGGATGACCAATGGGATATTTGGGACAATTCACCATGGCTAACTCGCCATGGCCAACTCACTGCAAGACAAGAGTTACACTAATATCAAAGAAAAGGTGGAATGGAATCATTAAGGAAAGGATGCAAAAGAAGGGACAGGATGAAATGTGAATGGCAAAAATTAAAATAATTTTTATTTATTTTAAATAATTAAATGGAATTGTTAAATTGTCCCGCAATGAGTAGTCTCGTGGTGAATTGGCCATGGCGAGTTGTCCTGCACCAAGTCACCCATGGTGAGTTGGCTGTGGCAAGATGTCCCATTCCCTTTTGGGAGAATATTATTAGTGGTGGAACATCTGGCTTCTGTTTTTGAATAGCACTTAGCAATAGTGTTTAGACTTATATACCGCTTCACAGTGCTTACACAGCCCTCTCTAAGCGGTTTACGGAGTCAGCGTATTGCCCCCAATAATCTGGGTCCTCATTTTATCCACCTCGGAAGGCTGAGTCAACCTTGAGCCTGGTGAGATTCGATCTGCCAAATTTCAGGCAGCCAGCAGTCAGCAGAAGTAGCCTGCAGTACTGCATTCTAACCAATGCCCCACTTACATACTTTTAAGATCAGGCTTTTCCCATTAGAAATGTACCATATAAAGATTTTTACAATAATCTACAGGCAAAAACATAGTAAATTGTAGTCAGGTGACCTCAAGATGCTGCAAACGGTCATAATTGCTTTACCCAGAATCCAAAATGTGACCATAGGCTGTGGGGGGCAGATGTCAGAATTTCAAACCAGATGATAAGTTCCTTTTTGAGGGGGTTCATTGTAATGGTTGCCGAGTAATGAGTCGTAAATATACCAAGAAAGAGATGAGAATCTTCTATTTATTGTGTAGCTTTTTTCTTCCTTTCTCTCTCTTTATTATTGTTTATTCTTCATGCACGTATATTGCATATATATTTCTCCTTTAAACACAGGTTGATAGGGAAGAAAAAAGAGCTGGAGGTGGAGACAGGGACCAGCAGCTCTTTGTAGCTGAAGAGGAAGGGTTGTCTCTTTGCCTGACTCCGAAGCAGCAGATATTCCAAATGGAGCCAAGCGGTTGCACAATTCTGAAAACAAAACCCCGAGCAAGGACCATGTATCCCAATCGCCTGTTGCAATCAATGGTGATGTTTCTTCAGAAATCCAGGAGGGCATAGTCCAGCAAGGGAAAGGTATAAAATCACTTGCACAGTTTTATTTTTAGATACCTATGGTTGTAAAGGGAAGGACTTTCAGTTCCTTGAAGAACGCTGACATCAGCAGCAGGCTGTAAGCTGTTGTTAGGAAAATAGGTGGACTTTCACTCCAATCAGCAGAGAAGTTCTTAACAATGTTTGCTTCTCCTCCTCCTCCTTAACTTGTCGCCTTTTAATTCATCTACCCATACAGGTAGTCTTCGACTTACAACAGCTTCTTTTAGGGACCGTTCAAAGTTACAACGGCACTGAAAGAAAGAGACTTAGGAGTGTTTTTTACACTTAACGGCCATTGCAGTGTTTCCCCAGGGTCATGTGATCAAAATTCAAGACGCTTGGCAACCGGTTCATATTTATAACCGTTGCTGTGTGCCAAGGTCATGTGATCCCCTTTTGCGACCTTCTAACCGGTAGAAGTCAATGAGGAAGCCAGATTCAGCAGACAACCATGTTACTGATTTAACAAGTGCGATGATTCACTTAACAACTGTGGGAAGAAAAGCCGTAAAGTGGGGCAAACTCACTTGACAAATGTTTCACATAGCAACATAAATTTTGGGCTCAAATGTGCTCGTAACTCGAGGACTACCTGTAATTATCTATGTGTAGGTAACTCAGCCTGAATTCATGTTTTTACTGTTAAGAATGTTGATAATATGGTCAATTGACTACTCAATAAAACTATAGAAATATGAATTATTGGAGCTCACGTGTAGGAAAATCCATACTACAGAATGCTTTCTCTTATTTGTTACCTACCGAGGTCATAAGAAACTCAAACAATGACCAACCTTTCGGGATTGTATTAGGTTAATTGTTTAGTTTATTGCCTTGAATAAGAAGTCTTGATCTATCTGTCCTCTAGGGCAGTTCTCATTATTCTTCCCCAAACCTTGACATTTGTTAATGATTTATTATGTATGTGTGCCATCCTTCTAAGGAGCAAAAGCCTGCATATATGGTTTCATTTCTTCCTTTTATTTTTATGTTAGATTTTTGTTAGCTTGCATTTATTGTTTTTGTAAATAATTTCAAGATGTTGAACATATCTAATGCTTCTTCCTCTTCCTCTTTTCCCCACAACCACAACTCTGTGAGGTGAAATGGGCTGAAAAGAAACAATTGCCCCAAAGTCACCCAGCTGGCTTTCATGCCTAAGGCGGGACTAGAATTCCCAGTCTCCTGATTTTCAGTCTGATACCTTAGACAAGAGGTGTCAAACTCAATTTCATTGAGGGCCGCATCAGGGTTGTGTTTGACCGTGGGGGTGTGTGGCCAGCTCAACATCATTCATGTTGGGGGCACCTGTGATGGCCTGAGCGCTCTGCCAACGAAAACGGGCTCCCAAGCTCCGTTTTCAGCTGCAACGGCCTCCTGTAACCCTCTGCCAGTGAAAACAGAGTTTGGGAGGGCTACCTACTCTGTTTTCACTGGCAGAGGTACCGTGGACTGGTCCTTTGCTGTTTCCAGGGTGCCCCATGGGCCAGATCTAAGCACCTTGCGGGCCAGATCCGGTCCCCGGGCCTTGAGTTTGATACCCTCTGCCTTAGAGGGAACTAGCTCTCTTCCTCTCCTCTTGTAATTGCTCTATGGTGTAGTTAAGACTGAGAATCTCTCTTCATCACAGTAATACAAACTGTGTACAAAGTACATAGTCTGCCAGCGTCTTTTCTCTAGCTTGTTCCCACAATGCTGCTTTTAATTCATCCCCTGCTCACAAGTGAGACAAACTCAAGTCTCCATAACTGTTCAGGGTTGCAATATTTTTCTTCTTCCAAGGCTGTACCAAGGGCAGCATCAAGTTTGATAAAATATCTTTAGCTTGTCACCCATTCACCTGCAAGGAAACTCAAGGCCTAGAGCAGGATTTCTTAAACCTTAGCAATTTTTAGATATCCGGACTTCAACTCCCAGCTAAGTTAGGAATTCTGGGAGTTGAAGTCCACACATTTTAACCTTGCCAAGGTTGGAAACACTGCCCCGGAGTAACTTGGGATAGGCAGGAGAAGCAAGATAAGGTTTGGTGGTGAGACAGCATTTTTCTTGCCAGAATAATGTCTTGCCTTTCAAGGATTGGCGGATAGCACAGCTCATATAGGAGGTAGTGGGTATTAGATGCTTTTATGTCAAAATTAGATGCTAAATAGAAATATAAACTTAGACCTCCCCAGTTCCAAGTCTGGTATTCAGATCTGTGCAGAATCAAGAGGTTGTTTAGGTTGTGCTAAACAGGCCAAAGATGTAGAAGTATGAAAAATGAATGAACTCACTTTATGAGCTATGTTCTAACTCAGTATAAACAAATAAAAGGAGAAAATGCATTCAGAATTGTTTTAAGTATAACAGGTTTAAAGAAAAGGCATGCTGCAGAAATAGTTTATTGGAAAATGAATGAAAAATTACTGAAGAAATAAAATTGTGGAGAGGTTTTTCAGTGATTACTTAGTGCATCGACCTAAAGCAGATGTCAGAGGGTTTTTTTAACCACGCTCATACCTGAATTGTCATTTTGAAGTAGTCCTTTTAAAGGGCTCCGACAAGCATAAGTAACACATATAAGTAATTGAATTTTACAAGCAAAAAATCTAGCATCACTTAGGAGAACATTTAATAAAGGGCTGTTAAAGAATGCAGCTGTGAAACAGTTTACCTTTCAGATACAACACACAACATCACTAAATCCAGGAACATCTGTGGGGGATTCAGAAAGTCAAGATGGTACTTGTCTTAATAAGACCAAAATCCATCTAAAACTTAATCCATCTGCCTTTGACTTGTCGTAACAATTTATATAGCCATCCATCTTGCAATTTTGAGTAATGCGAACTGCTCACAAATATGCAATATAAGAAGGCAGGGATTATGTTTATGGAATTATTTACTTATGATAAATCTGTTTAGGCCAACTTTGTGGGTAAAGAATTGTCACAGTTCTCCCAAGACTTCTTAGCAATGGAAGCAATGAAAATAAACACCAATAAAAACCTGTGACAATCAAATGAACATTTCCTTACTAGCAAATATTGCAAAGCCGTATCAACAATTTCATGAAAAACCAGTCAAAATGAATGTTTAATTGACCAAGCTTATTTCATTTTAGTGGTTTGGTGTTTTTTTTTAAGTACATTTTCTTGAAACATTTGACATTATTAAAAGGTAATGCAAACTGAAATCAAAAAGACTGAAGAGAGTAGAAAAGAATTACAAAGTTTGAAAAGGAAAGGAAAGAAAAAGATACAGGAAGAAAAATATTTATTAAATGAATTTCAATCTTCCATGCAAGAATTGCAGGCAAATGTAATGTAGGAAATCCTTGACTTACAGTCACTTGACAAGTGGTCAAAGTTACATTGGGTCCCTCAAAAGGTGTTTTAAGGCCCACTTCTAATGTTCTGATGGTCAGTCCCCTCCAGGGGTGGGATTCAAAATTCTTAACAACCGGTTCTGTGGGTAATTTGTGGGTGTGGCTTGGTGGTCATGTGACTGGCTGGGCATAGCTTGTATGTAAATATAAATATGTAAATATTGATTTTTTTTATAAAAAAAGAGCAAAAGCAGGCAAAGCAGGCAGGCAGATTGAGTTGCTCATAGAATCACAGATTCACTTAGAGATCTATGTTTCTGCCATCTGCTAACTGAGTCTGCACTGAAAAATAAAAGCTTCAGTCCTAAGGGAGGTTCAGCTCTGCTTTTAGATTAGCTAAAAAGCAAGAAATCCAACTATTTCCTGCTTTCTAGCTAATCTATATCTCCCAGCACAGCAGAACAGCTGGTGGTTGGGGGGGGGAGGAAAAATAGCAGCTTAGCAGGCAAGTTTGATGGCGTACATGCCAGGTAAGGAGTGATGGGCGGGGAGGGGAGGGGTGGGGCCAGCCAGTGGCGTGATTTGCTGGTTCTCCAAACTGGGCAGAATCATAACAACCAGTTCTATAGAACCAGACCAACCAGGTAGAATCCCATCTCTAGTTTCCCCATGGTCATGTGACCACATTTCAAGCACTCAGCAACCAGCCTGCATTTACAGCCATTTGCAGCATCCCAGGGTCACATGACCATGATTTACCAGCCTTTTTTCCAGTTTGTCCAAAATGCTTCATAATAAACAGTGGGTTTGCTTAATAACTGCGGATTCACTTAATGACTGTGGTGATTTGCTTAATGACTGCTGCAAAAGTAGGTTGTAAAATCAGGTCAGTCATTTTACAGTCATCACAATTTACAACCACAATGGGCTGGCTTCATTATAATGTTAAGTCAAGAACTACCTGTATTTCCCGCCCCATATTAATTGTGTTGATAATCATTCCTTCTTGTGCAATCTCTGACGAGTTCATTAGACAAAAGATGCATTAGATTAATCTCACCTTAAGATCATTAGATAATATGATTAATATTTTGTTACATTTCTTTGCTGTTGATTTGCTAGAGTGCATATCGATTGCTCAACAATAGACAGGTAACTTCTCCTGAAACATGTAAGATTCTGTCAGACTGCTGTAAACAGAGACGGTCCAATATGCCCAACCCAGACTTTTTAAGCTTTTAAGCTTAACCCAGTATTCAGAAGAGCTCCAGCAACCAGGCTGGTTGCTGTAGTGTGTTACACCTAAGTCAGAAAAAGATCTGTAAAATTTGATTCTGGTCCAAGATTTTTGCAATGTAGATAAGTCAAAAATGGCCAGTGGTGCATTTGAATTACCATTTTTGCCATCTTAAATTGCAACAACATGAAATAAGGGTTCGGGGAATCCTTCTGGTCCAGCAGTTTGTTACAAGTCACCAAGCAGCAGCTAGTTTTGCAGGCTGATGATTTTATTGCCCCAAGGAATCTGTCTAATCTTCTTTTAAAAACTTCTAGTCTTCTTTTAAAACTGTCTAAAAAGGATAGCGATAATCTTATGACTGAGCTATAGAAAGTCTCAACCCTTCTAATGTGGTGTTTTCCAGATGGCATGGGACTGCACTTGTGGAATTACCATGTGGCCAGGGTATGGTGAATCTGGGAGGGCAGTCCCAAAATATCTGGGGAAGGTAGCAGGTGGGGAACAGCTGCAAGGGTTGAGGATGGGTGGCACTATTTTGTACTAGTTCTTCTTCCTTCATGGCCAGTTGGTGTTGATCAGGAGTTAGAATAGAATAGAATGAGCTGGAAGGGACCTTGGAGGTCTTCTAGTCCAGCCCCCTACTCAAGCAAGAGAACCTATGCCATTTCAGATAAGTGACTCTCTAGTCTCTTCTTAAAAACCTCCAGTGATAGAGTGCCCACGGTTTCTGGAGGCACGCTGTTCCACTAGTTGATTGTCCTCACTGTTCAGAAGTTTCTCCTTAATTCCAGGTTGTTTCTGTTGTTGATTAGTTTCCAATCATTGTTTCTTGTCCTGCCCTCTGGTGCTTTGGAGAATAATTTGACCCCCTCTTCTTTGTGGCAGCCCCTCAAATACTGGTAGTCTCTCTCTTGGTCCCTATATGGTTGGGACCGCAGGATCTGCTGGGTGAAGCATGACTGCCTGGGGAATACTGGAAATTGAAGTCCACAGGTCTTAAAGTTGCCAAGATTGGACACCCTTGCTCTAGAACATCATTTCCCTTAAAATCAGATTAACTCCAAACCCATCTGGAACAGTCTAAAGACATGACTTTGTCATCTATCCAGGTCTTAAGGCCACCTGGATCTACTGTAGAATAGAAAATAGAAAATAGAAATAGAAAATAGAAAATAGAAAATAGAAAATAGAAAATAGAATAGAATAGAATAGAATAGAATAGAATAGAATTCTTTATTGGCCAAGTGTGATTGGACACCCAAATGTTTGGTGCAAATGCTCTCAGTGTACATAAAAGATACATTTATCAACAGTCAAAAATCATAAGGTACAACACTTAATGATAATTATAGGGTACAATAAGCAATCAAATCATACTAGGAAACAGTCAATATAAATCGTAACGATACAAGTGACAAAGTTACAGTCACACAATCACAAGTAGAAGGAGATGGGTGATAAGGAGTGATGAGAAGATTAACAGCAATAGTAAATTTGTAAATAGCTGAACAGTGTTGAGGGAATTATTTGTTTAGCAGAGTGATGGCTTTCGGGAAAAAACTGTCCTCGTGTCTAGTTGTTCTGGTGTGCAGTGCTCTATAGCGTCGTTTTGAGGGAAGGAGTTGAAACAGTTTATGTCTGGGATGTGAGGGGTCTGTAAATTTTTTCACAGTCCTCTTTTTGACTTGTGCAGTATATAGGTCTTCAATTGAAGGCAGGTTGGTAGTAATTGTTTTTTCTGCAGTCCTAATTATCCTCTGAAGTCTATGTCTATCCTGTTGGGTTGCAGAACCAAACCAGACAGTTATAGAGGTGCAGATGATAGATCTGCAATTTTTAGTTTGCTAACATGGATATGGAATCTGTAAAGTAGCCATATTACTAGAAAAATTGACTACTTTCTTCCACAGATTGTTTCTTTTTTCCCTTCATTTTTGTTGTTTTCTATGTTATTGATTTTTGTAATTTTATTCTATTGTCTTATGTTTTTAACTGTATACATAGCTCAGAGTCATAGTCAGATAGGCAGCTATATAAATTTACCAAATGCGTACATAAATGTTACCGTCTGGGTTTGACAGGCAAGAGATGAACATTAGTGTTTTAATTTAAGGATGACTTATTTAACCTAGCCAGCAACTTTCTTTCAGGAAGCATTCAGCAACACTGCAGTCTCTGTCTGTTCACCACATTCAGTCTGTCTGGTCTTAAACGCCACATGAAGAAACATTCCCACGATAAGCCACACCAGTGCCACATCTGTCTGAAAGCTTTCCGTACACTTTCTCTGTTGCACAACCACCTGAACACTCATACAGGTATGTCTGCCTTCCGGGCAAATTGAACCCCTCACTAGAACATGTCTTTACAGTTTGTTCAACCGTTTTTATGACCAATCTTAGGAATATCACTGTCAACTCGCAAAGCATCCCTGAACTTCTCTCGAGTTGCCATGGCCAAGCGGGATGGGAGAATGAATTTCTCTGCTGCATCACGGAGCTGGTATCTCAGTCAAAACAAGGCACATTCCAACCAATAATGCCAAAAGTCGTCTCCAGGGGAACCCACAGTGGCCAGAGGGAGGGACTTTTACAACCTGCGAAATTGCTTCGTTGGGGAATGTGACTGATGACACATATTGGGGGGAGGGGGAAGCAGCATCAAAGCCAAAGCACAAATTAACTGAGGTCAGTTGGCTCCACCTGGTCCATGCCGGCATGAAGCTCCTAATAAATAACTGTTGTTGGGTTTTTTGAAGCTTGGCTTGAAACTCATGATTTAATTAGGGCCTTTGTCGGAACCCTGACAATCCCTTCTCACATAAAATAGTCATCTCTTAGTTTTCTGTTTGGGAATATTTTGCAAAGGCTGTTTTTTTTAACCAATTGGTGAGTATAGAAAGCAACAAGTTTTGCCTGCCTTGATTGCTAAAGGTAAAGGTTTCCCTTGCATATACATGCTAGTCATTTCTGGCTCTAGGGGGCGGTGCTCATCTCTGTTAGAAAGCCAAAGAGCCAGCGCTGTCCAAAGATGTCTCTGTGGTCATGTGGCCTGCATGACTAAACGCTGAAGGCCCATGGAACGCTGTTACCTCCCTACCAAAGTGGTCCCTATTTTTCTACTTGCATTTTTACATGTGTTAAAACTGCTAGGTTGGCAGAAGCTGGGACAAGTAACGGGAGCTATTTATATATGTACATACCCATGTACTCTCATTCCCTTTCAGGATAAATAGCAAAGTGCAAAGTGCAGAAAATGAAAAAGAGTTAAGAAGTGTTAAGCAAAAAAAAAAAAAGAGGAAGGATAAAAAAGGAAAGGAAATACACCTAAATCTATTTCATAACAACACCATTGAGTATGCCTCACCATATCTTTTTGCCATTGCAGGCTTGCATTTCTTTCTAGTCCTTGACTTTACAAAAGTTCATTTAGTTTCAGTTCAAAGTTACAATGGCACTGAAAAAAGTGACTTATATTTGTTTTTCACACTTAAAACCATTGCAGCATTCTCATGGTCACATGGTCAAAATTCAGGTACCTGGCAACTGTCTCATATTTATGACAGTTGCAGTGTTGTGGGGTGAAACCTTCTAAGCAAAGTCCATTGGAAAGCCAGATTCACTTAATAGCTGCGTTATTAACTTAACAACTTCAGTGATTCACTCAGCAGCTCTGACAAGAAAGGTCATAAAATGAGGCAAAGTTCACTTAACAAATGTCTCACTTAGCAACAAAAAATGTTGGGCTCAATTTTGGTTGTAAGTCAAGGATTACATGGAGCAGCCCTTTAAATGCACCATCTGTAGCTACTGCACTGTAGAGGTAAGAAGGATTGTTCTCTGCAGAATCATTTTGTCCCTCGACTGAGGAGAGAAAGATGAAGTTTCTTTTGAAAAAGGCCCTGCCATTCGTGGTTTAGTGCAATATTAATGCAATATCAGGGTTTTCAAGTCAGTTGTTTAGATTGTGAAGGATGTATGTTTTGTTTTGTTTTTTATGTATGATGTACACGGAAGATGGCATGTAATTTCATTGTATGAGGTGCAATGACAATAAAGTAAACTAAAAAAATGTGCATTTTTAGTTAGAATCATATTTGGTAGGGAATTTAGAAGTAAAAGTTAAGTAAAATTCTCCCTAGCATAGCTGGCTGTGGAATTCTGGAGTTGCAGTCCATACATCTTAAAGTTGCCAAGGTTGGGAAACACTGATAAAAGACATATGTCCGCTAAATTAAAATTGTACTCTACCTTGAGCTTTGAAATGTGAATTTTTGATCCATATTCATATCCATGAATCATTGCAATTCATTCAGGTTCCCAGCCAACATGACACAATTTGCATATTAAAGTGCAGGTTCACGCCCCCAAACAATCTCACCACAAGAATTCTTATCTTTGTAAACCCCAGGAGTCACTGAGAGAGTTGGGCAGCTATATAAATTTTCTTAAAATAAATAAATGCTGTATACATTTACCGTTAAGTACAATAAACAAGGAAGGATTTATCACACATCTTACTATTACTCCTTGCTCATTTTACTTAGCATTCCACTCTTTGTTATATCTGCTTTACTTTCATCACTTCAATTGTAACCAACTTGCAACTCTCAAAACATTCTGTAATTCAAGCTTATTTATGAGATAAAGTGCTTTCTCTAAATCAACAGGCAGACCATAACCTTTTCTCCTCATATTCATAAATTTCTCAGTTATCTGTTGAAGAGCAAAAATCTGCTGCACATAACCTGTCTGGCATAAAGCCATAGTGTTATTTCAGATTTTATTTACATTTATTTATCAAATTTCTACACTTTTATTTATTTGCCTTTATCTATTATTTATCAAATTTCTACCCTTGTTTACTTTTGTTTATTATTTATTTACCAAATTTCTTCACTTGTTCATTGTACCTCTCATTCCCTTTGAATCAAATTCTATCAGATTCCTTCCCAGACATACTTAATTTGTTGTAGTTTTTCATTCAGTCTAGCTGTTTTTCCTTTTGTGTTCTTTTGGTTGCCAAGCACAAATGTGTCCTCACACTTCAAAACAAGTCACATTCAATAAGTAAATCACATCCAATACATTAACATTTCTCAAGTTAATTTATTCTATTTATTACAATTTTATCCCACCTTTACTGTTTTTAAAAATAACTCAAGGCAGAAACACACATGTAATCTTCCTTCTTCCTTCTATTTTCCCCACTATAACAAAATCAGGACTAAGTATCTCCTGCACACCTGATGTTGCTTTACCTCATCTCTGCCACCTGCTATTTTAACTTTTTTTTTAAAGATGCTAATCCTATGCACAAAATTATCAGCATTTCTAGGTTGCTTTGAAGTGTTTGATGAGTCATTTTCCACCTTACTGGATTCCGTGCCTAGGTAGATGTAAAACTAACAGCCTGCTATCACAACAAATTCCTCAGTATTCCAGGTAGATTTGGATTTCAATGTTTCAGTTGAATACATTTTGAAATTCTGCTTCTCTTTTGCAGGGACCAAGCCACACAAGTGTAATGAATGTGATATGGCCTTTGTGACAGTGGGGGAACTTTCCCGCCACAAGCGATATAAACATACTCTGGAGAAGCCCTTTAAATGCTCCATCTGTAACTACTGCAGCGTAGAGGTAAGACGGATTGTTCTCTGCAGAATCATTTTGCAAAGTTCTCCCTTGACTGAGTAGAGAAAGATGAGGTTTCCTTTGAAAGAGGCCCTGCCATTCATGGTGCGTACATTTTTAGTTAGAAGCATAGTTGGTAGGGAATTTAGAAGTAAAAGGAAGCAAAATTCCTCCCTCACGTATGCACATTTAACAACGCACATTGCTGTTAGTAGGGATGGATAGGTGGGACCTTTAGGCTGGCATGATACTGCAAGTGTGGTTGAGATCCAACCTAGAACTAAGAAACTTCCTGACACTGAGAACAATCAGTAAAATGGCTTTTCTCCAAAGGTTGTGGGGTGCTCCATCACTGGAGGTTTTAAGAAGCGGTTGGACAGCCATTTGTCTATAATGCTGTAGGCTCTCCTGTTTAAACAGGATTGGGCTAGAAGACCTTCAAGGTCCCCTCCAACCATGTTTTTCTATGTTTTTAAGTTCCTTAAACAAACTTGAGTGTAAGATTTACTAAAGCACAGGTCCCCAACCCTTGGGCCAAAGCCTGGTAGCAGGCTGCAGCCATTTTAAACTGGGCCACGCAAGTGCACGGCTCAGTTTATATGAGTGGCATGTGCGCCTGCTGCTCACACAATGTAACTGAGTGTGCGTGCTTGCCCACCACTCTCAAAGAACCATTCCTTCTCCTTCCCCCCATCCCCCACCACTGCTGATTCCCAAGCCAGAAAGATTGGGAATCATTGTACTGAAGCATCTCTGTCAGATGACTATCTAGTCCAGGTGTGTCAAACTAGATTTCATTGAGGGCCGCATTGACCTTGGGGAGGGGGGTGGAGTGGGAGTGGCCAGGGTGGGCATGGCCAGCTTGATGTCAGTCATGTCAGGGGCGCCTGTGGGGGCTCAAGCATTCTGCCAGCAAAAACAGGGTCCCGAGCTGCATTTTCAGCTGCGACGGCTTCCTGCAACCCTCTGCCAGCGAAAACTGAGTTCGCGAGGGCTGCCCATGGCCCTCTTTAGCTCCACTTTCACTGAGGCACCGGGGGCCGGTCCTTCACTGTTTCCAGGGCAGCCCGATGGGCCAAATCTAAGCACCCCGTGGGCCGGATCCAGCCCTGGGCCTTGAGTTTGATACCCCTGACCTAGTCCAATTAATTTTCCCAAGAAAGCATGCACGCATATACATAAATTGAAGGGGAAAAAACAGCAGTTGCCTTCAAAGTAAAAACAATGCAATTATAATCGTGAGCATGTCATATACTTATTTTTATTTTTCTAATTTCTGATTGACCTCACGTTGGCTGGACAGGGTCAGACAAAGGGCTGGATGTGACCTGGGGGTTGTAAAATGGCCAGATCTGATCCAGCCTCTGCTTGAAGTCCCTAAGCAATGGAGAACTAGCTATTTGTTGTGAGACCCTTTTCCACTGGCTGATACGTTGCTTAGTTAGAAAGTTTCTCCTGATATCTAGCCTGAATATCTTCCCTTCTGGGAAACGGTACTAAGATGCACCTCAAAGGCTCTTCTCAAAGTCTTTCAGTCACCTGAAATATGGAAGGTGACCTCAAACAGGAATTGTCTACAGCCATTTTGGTTTTCATTCAGTGTTAGATTTTATTTGCTTGAAGACTGCTCTTACATCTTCCCTTACAAGTACCCTTCGTTTAGCAACTGCCTTGTTTAGTAACCATTTACAGTTGCGACAATGGTGAAAAAATAACTTTCCTACCAATCCTTCCCTTTACAATCTTTGCAAATCTATAAAGTGAAAGAAAGATGAAGTAAGATCATAAGAACAATTGCTGTTCACTTAGTGGCCCCTTGTTTAATAACCAAGTTGTGGTGCTAAACAGCTACTTACAATTGTCTTTTCTATGTTGTTGTTGTTAGTTGTGAAGTCGTGTCCAACCCATTGTGACCCCATGGACAACGTTCCTCCAGCCCTTCCTGTCCTCTACCATCTTCTGGAGTCCATTTAAGTTCACATTGATTGCTTCAGTGACTCCATCCAGCCACCTCATTCTCTGTCATCCCCTTCTTCTATTGCCCTCAATCTTTCTCAGCATTAAGATCTTCTCCAGTGAGTCCTTCCTTCTCATGAGGTAGCCAAAGTATTTGAGTCTTTTCTATAGGTTATATATAGTCTTTTCAATGGGTTACATATATTCAGATCTTTAACTGTTCCCTGTAGGACTTGGTTTACAGACCATCCCTTTCAGACTAGCTAAAAAAAATGTCCTTTTCTTAAACAGTGGTGTTAATTCTTTACAAGGAATACACCTTACATGGAGGAAAACAAGCCTCTGCGAGACACTTTTTAAAGCAAGGACAACAAAATCCCAGCAAAATACATTCTAGAAGTATTAAGCAAATGCGGGGTTTAATCTAATGCGGAATGAAAACCAAGATGGTTGCAAGGAATCCCTGTTTGAGGTCATCCTCCATATTTCAGACGGCTGGGAGATTTGAGAAGAGCCTTTGAGGCTTGTCTTAATACCTGCGTTTCATTCCTGCTTCTGGTAAATAGATTTTGTATCATGTTCAGAAATCTGTTTGCCTTGCGGGATGAAAGAAAGACAAGAAGCCCTTTGAACTCTTCTTGAAAACAGTGGTTTGTTTCTAATCAGTGTTAAAATATTCTTGTGAATGTTCCGTGGATGAAGTGGGAGCCCTTAGCATTGATTTTTTTTTTTAGAAACTAATGAGATGTCAGTCAAGGGAGAGCAGATTGCAGAGTTCTTTAAACAATATTTTCTTTTTTTTTTCATTTTTGGAAACAACATATAAACTTGGAGAAGCAATGTTAAATAAAAGGGGAGTAATATAAAAGGATGTGAGGATCTGTGTATATCTGTTGTCTCTCATTGCTGGATATACTCACAAAATCGCCAATTGCTCAGCTTTGCTATGCAATTTGGATAATTAGCCATAGTTTATAGGGTTTTTATACACAGTCAAGCTGTCATGCCCCTGTTGGAGACTGACTCCGAGGGAGAGGAGGAACAACTGACGGAGTGGAAGTGTGGCTCCGGAGATTGTGGAGGAGGCTGGGGAAGGGCAGAGGCCTGCTGGGTAGTCAGAGGAAGACACAGGCCCATCCCCTCTCCATCCTAGGGCACGCAGGGAGGACAGGATAAGGGAGAGATGTGAATGGCATGGTCTATGGGGAAGGAAAGGGCTTTGATCCTCTTCATGGGCTGCAGCTGTGAGAACTGGTTAAAAGGATGGTCATGCGTATGGGCCAGTGCTGGAAACAAAGCACAGAAATATCTCTAGTCTGTCATTCCTCTCAGAGTTTGGGGTCCTTCCCAGCGTGTGTTCCGATATCTGTGGACGTCTTCAAGCCCTTATCTTGCCTGGTTCCCTTAATTGCTTCAGTGTGGTTTGTGTTGTTTTTACACTTTATAATTTGTAGGCATTTTTAGTTTAAACGGCATTTCCTCCTTTTTGTAACTGCTTGTGGGGGAGTTTTTTGTCTCCAGTCAAGGATATTTGGAGCTTTGAAGCAAAGTGAAGGAATAAAAGGTTTTTGTGACTGTGTTTATTTTGTATCCCACCCTGGGTCATCACACAAGCCACTGCATGCTTTCCTTTTCTATGTATGCAGCTTTCACAAACCAAAAACAGTTTGGGCTGCAACTTTCTTGAACGAATATTGTTTTGTATGTAACTTTGAGCCAAGAAAGATGTCTGCAGCCTTCATGTTGTAGCTGTTCAATGCAGAGTGTCCTCGACTTACAGCAGTTTGTTTAGTGACCATTTAAAGTTACAGTGGCATGGTGTTGAAAAAAGTGACTTATGGCCATTTTTCATACTTACGACCATTGTAGTACCCCCATGGTCACGTTGTTTACATTCGGATGCTTGACAGCTGACTCACATTTACGACGGTTGCAGTGTCCCAGAGTCAAGTGATCCGCTTTTGCGACCTTCTGACAAGCAAAGTCAAGGAGGAAACCAGATTCACTTAACAACCAGGTTACTAATTTTAACAACTGCAGTGATTCAGTTAAGGAATGTGTCTAGGAAAGTCGTGAAATGGGGCAAAACCCACTTAACAAATTTCTCACCTAAGAACATAAACTTTGGGCTCAATTGTGATTGTAAATTGAGGACTATCTGTATAAGCTGTTGAGGACATATTTTCTATAAATAAATCTGTAGCACCTTAGACCACTCTTAACTATGATTGGTTCCAAGCAGAGGTGATATTCAGCAGGTTCTGACCAGTTCTGGAGAACCGGTAGCAGAAATTTTGAGTAGTTCAGAGAACTGGCAAATACCACCTCTGACTGGCCCTGCCCCATCTATTCTCCGCCTCCCGAGTCCCAGCTGATTGGCTGGGTCTTCTTTTGTTGCCCTGCCCAGGAGAACGGAGCTGGAAATCAGGTTAGTGGGATGGGGAGGGAATGGGGATTTTGCAGTATCCTTCCCCTCCCATGCCCATCAAGCCACGCCCACAAAACCAAGCCATGCCACACCCACCAAGCCACACCCACAGAATCGGTAGTAAGAAAATTTGAATCCCATCACTAATTCTAAGACTATAAACAAACCTAAAGGGAACCACAAAAACATTTAATACAGAGTTAGGAAACCAGGATTCTGTTCTGTTCTATTCTAATTTCTTTTAATCGAAGACTTTCTTCAACTTACAAAACAACTGAGACCACAAAAATCTGTTGCTAATCAAGGTTTTTGTTCAAGTGGCCAAGCTCAGTTTTATGACATTTTTGGCCTGTTGTTAAGCGGACACTGCAGTTGTTAAGTGAATTAGACAGTCGTTAAGCAAACCTGGCTTCCCTCATTGACTTCGCTTGTTGGACACTGGATGGGAAGACTGCAATTGCATGATGTTTGAATGCTACAACTGTGGCAAATACATGCTGGTTGCCAAGTGCCTGAATTTTGGTCATGTAACTGGAGACGATCGTGAGTGTGAGTGTTGGTCACACAACACTTTTTTCAGTGCTGTTGAACTTCGGATAGTTGCTAAACAATTGATTGTAAGTCAAGGACTAACTGCAGCCTTGTAAAAAAACAATGTTGCAGAATTGGACCTTTAATATTTTTCCTTTTGCGGTTAGGATTCGTCCTAAGAAACCAGCATTAACACAGAGAAACAGGAGACCTAGTTTGAAAGGCAGACCTTTAGAATAGAGGTCTCCAAACTTCTGGCAACTTTTGAGACTTGGGGACTTTAACTCCTTGAATTCTGGGAGTCCACAAGTATTAAAAAGTTGCCATGTTTGGAGACCCTTGCTTTAGAACAGGGGTGTCACAACTCATTTCGTTGTGGGTTGCATCAGGGTTGTGTTTGACCTTGGGCCAGGGGGCGTGGCTAGTGTGGGCGTGGCCAGCTCCACATCACTCATTGAGGCTCTGTGTCAGTGTTCCACAAAAGCTCAACTCAATCAATAACTCTGAGACAGATATGTTCTCAAAGTTTCCTTTTATTAGAGTAGTAAACTGGCACATCTGGAAATCAATCTCATTGGTTGAAAACAATCAACCAATGGAACAGCTTGCCTTCAGAAGTTGTGGGAGCATCATCACTTGAGACTTTCAAGAAGAGATTGGACTGCCATTTGTCAGAAATGGTGTAGGGTCTCCCACTTGGGCAGGGGGTTGGACTAGATGACCTACAAGGTCCCTTCCAACTCTGATTATCTGTTATCTGTTAAATCCTGATCCTTAAATCCTGAATCTGAAAGTTTCCAAAGCTGACACTCTGTTTTCAGCCATGACGGCCTCCTGCAGCCCTCTGCCAGCAAAAATGGAGCCAGGAAGATGTCGGTTTTGCAATTGTGTCAGTTTTGCAATTGCTGCCTCCAGAACATGGACTAATGGAAAACAACTATTGCACTGTATATGGTTTCACAAATGCCAGATTACTCATAGGCTAAGGATGCTGCAGAAATATTGTAAAAGAGAATGATGTTGAAGCTAATCATAGTTGTTCAATGGGTGCAGTGACACCAAATACAGTCTTTCTCATGCTTGGCAAGTTTAAGATGTGTGTGCAATTCAACTCCCAGAACTCCTCAGCCAACATGGCCCTTAAACAGGGGTGTCCAACTTGATTTCATTGAGGGCCGCATCAGAGTTGTGTTTGACCTTGGGGGGGCGGGGTTGGCCTGGCCAGGATGGGAGTGGCCAGCTTGACCAACATGGCCAGGGTGGGCGTAGTCACTCGTGTTGAAAGCACCTATGGCCCAAGTGCTCTGCCAGCAAAAACAGGCTCCCGAGCTCCGTTTTCAGCCATGACAGCCTCCTGCAAACCTCTACCAGAGAAATACCCTCCCCTGAGCTCTGTTTTTGCTGACAGAGGGCTACAGGAAGCTGTCGTGGCCAAAAACGGAATTTGCAAGGGTTACACGCAGCCCCACTGAGCTCCGTTTTCGCTGGTAGAGGCACTGTGGGCTGGTCCTTTGCTGTTTCCAGGGTGGGCCTGCGGGCCAGATCTAAGCACCCAGGGACCACATCCGCCCGCGGGCCTTGAGTTTAACACTTCTGCTTTAGAAGATGCAACGACATGTTGTAGTGATAAGCACTTAACAGCGTTTCTAAATAATCAACTTGTTTTTTAACTGTGAATTGTTTCAGCAGCGCCCTCCATGCACTTGTAATTCAGAATCTTCTTTCGTAAATTGCAGGCCAGCAAATTGAAGCGCCACATTCGCTCACATACAGGAGAGCGTCCTTACAGTTGTACGGTGTGCTCCTATGCTAGTAGGGACACTTACAAATTGAAAAGACATATGGTAACTCACTCAGGTACGTATTAAAACTATAATGGCTGCCATTAAAGCAGAGTAATGCTAATGCCTGGTCCTGTGGGGCTATGAGATGCTGAGCCACTAAAGGAAGAAAGACAGGCACGTGAGCAAAAAGAGGAAGGCGGAACAGTTGGAAGCAGATGGTACTCCAGAATAGCCAAGTTGGGTATTCAGTGGATTTGGAGACAAAACAAGAGAAAATTATTTGGAAACTAATCAAGGAGAGACGCAACTTGGAATTAAGGAGAAACTTCCTAACAGTGAGGACAATTAACCAGTGGAACAGCTTTGCCTTCAGAAATCATGGAAGTTTTTGAGAAGAGATTGGACAACCACTTCTCTGAAATGGTATAAGGTCTCCTGCTTGAGCAGGGGTGGACTAGAAGACCTCAAAGGTCCCTTCTAGCTCTATTCCAATCCATTCCAATCTAATCTAAAGTGGGTTCAATGAAATGGTGGCAAGGAAGTGGGATAACCTAGAAAGATATCTAGATGGTCAGATGGGCAAGAATTCCCATCAGTGAGAAAACATCTGTCCCATAGCTCAGGAATCCATGTTTGGAGCCTTTCTTTTCTACTGTAACAGAAGCTGAAATCTGCAGAAATCCTACAGAAGCCCCACAGTGTTAAGGGGGCATAGATGCAGCATCCATTCATGGTGAGGATACAAAAAGTAGGATCTGGGAAATATGCTATCATTTTCAGCTATGGCGGTTTTGCTCTCTAGTTCACCAGTTCTTACAAGTATGTGTTTCCTTCTAGGTGAAAAACCCTTTGAATGTGTGGTTTGCAAAGCCAGATTCACACAGGCTGGGACTTTGAAGTTCCATGTTTTGCATAAACATGGGGAAAATGTACCAAAACTCCAGTGTCCACACTGTGCCACCTCCGTTGCCCGGAAAGGCGATTTAAGTAAGTTTCATAACTTTTTCCCCAAAAAACTATTTCTGTAAAAGTACATAAAGAATATAGGTTGCTGTCAGTATCCAGCTTGACTTAATAAATCTATCCCCAAAGTATTGTGCTCTGGCTCATTAATTTTCAAAGCAAGCTCTTGCCTTATTGCAGTAAATAAAACCTGATTTCTCCCTCAAAGATGTGACCAGTGAACATTGTTTCTATGTCCAATATCAATCATTTGGGCTTAGCATGTTCCTGACACTTTCATGCTCATTTTTTTCCTGAGGTTTTTAGGTTCTTATGTTTTAATTAGGAAGCTCACCAATGCCTTGGCACTTTGTTCTTTTTTTTTTCATTGATTTTTTTTTAGATTGGCCTGAATTCTTCTCATTATGTTTTCTAGCCCTTCTTGGCCCATTGCAAGTGTTCCCTAGCATACTTGCACATGGATATAAGCAGGGGTGGGATTCAAATATCTCAGCAATCGGTTCGCTGCCCAGTTGCTGGGTGGGCATGGCCTACCGGAACTTCCTGTTTCCAGCTTCCGGTGAGCATCCAGAGCCCAGGGGAAAGCCATTTTCATCCTCCCAAGGTCCGAAGGCTTCCCCTGGGCCTCTGGGAGGGCGAAAACGGCCTCTCCTGGGTTCTGGAGGGCCTCTGGAAGCCGGAAACAGGCCCGTTTCCAGACTTCCAGAAGGCCCATTTTTTCCCCTCCCAGATCCTCTGCACAGACCCTGCACTTACCTCCATCGAAAATGGGCCATGTGGAGATTCCTGGGAGGGGTTGGGCGGGGACAGCCAGTCAGTTGAAATACCGGTTTGGCGAACCAGATGTAACTTTTAACATCCGGTTCGCCAGAACTGGTAGAATCCCACCCCTGGATATAAGTACAATGCAAAAAGACGACATTGTATCGGTGATGTGGCATTTGATTTAAGTTGTGAGCCTGAGTATTAATATACATTTTAAATCTGTACAGGGAAAAAGCAGGTGAGACCATCAAAAGAAGCCATCTATTAATTTTACAAATTCTTCAAATCAAACTGCAAGGCAGGGAAGATATATCCCTGAGAAAAAAAGCATTAGGAAAATCTTAGATTTAACTAGGTTTTTAACCTGCATGAAATAGAAGAAGGCAGTGTGGCTTTGAAAACTATTAGAGAGCAAAACACTCAGTACATCAATGCCATCTTCAATGGGTTTATTTCCAGGATTTGAGGTGAACAAGGTTCATTTCAGATATTTCTTCATTTTGTAATCAATTGATGTATGCGAAGCAATTAAAAACCAGCATTTGAGAACTCCTTATCCCGGAGAAGGTTAGAAGAAAATGACAGGACATTTGCTTAGTTGACTTTCATGAATGCAGAAGTGGCTTCAAGAAGAAGTCTCTGTTTGTGTGAATGATGAGTACTCAAGAGGCCAGGGACATCCACAGTAGAAGGAAAAAAATATATAATCAAGACGGCAATGCAATTGTGCAATCAAAAACTTGCCCTTTTTATATGTGTCAACAGATATGTAAAAACAGGCATAGCTTCAGTCTTGTCTTTTCAGCCACCATTGTGACATTTTTTCCACTCTCTATGCATGCCCCTGCCATAGGCCCAGATTTTTAGAACACAAATTGATTGATGGTTAGGTGAACAAACCAAAATATGGCATCTTAAAAGGGAGACCCTGCCGAGGAATAAAAAATTGATGGGGGTTAATACAGCCTTTCCAATTTAATGCTGTCCAGTGTTTTGAGATTACAGTTTACCAAATTTCCAGCCACCTTGACCAAAGGCATTATAATCCAGCCAGGGGATCATTGTGAGTACCAGGGAGATTACTAAATGTGTAATTGTTAAGGTTTTCTCCGTTTCTTTCTTTTTTATATATAATAAATTTTATTAAGTTTTGAACTTTTAAAAACATAAAATAAAAACTGTATACATTATAATCAACATCTTTAATATCTCTTTCAATGGTATATATGTGAGTTCTTTGGAGGATGCTTTTGCAAAGATCAATTTTTCCCCTCAGCTCTTGTGAGACTGAATTCAGGGCTGAATTTTGTAAAAAAGCGAAATAGCACCACCTTTTGGCTACTTGGGAGGAAGTGAATATGCTCCATAAACCAATCCTTTGCATTTGCTTTTTGTATATTTAAAAGAGGCCAGGAATTATTGCTCTTCTGAATCAGAAACCTCCCTCCCTTCCTTCTTTCCTTCATCCCTCCATTCCTTCTTTCCTTCCTCCCTCACTTCCTTCCTTTCTTTCTTCTTCCTTTCTTTCCTTCTCTCTTTATTCTTTCTTTCCTTTTTTCTTTTCTTCCCTTTCTCCCTTCCTTCTTCTTTTCTCCATCCCTCCCATCTTTCCTCCCTCCCTTCATTCCTTATTCCTTTCCTCCCTTCCTTCCTTCCTTCTTTTCTTTCTTTCTTTCTTTCTTTCTTTCTTTCTTTCTTTCTTTCTTGTCTTCTTTCTTCCTTCCTCCCTCCCCCTCTTCCTTCTTTCCTCCCTCCCTCCCTCCCTTCTTCTTGTGAAGTCTCTAAATATGAATCCTAATCAAAGTTCAGTTGGTGCATCTCCCTTGAAGTCATTTAGTCAGTCTCATATTACCTTTTTAACTACATTTATTTGCAATTCACAAGCTCCTTAGGTGCAATTCAGGTTGTATCATTGCTTAAATATTGTACTGTTTTAGTTTTTCATGGGGGCTTGGGCAAATTCAATTTTTTTCAGGATTTCCTCATTCTAATGGTCACTAAACGAATGGTTGTGAGTCATTAAGGGCTTAACAGAGCATAGTGGTTAAGAGAGTCAGCATATTTCCCCCAACAATCTGAGTCCTCATTTTACCGACCTTGGAAGGATGGAAGGCTGAGTTAACCTTGAGCTGATCAGGATCGAACTTCTGGCAGTGGGCAGAGTCAGCCTGCAATACTGCATTCTAACCATTGTGCTGCAAGGACTTTTCTTTTTCTATGGATGTAATAGTCACTGCATGGGATTTATGTGAGCTTAAAATTTGTTTTAATGTCTTTTTTTTTGTCTGTTCAATGCACCTGCTTGGGACTCAGCAACTGTGACCTATTAAGGCAAATCCATATGAAGGCTCAAAGTATTTGGGGGCGGGGAGAATGTAAAAATCATTCCACTCCTGTTACAGGTGTCCACCTGCGAAACATGCATTCTTACATTGAGATACCGGTCAAGTGCAATTATTGTGATAGTGCCTTCCATGAGCGTTACGCTCTGCAACAACACAAGAAGATACATAGAAATGAAAAGAAATTCAAGTGCAATCAATGCAGCTACACATGCAAACAGGTATTTATGAGATGCCCCAGTTCTGGTTGCTGTTTGTCAAATTTATAGACTTCCTTTCTTGGCAGAGCTCAGCGTTCCCTCCTCCAATTTTTCCTGACAACAACAACGCTATGAGGTAGGCTGAGTCAACCTTGAGCTGGTCAGAATCAAACTGCTAGTAGTTGGCAGAATTAGCCTGCAATATTGCATTCTAACCGCTGCGCTACCATGGCTCTTTGATTCTATTCAAGCATTTGTTGATCTTTGGACAGAGTCTGATTTAAATATTTGAAGTCGATTTGCTTACCTGTGTGCATTTCTTGCTATATCTAAACTTCTTTTGTTCCAAATATATTCCTGAACTTAGCTACAGTGTGAATTGAATGAGGTGCTGCACCGTTTATTTTTGCAATGACCTTGAATGGAAGTAGGAATCTCTTACAAACACTGCTTCCATTCTGATTAATGTCAATGGGCATTTCAGTGGGGATAAGAAAATAGGACTCCAGGGTTGGACTGCCACAAATCTCCCTCTCTTGCACCCTTTAAGAATATGTGCAGTACAGATACCTCCTCACTTATCAGTTGCCTTGTTTGGTGACCATTCAAAGTTAGCAAAGGTGTAAACCTTCTCTCAACAGTTTTGCGATCAAGCCTCACATTTACAGCCATTGCAGGGTCCTGTAGTCCCATGATCATCATTTGAGTGGTTTGCAATTGGCTTCTAACACACAGAGTTATGGAGAAGGGAAAGTGAGGTTGTAAGCCAGTTGCGATCATGTGATTTTCTACTTAGTGTTTGCAGAGCTTAGCAATAGAAGTGCCAGTCCCAATTTTAGTCACTAAGAGGGGACTACTGGTGTGCATTTGTGTCTGTGTCTATGCATGCACATATTTCATTTAGCTTAGTTTAGTTTAGTTTAGTTTATTGTCATTGCACCTCATACAATGAAATTAAATGCCATCTTCAGTGTACATTATACATAAATGTAAAAACAAAAACACACATCCTTCACATTCTATACAATTGAATTGAAAACCCCTGATATTGCATAAATATTGCACTATACTATATATATATATATATACATACATGTAAGCACATGCACGTGCACACACCTATGCATTTTAATATATGCATTAATATATGCATTGCATTTCATTCTTAAAATAGTGTTATTAAGCTGCTAAAAGATACCAGTAGGACATCTTATATCACTTTGAAATAACTATGCCAGCTGTCCCAAAGGTGCTTTTCAAAAGGCAACTGGTCTTTCTTTTTTTTTTTCCTTGAAGACATTTCGCTTCTCATCCAAGAAGCTTCTTCAGTTCTGAAATACAGTTCAGAACTGAAGAAGCTTCTTAGATGAGAAGTGAAACATCTTCAAAGAAAAAATAAAAACAAAAGTCCAGTTGCCTTTTGAAAAGCACCTTTGGGACAACCATTTTTTAATTTGTTTATTTTATTTGTCAAGCAAGTATTAGATAACAGGTATAAGTATAAGCATGGTTATGAATACATGAAATGGATACGAATAAAAAAGAAACAATAGGACAGGGACAGTAGGCACGTGGGTGCACTTATGCACGCCCCCTACAGACCTCTTAGAAAAGGGGTGAGGTCAATAGCAGACAGTCTAAGGTTAAAAGTTTTTGGGGTTTGGGGGAGAAACCACAGAGTCGGGTAGAGTATTCCAGACATGGACCACTCTGTTGCTGAAGTCGTATTTCCTGCAATCAAGTTTGGTGCAGTTTACTTTGAGTTTGTATCTATTGTGTGCTCTTGTATTGTGGTTGAAGCTGAAGTATTCATTGACAGGTAGGACATTGCAGTAGATAATTTTACTTTACTAAGTACTATACTTAGATCCGACTGAAGGCAGCATACTTCTAGGTTGTCTAGGTCTAAAATTTCAAGTCTGGTGGCATAAGGAATTCTGCTACGAGTGGAGGAGTGGAGAACTCTTCATTATCTAGAATGGATGACTGGATGACTGAGAATCTCCATAGATAACTGGGCCGGCAGCTTTGAAAAAACCAGTGGAGAGGCCTTGGAAATGGTTGTAAACGGTAGGGATCGATCATGTCGCTGTTTAGTATCTGAGGGATAATTGTGCATCTACGCAGCTTGTTAGCAAAACCGATGGCTTTGTTTTGATGACGTCTTCTTTCTCCCAGGAACGCCGCATGATTGCGCACAAGCAGACACACACAGGTGAGAAGCCCTTTGTTTGCATCTCCTGCAACAAGGGCTTCCGGCAGAAACAGCTCTTAACCAGTCACTTCAAGAGACACCATGACTCCAGCTTTGAGCCAAAGGTCTATACATGTCCCAAGTGTGACAAGGGCTATTCACGTTGGGTAAGGTGACTTGCTGGCCTTTTTGAAGAGGTCTACAACCATATGTACAACAGCTGGAGAACAATATGTGCATTGAGCGTATTCCATGCAAATAACAGATTTTCACAGATTTAGGCTGCCATCTACATGTGTTCAATTCTGATTCCCATGCTGGTTAATGATCACTGGACATTTTTTTTCAAAACTTTTGCTTCTTGATAAACTCTTCGTGATTATGATAGACTGAACCCAAATATAATTTCAGAAACCCTGTATAGGTAGTCCTCGCCTTCCAACAGTTCATTTAGTGACCATTCAAAGTCACAACATCACTGAAAAAAAGTGGCTTATGATCGTTTCTCACACTTACGTACATGGCAGCATCCCCAGGGTCACATGATCAAAATTCAGATATTTGGCAACTGACTCGTATTTATCACGGTTCCAGTGTCTCGAGGTTATGCTCTCTACATGGGGCTGCCCTTGCAGACCACTTGGAGGCTTCAACTGGTGCAGAATGCGGCCGCATGGATTGTGATGGGACTATCCTGATACTCCCATATTACACTCCTCCTGCGTGAACTGCATTGGTTGCCGGTTGCCCTCCGGGTGAGATTCAAGGTGCTGGTAATTACCTATAAAGCCCTACACGGCTTAGCGCCCAGGTATCTGCAGGAGCGTCTCCTGCCAGCAGTGGCTGCCCATCGTCTCTGCGCTCCCGCAGACAGGGCCTCCTTGGGGTGCCGTCGGCCAGACAGTGTTGGCTGGCGATCCCCAGGGGGAGGGCCTTCTCTGTGGGAGTGCCCACCCTGTGGAATCAGTTGCCCTTGGAGCTGCGGTTGGCCCCTGACCTTCGTTCCTTCTGTCACGACCTGAAGATGTGGTTTTTCCAACAGGCCGGCCTGGACTGAGGGGGGTGGGTTTTTGTTGGTTTTTATATACATTGTCGTTCTGGGTTTTAGAGATTTGTTTGGAATCATGATTTAATAATTTTTTAATAATTTTAAATTTTGTATTGTATATTTTTAATATTGTGAGCCACCCTGAGTCCTTCAGGAGATAGGGCGGCATATAAATCCAAACAAATAAATAAATAAAATAAATAAATTATTTGACCCCCTTTTGCGACCTTCTGACAAGCGAAGTCAATAGATAAACCAGGTTCACTTAACAAACGTGTTACTAATTTACCAACTGCAATGATTCACTTAACAACTGTGGCAAGAAAAGTTGTAAAATGGGGCAAAACTCACTAGGAATTCTGAGACATGAAATTTATTTTTAATGACTATAACGTCAAGAGCACGTGAGGCACTAATGCCTCTCTATAAAGCCTTATAAAGCCTTTACACCTAGAATACTGCTATCAAGATGCCAGCCAGTGGTGGGATTCAAACGGTGTTACTACCGGTTTGGTGACTTACATTTCGCGCTGTGCATGCGTGTAATAAAACCTTTAGCTGTGCCGCCCGGACAGTTGAAAAGCGCTGCACACGGGTGTGCAGCGTTTGGAAAGCTTCTTTTTTTTCCTGCTTTTTCAACCTCAGCTGTGCTGCGCAAAGCAGCTGAGGTTGAAAAAGCAGGAAATAAAGGACAGGTGAGATCCCGGATGGGCTGGTGGGCCAAACAGCAGCAAACACAGAACCAGTTTGGTGTCTGCTGCTCTTCAGAGCTGCCAGTTCCATAGAGCCAGGCAGAACCAGTAACATCCCACCCCTGATTCCAGCGATTGCCCTAATTAAATCATGAGCCTTGAGCCAAACTTCAAAAAAAAACTTCAAAGAACTCATTAGGAGCAACATACTGGCATGACTTGTATGAAGCCGATTCTGGCATACGTAATTATGGTCACCTGTGACCCTGCTTCCCCCCTCCCCCCTGGGTGTGCCATAAATCAGTTTCTCCAATTAAGCACGTACATGGGCTAGGTGTCATCCATCATGTTCTCCAATTAAATTCTTCCCGGGCAAAAGCTCCAGTTGCTTAGTTACAATCTTTTTTAAGATAAGGTTGGAATGGGCTTCTAAGTTCATTTGCTGTATGCTTTTCCGGTCTCTTTCCCTCCCCTCGCTCTTTCTTATGGCAGCTTGGAAACAAGCGTAGGAATGTTTTACAAGTTGACGACTGCATCCAGTTTTGGTCACCACACTATAAGGCACTACATTAGCGATAACTTTGAAATTAGGTCACAAGTACCTTTTTGTGGGTCTGTCTTAATTCCCAATGCTAAACAACTGGTCATATGTGGAGTACTGCCTGTCTATCAACCCTATCCTGCTCCCTGAGACTCTGATTCCATTCTGCTTTGCTGACATGGTTATGCTGGCTGAGGAAGGGCACTTAAAGATTTCTCCCTTTCCTAAAACACTGTGCATTAATGCTTTTAACTGGCTGCGTAAATTCTCTTCCTTTTTTTCCTTCTGCATAGAATAACATGCTCAAGCACACTGAAAAGTGCAGAGAGACAAGAGCTGCTGAAAGCTCTCCATCCTGCAAAGCAAACAAGAGGAAGAAAAGAGAAAAGAGTAGTCATCCTGTAGCCAAAGAAAAAGGTAACAAATGAGATGATCACAATGAAACACAGCAAAACAAAGAGCCCTTTTTTATAGCAAGGAAGGTGTTTTTTTTCCCCTGGCCAGGTTTAGAATCTACACATTAAAAAAAATAAGGCACTGATTAGCTTACCTTTAATAAGTAATAAGTAAATAAGTAAATAAGTAAATTCCAGCACAGATATAATCACATTTTGAAAATTGCAATAATAGATAAGCCATCAATACATCTGCATGTTAAAATGAATGTGAAGAAGAAGAAAAGACACTCTAGCTTTTAACTAAAATAATGTTCCCGTATGCTGAGACCGTCACTTGTCCCTGCACTGAGAAAACTCATCCCTGGTAGATACAAGTTTCACCAATCCTAGGGCAGCCATCACCAGCTCTGATGTCCTCCAGAAACACAAACTTGAACTCTCAACGTTGGCCATGCTACTTGGAGAATTACAGAAATTAAAGTCTCTCTTCCATTGGAAATTAAAGTCCACACATTTGCAGATGGACCTTTTGACCTCTTCCTGTATACATTTTGGTTTCCCATGTTGATCAGCTGTCCATTTTAAAAGAATTACTTTCCTTTTAATACAAACTGTTTCCACCTTGGTCTGGTTTTTTTTGTGTGTATTAGATTTTTATCCTGCCTTTATTACTTTATAAATAACTCAAGGTGGCAGATATACTTAATACTCCTTCCTCCTCCTATATTCTCCACAGCAACAACCCTACGAGGTGGGTTGCACTGAAAAAAAGTGATTAGCCCAAAGTCACCCAACTGGTGTTCATGCCTAAGGGGCGCGGCTAAACATCACAGTTTCTTGGTCTCTATTACTGGCTCTATTACTGTTACTGGATGCACAATCAGCCAGATGTTTGGACTGGATTTGGGATTTTTATCCATATTTTGAGTCTTTCCCAGGAAAAAACCCTTTTTCCCAGGAGACAAATGGACTTTCTTGTTTTTCTTTGAAGACGTTTCACTTCTTATCCAAGAAGCTTCTTCAGTTCTGGCTGGATGATGTGGGAATGGAAGGATTTGTACTCCTTGCAGACAGCTGGTCATTTGCATCCTTTTAGCGAGTCGTTGAGGCCACATCATCCAGTCTACAGCACAGTCCTTTCAACAGTTCCAAGAAGGCTCCACACCCATTTGCACCACTCAGGTGACCCTGATGACACAGATAAACCTCCATGTGGCCTCAACGACTCTCCAAAAGAATGCAAATGACCAGCTGTCTGTGAAGAGTATAAATCCTTCCATTCCGCACCATCCAGTCAGAGCTGAAGAAGCTTCTTGGATGAGAAGTGAAACGTCTTCAAAGAAAAACAAGAAAAGTCCACTTGCCTCTTGAAAAAGTATCTTTGGAACAATCAAGGCCTGGATGACTGAGAACCTCCATAGACAGTTGCTTGACAGTGTTACAGATGTTGCCGCAGGATGTAAGGTGTTCCAAGGAAAGTTGGCTTTTTCAATTGACTGTTGGTGATTTTGTCAATGCCAGTGATGCTCAAGTGGTGCTCCAGATGTTTTGGGATTGCATCCAAGGGGCCTATTGTTACTGGTACTGTCTTTAGTCTCATCTGCCACAGTTGTTCTTCTGTTCTCAGGTCTTTGTATTTTGGTTTTCTCCAGTTTTTCTCTCTCTTCTTCTGTGTCTCTAGGTACTGTAATATCTATTATCCAGACTTAATCTTTCTTATCAACAATTGTTGTTATGTATGATGGACATATTTCTAAACTTTTCTTCCGGCCAAATTGCCATGTTTTAGCCCATATTAGTTTTGCTTGCGCACACAATAAGCTGCGACCCATTAGAAACCCTTTTTAATCTTCTTCCTTTCAGACATTATAGAGACAGGTGAACTCGCCTTCTCTGCTTCCCCATAATATTCAGAATTATTCATTGCCACCCTCCCCAATGACAGTTTTATTGGTATAATTAGGGCCAAGGTTGGTAAGGAAAATATAATCATTAATCAGTTTGAAGCATGCAGAGTATTTTCAGTTTCAGAAGTCATGTGTAAGAGTATTCTGCCTGCCTACATAATGAGTGCAGAGACCCTTATCATCATGTTGAAATTTTTAATTTTTTTCCCCCATACATTCTGGGCTCCCGGCCACATCCTTTCATCTATAGCTGTCCCAAAAAAACTTACAGGAAGCCTTTGACTTACCACCATGGATACATAATTGAGCTTGGAAATTATAACATACATTGTGACAGTTGTAAAGTGGGACATCATGTGACTGACACCCTTTTTTTTGCAACAGTTGTAGAGCAAACACCATGGTTATTAAGTGAACCCATTCTTGTCTGTGGGCCAGATTTTGCTGGAGAGCAGAAGTAAAATGCCAGCAAAAACATTATAAATTGTGGTGACATGGCTACTTTAAACAGCCATAAATGTGGGCCCATTGCTGAGCACTCCCAGTAGAGTCATGTGATTGTGAGCAAGGGAGACAACTGCTAGGACCTGGTTGTAAGTAGCTTTTGGGATCCATTTTAACTTCAAGTTTGTAAGCAACTGGTCACAATTCAAGGAATACTTGTAGTTGGAGAATTTGGGGCGGGGTCCTGAATAACATAGGACATAGGGGTTTGTTTTGATGGCCTAATGATGGAGACACTTGCCTCCCTGTTGGAAGGTTGAGAATTCAATTCTAAGCAGCAACAAATGTTTATCAGGACACAAAGAAAATATCTGCTGCTAATTCCACATGGCATCAGGAAGGGCATCCAGCCAGTAAATGCACAGCTCCTTCCAGTCACCCCGACTCTACCCTGAATTTGAGGGATTATAGGATTGTAAAATAAGAGTTTATAGAAAGGGGTTTATCTATGGAGATTCATCCAGGTTGTGGTTGTCCCAAAGGTGCTTTTTCAAGAGGCAACTGGACTTTCTGATTTTTCATTTCTTCATTTCGTTTCACTTCTCATCCAAGAAGCATCTTTAGCTCCAACTGGATAGTGGGGAATGGAATGATTTATGCTCCTTAAAGAAAGCTGGTCATTTGCATTCTTTTTAGCGAGTCGCTGAGGCCACCTGGAGATTTATCTTGTGTCGTCAGGGTCACCTGAGTAGGGCAAATGAGTGTGGAGCCTTCTTAGCAAATGTCCATATTCACCTTGACTATTTTTTTCTCTTCAAGAAGCTGTTTGTGTGAACACTCCGTTCTGCACCCCATGCAGTGTTTCTCACGAAGCACGGGAGAGGAAAGAAACTTCTCTGAATGGTGGTAAAGCAGGAATTACTTCTGAGACAATCTTCAATTTGATGGACGAGTAGCGTTGCTGTTCCTTCTTCTTTCTGCTTGCAAAGCAGTGACTTCAATTCTAGAAGAGCATAAAAACACAGATAGAAATCTGTGATGTTTTCTCATATGATTATTCAAGGGCGAAATGTTGCTCGCCGCTTTCTCTTTTGGTCTTGTTTTGATAGTGCTGTATACAGAGGGGAGTCTTTACATAGTTAAATATGTGGAATTCTTTCCATTGTTTCCAGCTGTAGAGTTTTAGTTAACAAGAGTTGGAGTTAAGATCTGATACCAATTTATTCTTCCATGGCGATTTTCCCCCATTGCTTTTTATGGAGAATTCATCTCCAGGTCAGGTTTAGATGTTACTAGAGAGTCAGGGGTCTTGCACATTTTTGCTCCCAGTGAACCCCAAGCTCCTGCAATTTGTATCACAAAACAAGATCCTGATGAACTGAAGGGAAAGCTTGATTTTTATCAATGTCAAATCAAACCAAACTTAGATGCAAATGCATGGACATGGGACATCGTAAGAACTGAATCCGAACCTACATTTTTGTGGAGCCATTGATCTAATCAAGTACTCCCAACAGCTAGTTAAATGTTAAAGCTGAAGTCTTGTATAAAATGTTCTTGCTTAGTTCTTTTTAAATGTAAGTATCTCACAGAGATCAGAACAAATGAGGTTAGTTTATGCCAGTGATTTCTTAAGGATAATGGTGCAATAGCCTTTCATTTAAATATTTATTTTGTTTAAATATTTACTTATTTGACACGAAATGTACTGTTAAAGCTGATGCCACGTCTGTGTTTTATTAGAACATTAGAGCTTCTTTGGAGGGAAAATTGCTGGGCCCTTGTTATGAAGGCATAGAAATGCAAAGTATAATCGGTTCTTGTTTAATAAAAGTTTGTGTGCCCAATTTGGTTTAATTCAGTCATTTCTAAAATATTTGGATGTCGGGGTAAAGCCAGAACTACTGTGTGAACATTCAGCCCGTGTATAAAATCTGGAAAGACATGTGTTACAAGCAGTCCTTGGCATACAGCAATTCATTTAGTGACCATTCAGAGTTACAACGGCACTGGGAAAAAAGTGACTTACAAACACTTTTCACCACGATAGCATCCCCAGAGTCATGTGATCAAAATTCAGACTCTTGGCCACTGGTTTATACTTATGACCGTTGGCAGTGTCCCCGGTTGATGTGATCCCCTTTTGTGACCTCCCGACAAGCAAAGTCAATGGGGAAGCTGGATCCCCTTAATGACCGTGTTATTAACTTTAACAGCTGCAGTGATTCACTTAATGTCTGTGGCAAGAAAGGTGATAAAATGGGGGCAAAACTCACTTAACACCGATTTCTGCTTAGCAACAGAAATCTTGGACTCTATTGTGGTCATAAGTTGAGGACTACCTATATTGCAAACCTAGACCTCCATAGGAATCAGATTGACATAATATATGACATCAGGATACAAGCTTGCCTTTGTAATTGCATCACAATATCCAGGGGTTGGATTCAACCGGTGTAACAACCGGTTTGGTGAGCGCGCATGCAGCATTTGCAACTCACCTTCTGCTGCAAGCCCTGTGTATAAAACAGCTGATATGCGGCAATCTGTGGTGCCCAAAGCAGATGAGCTGGAAAACCCAGTAATAAAGCACAGACTAGAGCAGGGGTCTCCAACCTTGGCTGCTTTAAGCCTGGTGGACTTCAATTCCCAGAATTCCCCAGCCAGGAAAGCTGGCTGAGGAATTCTGGGAGTTGAAGTCCTCCAGGCTTAAAGCGGCCAAGGTTGGAGCCCCCTGGACTAGAGCCTGGATGGGTGGGCCCAACAGCTGATCGTTGGAGCGAACCGATTTGCTCCTGGCTTATCTTCGGAGCTACCAGTTTGCCCGAACCAGCCCGAACCCATAGAATCCCACCCTGACAATATCATGTGTATGTAGTAAGGATTGGGGTCCAACAAGGCATCTCTCAAGAGTGGACATCAACCCTTTCCTGTCATTGCTCCCAAAGAGCTGACTCCATGTTCAAATATTGTGAGAGAGGGACAAAAATCTCTCCGTTCACATTTTTCAATATCTACTTTCATTTCAGCCTCAAAAAGCCCTTAGAAACTATAGTCTATCCCTCCTAGGGCTTCTTAGTTCCTTCATTATTTCAGTGTCTTTATACCTTTTCCAGCTCAAGATGTTGCTACCTGGTGTCCTTGGAATCTAATTCTAACTAAAACCTTTTTAAAATGGGAAGAGGTCCTGGGAGAAAAAGGTTGAAGAAACCCTGGCTTAGGGGAATAACAATTATGGGGCAATTGAGGAACTTAGAAAAAAGTGAGAAATCAGAACAAGCTATAATTTGGAGGAATCATACAAGAAACATCTGGCTGGCCTTTGGGCTAGGAAGCTAAGCAGGCTTAACTGCTCCTTCAGGGGGAGACAGCATAACAGAGTTGGAAGGGACCTTGGAGGTCTTCTAGACCCACCCCCTGTTCAGGCAGGAGATCCTCTACCATTCTGGACAAATCCAGTCTCTTCTTGAAAACCTCCAGTGTTGGTTGGAGCTTCTTAAGGCAAGCCATTCCACGGGTTTATTGTTCTCATTGTCAGGAAATTTCTAATCATCCTCATAAATTATATGTTATATTTTCCATATATTAAATTCCATATATTAATCAGCTGGAAGAAAATAATTTTCCTCCAAAAGATAATCAGTTATGGATGTAAGAACTTCCATAAAAGTTACTCTATCTGGATGTGATGTCCATTATGAATATTTACCTCAAGATGGCGATAGAATTTCATGTGTATTAGATAACAAGCTTTAAGAATTTTACTCTTTTCAGGAAGAAGTAATGTTTGCAGGACGAAAGGATCTTAATGGCCATCTAAAAGTGAACAGATGGAATGACCCTCTCAGCTTTTGTTAGCTGAGTTGGGGTGGAATTGATAGAAGTCTCACTGAATGGCCAAGGGAGGTGGAGATCCCAAAACTGAGGCCAAAGAAAATGACAGGTATAAAGAAGGTTTAGGTACTGATATTTATTACTTATTAAACTGGCGCTCACAAAAAAACATTCACAAATACATTCATTTTTTTAAAAAATCTCTCTTCAAGGGGCAGTTTTGCTCCTTCATGAACTATAATTCATATTCAGGTGCATTTTTGAGTATAATTATTTAATTCAAGGATGGCCATGCTGAGGTTAGCCACGGAAACTAGTTTCACATTAGGCTAAGTTAATTTTAACTGTGGTTTATATAATAAAGATTGCCTTCATTCAACATGTTGAGGCCATAATCAAACCACAATATGGTTAGCTAATTATCAGAGTTAGAAGGACTTTGGAGATCTTCTATCAGACCACCTGATCAAGCAGGAAACCCTATACTAGGGGTGTCAAACTCAATTTCATTGAGGGCTGCATCAGGGTTGTGTTTGACCTCAGGGGGTAAGGGTGGACATGGTCAGCTTGACATCACTCATGTCTGGGGCATCTGTGGTGGCCTGAGCACTCTGCCACATGCGGCTCTCCCGAGCTCTGTTTTCACTGGTAGAGGCATTGTGAGCCGGTTGGTGGGATTCAAAAAAAATTACTGCCAGTTCTGTGGGCGTGGCTTGGTGGGCTTGACGTGGGTTGGTGGACATGGCAGGGGAAGGATACTACAAAATCCCATTCCCTCCCCACCCCACTAACCTGCTTTTCCCCACTAAGCTCCGTTCTCCTGTGCAGGGCAACAAAAGAAGACCCAGCCAATCAGCTGGGACTCGGAAGGCAGAGAATAGATGGGGGCGGGGCCAGTCAGAGGTGGTGTTTGCTGGTTCTTTGAACTATTCAAAATTTCCACTACTGGTTCTCCAGAACTGGTCAGAACCTCTGGGGCTGGTCCTTCGCTGTTTCCAGGGCGGTCCCACAGGCCAGATCTAAGCACCCCGAGGGCCGTATCTGGCCTGCGGGCCTTGACTTTGACACCCCTAACATTTCAGACAAATGTTGTCCAGTGTTGGAGCACCCACCAACTTCTGGAGGCAGACAGGTAGCACAGTTCTAAATGTCACAGGTCAATGGGACTTGGGGCTTCTTAACTAGGTGTGCACAGGATGCCACTTGCATATTAAGCAGATCTCTTTGGGACACGTTCACACATACACCGAACTATAGTCTGCCACCTGGAAAGGAAAGTCAGAAAGAGAGACTGTTGTGCTGCTAAGTAACTTAGCAACACCTGCTGGATTTCTAGGTCTCCCTGCTGTCAACCACTTCATCTGACCATTACTAAACTTGAGTACCTGGGGAAATGTTTGTTGGAATTGTGTAGGGTCAGCCCAAAAGTTGCATTTTGTGCATCTGCACAGAAAATGGAAGACTCTCTGTTCTCATTCACAGACCACTTGGAAAACTGGTGACAGGAAATGCTGGTATGATTAAATGAACCCCATGCTGGGGTGAGCTCGGGGGGGGGGCTCAGCATGCATTTGAGACCCCCACCCTACGCCTTAAGCCATCATGGAACCCGTCCAATTCACATGGAATTCAAGAGTTCTTGGAACCCAGTTTGGAAAAAAAGAGCATTTTTTTCCTTTGTTCTATTTGATCCAAGTCAAGTGCTTAATGTATTTCAGTCTGTTTAGGAATGTATACAAAAGGGAGAGCAAACTTTCCTTTATAATTCACATCAGTAAAGAATACCTTTTCTAAAGCTAAGGAGAGAATGTTAAACCACACCAGGCTTATGTACAACCCTCCTAGGATCAGCTCTCAAGAGTCTTCCAAAAGATGTTAGTGCCATTTTTAATGTGGCAAAAGGACATCGTTATTAAATACAGGACAGGAGAATTGCTATTAGATTAAATTTTAAGTATGCAAATGAAAGGTAAACAATTTATTTTTGTTTTACTTCACTCAAAGGTCAACTGTGTGTTTCAGCCTAGAAAAAGTTGCAGATCCCTTCTTTAGAAGATACCGTACCATCCAGAGTTTACACCCTGCTTGATTAATTGGTTTTCTGGATTTGGCATTTTATCCAGGAAGATTCCATTCTATTCCATTCTAAGCACGAAAGGGTAAAAATCAAAGGCTGTTTAAAATGGAGAGAATGTGCCTTGGATGGGACGTGAACAAATGTTTTTCCATTGTTCAGAATGCAAATCTAAATGTTGACTTACGATAATAGTCATATGGTAACAGCCTCTGTTCCTTAAAGCAGGCAGATTTCAGGCAGTCCAGCATTTATGACGGGTTTGGAATCCTTGGTGTGAATTTCCCACAGATTTCTTGTCCTTTGTTAAATTGTACTCAACTAAATAGTACTCAACTTACAACCGTAATTAAGCCTGGAATCCCTGTGGTAAGTCATGCTTGCCATTAAGCAGGTCAACACATGATCAACCTGATTTTAATACCTTTTTTGTGGCAGTCGTTAAGCAATCCACAGTTATTAAGTGAACACCATGGCTGTTAAGTGAACCCATTGTCCTCAAGGGGCTTTTTGGTTTGGCCAGAACGTTTCTGGCAAAAATGTAAATCATGGTCATGTCACCGTGGAGCACTGCAAACAGGTAAATGCAGGCCTTGCCATTTTGAATGGTTGCTGAGCAGTCAGATATCAGTCAAGGACTTGCTGTCCAGCTCCTCCGGTTGCTTCCATCGGCTGCCAACTCATAAAATACTTCTATGGTCTTTTTAGAGTTGCCAACAGAAAGGTAGTGGGGAGCAGAGCAGCAGCTTGCAAACCAAAACTGCATTCCATAAACCTTTTCAGAGATAGTAACTAGGTGACTGAAGTTTCTGCCATGCAAAATTCTAACTGGAGAGCATGGAAAAAAACATGACATGACAGGTCCTGACACTTATGACCCTTGTAGCATCCCCACAACCACATGATCAAAATGTGGGTGATTGGCAACTGGCATGTATTTATGAGGGTTGCGCCATTCCAGGATCATCTGATCACTATTTCCCAGCCAGTTTCCAATAAGCAAAATTAATGAGGGAAGCCAGGTTTGCTTAATAGCCACAATGTTCACAGCTGCAATGATTCACCATGACAAAAAAAAGGTCATAACATAACATTCACTGAACAACCGTCTTGCTTAGCCACAGAAATTCAGGTTGCAATTCCCAAAGGTGTTTTTTTCAAGAGGCACCTGGACGTTCTGGTTTTTCTTTGAAGATGTTTTGCTTCTCATCCAAGAAGCTTCTTCAGTGAAATGTCTTCAAAGAAAAACCAGAACGTCCAGGTGCCTCTTGAAAAAAACACCTTTGGGACAGTGGTGGGATTCAAAAATTTTTACTAGCGGTTCTGTGGGCATGGCTTGGTGGGTGTGGCAGGGGAAGGTTACTGCAAAACCTCCATTCCCTCCCCACTCCACTAACCTGCTTTCCAGCTCTATTCTCCTGTGCAGGGCAACAAAAGAAGACCCAGCCAATCAGCTGGAACTCGGGAGGCAGAGAATAGATGGGGGTGGGGCCAGTCAGAGGTGGTATTTGCCAGTTCTCTGAAATACTCAAAATTTCCACTACCAGTTCTCCAGAACTGGCCAGAACCTGCTGAATGCCACCTATGCTTTGGGACAACCAGGACCGGGATGACGGAGAATCTCCATAGACAACTGGTCATAATTGTGGCCATACGTCTGGGCAGGGGTGGACTTCAAAAATTTTAGCAACAGGTTCTCTGCCCGGTTGCTGGATGGGCATGGCTATGGTGGGTGTGGCCTAGTTGGCCTCCTGCATCATGGTGTGGGGAGGTGTTTTTGCCCACCCCAGGCTCCGGAGGCTCTCTGGAAGCTGGAAAGGGGCCCATTTCCACCTTCCCAAACTTCCAGGAGGTCCGTTTTTTGCCTTCCCTGAGCCTCCGCGTGCACCCTGCACTTACTTGCACTCAAAATGGGCCACAGGGGACTCCTGGGAGGGGAGGGGTGGGCAGGGCCAGCCAGGAGTGGGATTTGGGGGTTCTCTGAACTGCACAGAATCTTAGCTAGGGGCTCTCCCGAACCCCTACGATCCCCAGCAGCCCACCCCTGTGTCCAGGACTAACCACAAGTAATCAATTCACTCAAAACAACTTGGCCGCCTGTGGCTAAGTTAACCTTTGAACCAATCTTGCTCTCTTGGCTGCTGTTTTCCTTGGTCTTTATCTTGATCGCTTTAAATGTTTTTATTATTAGTTACCATCACACTTATTCTCTGCCTTTCTGTTTATGCAAGCCCTCATTTGATCAGTAAAGAGGAACATCTGCGTACAACAAGGAGGGATGCAATCTGCTTTCAGTCTGAAACTGCACATTCATGGGGGTTGCTTTGAACTCCGCCAAGTTCCTGGCACTGCCCTTTGGAGAACTGCAGCTGGGCTCCCCCAAGCTGGCAGCTTCAAGGAAGTGCGCCATGCTTGGGGCCCCAGCTGGTCCATCTGGCAGATGGTCGCTCACTCCGGGAGGTCCCGTCTACAGGCAGCCTCTCCTGCCACTGGCTCTTCCTCCCCGTGAACAGCAGGCAAACGCCTCAGAACAATGTGCTGCTCAGAGGCCATGATAAGAGATGACAGGCGCTTAGATGGGCAAGCCAAGATTACTGACCAAGAGACCCGTCCAGATAATTGCTATAATTATACCCTGCAAATTCTGCACCCATCAGAAGGGTTTGTGCTGTAACCCACTGACAATGAGTGCAGCTCTGGCAGCGGACTTCCACCTCTGCCTTTCCAAAATTGCCTCTCCTGAGGAAACCAAAGTGAGAGATTTGCGGATTTTTTTTTCATTTTGTGTAATTAGACAAGCTGTCTCACCTTTTTCCCAAAAGCAGGAAACTCATCCTACTGGATTTCAATGGCTGCATGCCTAAGATTATTTATTTATTTATTTATTTATTAATTCGACTTATATGCTCTAGGGACTCTCTCACAACTAAAATAGAATACAACAATAAGTTACTTAAAAATATATTAAATTAAAGCCGAATTAATATTAGTATTATTATTAAAACCCCAAAATTACGTAAACAACCCCAAGGGTCAACACTGCCCAGATTGTAAAAACAGCTTAGATGTTGCTTACCTCTCAGTTGCAAAAACTACAAGGGAGAAATCCTGTCACACACACACACACACACACACACACACACACATGCACAAAAGAAATTCTAAAGCAAGGTAAGAATAATCTTAGGGTATTCCTTTGCTCTTCCGATTTCCGTGCCATCCTTTTTGACAATGTTTTTGAAAGTGGTTTTATTTTTATTTATTTTCAGCCTTTTATTATTTAGCTGCCCTCTCCCAATTGGGAACAGCCAGATGATTTCTACACCCATAAGTTCATGGAAATTAGGCCCTTCGATTTCATCCTTTCTGGCTCCAGCATAGAAAAACCATGGGGCATATCCTAATCTGAGCTGAATTAGACCCCCCCCTTTAAAACTAGCATCCTGTCCTGCCTTTGCCATTTATACATTTTATACGTTTATACATTTTATACATTGCTGAAAAGATGCATTTTCCTCTCCCAAATGTTCCCTGTGAATATCTTCTCATTTTTGGTATGGATTTATTTTATTTTAGGATTTATTTTCCCAAGTATAACACATGAATTCAAATTGTGATAAGGCACAATGTAGGTAATAGTCATATTGTCAGCCCTGGAGCCAGTGGTGGGATTCAAATTTTTTTTACTACCGGTTCTGTGGGCGTGGCTTGGTGGGCATGACAGGGAAAGGATACTGTAAAATCCCCATTCCCTCCCCATCCCACTAACCTGCTTTCCAGCTCCATTCTCTTGTGCAGGGCAACAAAAGGAGACCCAGTCAATCAGCTGGGACTCAGGAGGCAGAGAATAGTCTCAAGTCATGGAACATCCACAACTTCTGGAGCCAAGCTGCTCCAGTGATTAATTGTACTCACTGACAGGAAAATTCCAGATTGGATCTCTCCTTTTTAAAAAAAAATTCATATTTATATGCCGCCCTTCTCCGGAGACTCAGGGCAACTTACAAATTTTTGGAGCACAACCCAATGCGCTCAGCAATAGCCTTCATTCCATTGTATATGCCTGCTTATTACTAGGACTTTTTGCCCCCCCCCCAAAAGCAGCATTTTTACAAAGTCAGCTTATTGCCCCCAACAATCTTGGGTCCTCAATTTACCTACCCAAGAGGATGGAAGGCTGAGTCAACCTTGAACCTGGTGGGATTCGAGCCTGCACTAATTGCAGGCAGCTGGAACTAAGTGCTAGGTGTTTAACAGCCTGCACCACCAAGGCTCTTGATGAGTTTCCCTCCATTACTTCTTGTTCTGCCTCAGGTGCTTTGGAGAATAGATTGACCCCTCCTCTCTGTGACAGCCCCTCAAATATTGGAAGACAGCTATCATGTCACCTCCTAGTCCTTCTCTTTGTTCGACTAGACATATCCAGTTCCCCACAACCTTTCGTTGTATGTTTTAGCTCCCAGTTCCCTAATCATCTTTGTTGCTCTACTCTGCACTCTTTCTAGAATCTCAACATTTTTTGTATCGTGGTGTACCCAGTTGGACATCTTACCTAGCTTCCCTCAATTGCAGTAGAACTTTCCCAGTCGAAAATGGGCAGCATTTGGCATTTCTACTCGGGCACCAAAGCAGGCCCAGATAAAGCAATAGAGAAAGATTTACAAGCAAGGTGGAACAACTGAGGACATGGAGGTTAAGAAAACCACTTTTTCACCGTTCCTAACGCAAACACACTTGAGTGACTAGGCAACCAATGTGTTTGTTAAACACAGAAATCCATTTTCTAAAGAGACCAGTAGCTTTGAGAAAGAGCACAGGGTTTTGTTTTGTTTTTTCTGTAGACTGTCCCAAGTTCACGTCACAGATGTTTAGTGAAAGTGTTCTTTGCCTGTCTGTGAACTAGCAGAGATTTAAACGGGCTCAGGGTTTGATGTGGTTTTTAAAGAGCACAAAAACCATACTCAAAAGGCGTCCAGCAAACAGTTTATAAGTCGTAAGTAGGACTCATACTGAATCACATACTTTATTCCTGTGTTGATTAACTGCCATGATGGTCCTCCCTGGTCCGGCATAGATGGGGAAGGGAGGGACTGATTTAAAAGAAAGAGACTCTCACCTACTCAAACAATGGCCCTGGAGGACAAACAGAGATTGGAGCAAGTGGGGTTCAATTGGTTACATGGCCAATAGGAGCTGGACTGATCCTATTTTGTAGAGTCACCTGTCTTCTCTCACTGACAGAAAACATCTTTGTTGTTCTTCTCTGCACTCTTTCTAGAATCTCAACATCTTTTTGTATCAAGGCAATAATTGTATTGGAATAAGGTTCCGCCCCCCACCTTTTTCACTCCTTAAGTTGCTGCAGTTTCCTTGGCAAGTAAGTGCATTGTCCTTGCCTTCTTCCCAGAGGGAGAGGGACTGGTCCAAGGTTCACCCACGCTGGTGTTGTGCCAAAGTTGGGACTAGAACTCACAGGGGTCATGGCTTCTAGCTTGATGCTTTTACGACATAAGGCACTAGTAGTCCCCACAATATAAAAACATCATATTAGGAGGTACACTGCTATATATATGTAGGTCTTGGTGTATTCGGGTCTTATCCCGTGTAAGATTGAGAGTATCTTGGTGACGTATCGACGAGGTCCCACTCGCCATTTTCAGGCTGGTGTCTTCGGCTTTGTGCTTGTGCCAGCAAAGCATGATCGGAGCTGCCTTCTCTCTACAAATACTGGAGGGGATATATATATCTATGCTGACTCAGGAATTCTGGGAGTTGGAGTCCATAAGTTATAAAGTTGTTATAGTTGCCCACCCCTGGTCTATAATCATCCATTAACCAAGTTCTGGTTAAAAGGGATAGTTCTGATTGGTTATTAGTTCTTTGCAAAGCTTGCAGATTCACATTGAAATAAATTAGTCTGTTCTTTTAATATACAGGCCATTTATGTGCCATCAAGTCATTTTAGTCATTTCATTCTAACTGGTGCCATTCCCTGCTTTTTGCACTGTCTTATCTGAAGAACTATTTCCTAAGGCTTCAAAGGCTTCTCTTACTCTAATAAAATATTTTTACTAGAAATCCACCTACAGTTTTTAGATTTTTCTTCCGTAATGCCTTCTCAGTCAAAAAAGGCCATAAATGATGTAATGATCAGAAGGTACAAAGCTTAAGAGAACATGGAAATAGCAAGCATTGTAAGATGCCAGAAAAACATCTGGGTATCCTGGATGTTGCTATTTTTAACAAGACTGTGTTTAGTAAATATAAAGTAGGATTAAATAAACTAGAATATGGGAGTTCTTTGAAGAATATTGACTTAAAGAGATGGCTTAGGGAGACATGTAATATACTAACACCAGAAAATAATCCATTGTTTCTTATCATTAAAAACATACATAGATTTTTTAATAACCAAAAGCCCAGATGGATTAATTTGTCCCTATTTGTATTTTTAAATGACTCGTTGAAATTCTTGGAGGTTTTAATATGATCCTCTAACATAAACCTAGGTAGAACTTGAGAATTAAAGTGGAGGTAAACCGGCCAGCAATGCTGTTTCCCATTCTCATATTTTAAGTAAAATTCAGAAATTGATATAATTTGTGGGAAAGGCTCAAAATCATCATGGACACTCTGCTTAATCATCAAATCAGTCTATCCAAACTGGTTAAAAATGAAATTACCATGGAGGAAGTATATGGCGTTCCCCTAACCAACTTGCTCAGATTAAAGAAGCTACTTGGATAAGCAGCAAAATATTTTGGACCAACCCGAAAAGAAGTCCAGTTGTCATGATTCAACTTCCAGACAACACTACCTGAATAACTGAGAATCTCATCAACATAAATCTGGCATTCTGCAACCATCATAAATATATGCCAGCTGCCAAGCACATGAATTTTGATCACATGACTCCAGGGAAGCTGTGATGGTTATAAGTACAAGGACTGTTTGTAAGTCATCTTTTTCAACCCTTTTTCAGTAACTTTGAAGAGTTGTTAAATGAACAGTCATAAGTTAAGGACTCCCTGTATGGTAATATTCATGGATAGGAAGGAGAAAGATAGATGGGTGGATAGCAAAGGAAGAGAAGATTGGCTGGTGGGACAGGGACCTTCAAGATGATACCATATCCATTAAGAAAGATCTGGTTTTACTCCCTATTGAGAAAAGCCTAATTTTGATACTCTTTCATAACAGTTGATCCAGGCCCCTGGTGAGAGATTTTGCCTTTGTTCCAGCAGTTACAATTCACATTTGGAGATAAGCTCTCCTGGGCTCGAGACCCAAGCACCATGTAATGGGGTTACCTTGCCCCAGCTCCTGTTCATCTAGCAGTTTGAAAACATGCAAATGTGAGTAGATAAATAGGTACCACTTTGGTGGGAAGGTAACAGCATTCTGTGCGTCTTTGGCATATAGCCATGCTGGCCACATCACTATGGGAAATGTCTTGGACAATATTGGCACCATTGGCCAACAAATGGAGATGAGCACTACACTCTAGAGTCGGGCACAACTAGACAGGGGAACCTTTACCCCCTGTTTCTTCTAGCATCAATGAAAGTTACGTGCGACATTCCAACAACACTCATTCCATTTAGAGAAGTAAAAATGGACCCTCCAATGCTAATTCAAATGTATGTTACAGCATGACATACTGGCCTGACTGGGTTTTTGGAAAGGGCTCTTTGAACGTCCAAACACCAATGTTTAAATTCTTGTCTACTGGAAGAAATAGCCTTTCAGAATTTCAGCCAAAAAACCCTCATTCAAAATGTTATCCTTTGCTAACCAGATGGCACCCGTACCAAGTCTCCAAAGGGTTAATGATCCCTGCTCAAGCGATCTGCATGATATCCCTAGAAGCAGCATTAATTACAGAGAGAGAGCCTGGAGGATACAGGAAAGTATCTCGAGTATCTGAGTAGTATTTAACATCAGGACATTTTAATAAGCGGTTGAGTTGGATGATCCCTAATAAATTACTGCATTGGGATGCTGAAATTCAGTATGAAAGTCAAATGAAAGTGCGGGGGGGGACTAAGGGGGTTCGCAGCTGATGTTTTAAAAATAAAAACTTTTAAATTGCAGGAAATTACTGTGAGGTTCTTTTGGGGATATGCATCACATACTGTCTTTAAGAAGTTGGTTGTGCTTTAATCTTTTGCTTCCTTTCTTTGATGCGCAATGTACAAATCCGAAGGTTCAAAATTGTTAAGGATCCTAAGCAAGAAAACATCTGAGGAATAACTCTGCTTTATGCTGCAAAGGCAACACACTGCTTGTATGTGCATTAAGTAGCAGCTTTCAATAGTTTTATTAGCAATTTGCAGATATGTTTGGACATGTCATATACGTGCACAGCATTAGCGTTTCATCAAGTTACAAACAACTGGTCTTTTTGTCATGAACTGGGCAGAGCTGAAGGCGCAATAGGTTGTGTGCATTGTTTCAAAGGGCAGAATGTGCCACTTTTGTACAACTTGTCCAGAATCTATGAACCTCTCCCCTCTTCCTCCTTTTTTTGGCTAAAATAATAGAAGAGCAAGTCAGTTTATATGAGGTCACCTCTTTAAATATACAAAGTGGCCTATACGGTACAGTAAATCAAAATATTTTGCCCTAGTAAAGTAAAAAATACTTTACAGATTTTTTGTTGTTGTTAACCCATATCGACATTAAGATCAGAACTTATTTTACTGATTTATTCCTTGGTTTCTGAATGAGGAAGGAAGAAGGTGGTTGTGATTCAGCCATTTTTAGCAAGAGAATTTAGGCTTATATACTGCCCCATAGAGCTTTACAGCACTCTCTGGGCAGTTTACAATATTGAAACATTATTTGAATATTGCTCCCAATAATATGTTCTCGTTTTATCAACCTCAGAAGGATGAAAGGCTGAGTCAACCTTAAGCCCTTTGGGATCGAACTCCGGGCTGTAGGAAGAGTTTGCCTCCAATACTGCATTCTGACCATTGGGCCACTAAGGTGCTATCTATTTTTAGATACATTTTTATATATTTATTTTGTTAAATTTGTAAGACCACCAGAATAGAAATGCCACCAAATTGTTCTCATAGTCAGTAAACATTTAGGGAATCCAAGGAACAGGTTTTTCCTTCCTCCTGTACATGGTTTCCATATGTAAGTGGAAACTCTAGTAATCAACCAATGGTGAATCCACATGAATAAACTCAGAGGTAAGTTGTCTGAATATGGAGGTTATGCAGTTGGTTGTCATTGGGTTGGAATGGTAGAATACCGTATCTGGACTGCAAGGATCAAGATAACTCTTACATGACAGCAACAATTAGATTTTTCTCCCCATCTTTTTGCTACTTTATTTGGATTCTTGAAACTCAGATCTGGTAGAAAAATAACCATCTCTTAACTGACAGGCACTTAATTTTGAAAAAATACAGGCAAGGTTCCATGACTGATGTTTTTATCTGCATGCTTTCAAACTTATTTCTATTTGCTTTTAGGATGAGGATTCTTGATTTTGTTTCAATACATTTTAATCACATTAAAATTTTAAACTTTTTATATAAGAAAAGGAGCATATATTTTCCCCCTGCCAATAAAAAAAATAAAGAAAAAGGAAGAAGCACTATTCTTTGTAATGCAACGTAAAGGAGCCAATAAAATATATCCTACAAATTTTCACACTTTGACCTTAATCATCTTACTGGGTAAAAAACAGTAATAAACATCTTCACTTTGTCTCATATTGAAATGTATGAATTGTAGAATACCAGATGTGTTGCTTTAGGCTGCAGTCTTCAAGCCATTCACATCTATGTAATTCTACTCAACTCAGGGAGATACCTTTGAGCAGACAAAATTATTTGTGGTGAGAAGTCCTTGAATTTTCAAATGCCACCTGATGAGGGCAATGTCGTTCTAGTAGAACCTGCTCAATCTGTAAAGCAGAAGAGAGATTTACCTTGAAGGCAAACATCAAAGATAATTTTATTAGCTTGGCTTCAGAGTTTATTATCTGTGCCTCATTACTGCAAATTGTTACCCAAGTCAGCAGCATGCCCTGAGCAAGAATGAAAGAACAGTGGACCAGTAATTAGGACCTCAGTGCTGGTGGTGGGCCCAATTCTGAAAGGAAAATACTTAAAGACATATTGAGATAACTAACCTTTTGCTCAGAATTGCCTAAAGCTGAAGGACATCTATCCATTTATCTGGTTTTGATGACCACACTTTGTTGTACATATTATACAAAGGCAAACCAGAGCTTATAATCAAAAGTTAGGTTTTTGACAACCACAACTGCTTGGGGAATAAGGTTGTAGAAAGTACATCATTGTAAGCCAGATATTATAAAACTCCCTTGATGATTTGGCACCTTCTTCCTGACCTCCAAACAGGCAGCAAATTCATCAGATTCCTATGATATATAGCATGCTCAAGCCAAAGTTGTACAACTGAAGTTCCCAGAGCCACATGTGACTTCCAAGAGACATGGGTACAGCTCTAGATCTTCTAAAGTATCTACCAACAAGTTACAAATGTATGGGGAAATTATGAACCAACAAACAGTAATCGTATTCACTGCATAATTTTAATTAAAATTAGCCCCTCCTATTTTTGACATTGAGACCTCCAGCATTCTATCTAAAGGTCAAATGTAGCTCTCTAACTTCTTGGCTAGTCCGACTGAGATAGGCATATGGGGGCCTGATTGGGGTAGATTGCAGGGGTGATAAAGAAATATAATTTTATGTCATTTTATTCTATTTTATATATTTATGTATAATTATTGTATTTTATCCTATGACTATGGTATTTTACCCTATTTTCATTTTAAATCATTCTTTTAGAATTTTATTGATAATACGTGTTTGAACCTGTATGCTGACATGTCCTATAGGCTAATAAATCAATTTTTAAAAAAACAACTTCTTGGCTAAACTAACTGTCCATGCCACCTGATGCATGGATTGTTTTCCTGGTTGGGAGGCAGTGCTCAATTGATCCAACTTCCATCAAGTGGTCAACTATAATAATTATAATTACTGAAGCAAATAATCATGGATTTAGTGGACAGGGAAAGAGGAAAACCAGGATCAAATATCACAAGATCCAAAAATGTTCGTGTGAAGATGTTTCCATATGAGAAGTCTATCATGGAAAACCAGGAGTTATGGTGGATAAACAGGAGAATCCAGGGGGGAAAAACCCTTCATTTTCCACTTGCAACTACTGTCTGTTTTCCATAGTTGTGTAGGAAGTTAGCATCCACCCCTCTCCTAGAAAAATGAAATATCCTAGGAAATATTAAAAAGGCAGAATATTTACCCTAAAAGGGAAGTAGAAACTCAGAGAGGCAGAAGCTCATCCTGCACCTTTGTTAATTAAGGTCTGGGCCAAAGTATTCTATATAATAAAAGCCTCTATCCATCTCACTACCTGGCCTGGGAAGATTGCATCAGCCAGCACTCAGGTGAAGCCATGTGATCCAAACAAAGCCTACAAAGTTAGCTAAGACCCTCCCCCCCTGCCCCTGGGAGCCTGACAGCCAATGGGATACATTCCTTACACAGGAACAGGAAACACTAAGGTGGGGCCCAACAGAGGGTATATAACTAAGGGTCTCTTAGCATCTTGTTCCTTCTTTTTCCTTCACCCAACATCTTGAAGCATGTGACCATCCTTTTCACTTTGGAGCTCCAAGCCATGTGGTCCTGTCCACCATTAAACCATCTTTCCAAACAGCCTCCACATTTCCAGTGTCTTTTCCCCCACTTGGAACTGAACCCAGAAGGATATTTCTTCCAACAGTTGGATAAAAATCTTCGAAAGAAGAGCAAATGGAAAGGGTTGTCTACCAATGTCTTTTAGTTGATAACCCTCAGGAATTATTGGCCTGGAGGCCTCCTATGGCAATTCAATTGAAGTAAACCTAAATAACAAGTTATGAATGCATCAGAAGAACTGTATAAATAGCACTGCTGGCCAGTGAAGAGCTATAAAGGGACAAGAAAAAGCTTCTCCAGATGAATTCTGCTCCGCTTTACTTCTGCTGTTTTGCACCAAGATTTCCCTGTACAATCTTCCACTCTTGCCCCCAATTGCATCTGTACAATGCTTTGCACAATTGCTTATTCAGTCACCTAATACTGCTGCGAATTGAGCACACTTGTGCAGGTGGAGGAACATTAAGCTGTGCTTCTTTTGAATCGACCTGAGGATTTCTGGCTGGTTTCTCCTTCCTCATCTTTGCAGTTCTACAGTGAATGCAAAAGCATGCTGTTTGGAAAAGAAGTTCTGACCACAACTGCTAAAACAGGGGTAAGCAACATCTTTATATCCCAGACTTCAGGGCCCACGAGCCACACGTGTTTTTGCACAAACTTGTGGAGTGATATGCATTTGCATACTGTTGCACTCAGAGGTAAGCAGGGTTGCTGAAGCAGGAAGAAGCCTACGAGTGGTAGTGAAGAAATCCTGCTGTTCAGTGCCTCTTTGGTGTTTTGTAGCGTGTTGGAAGAAATATCCTTCTGGGTTCAGTTCCAAGTGGGGGAAAAGACACTGGAAACATGGAAGCCACTTGGAAAGATGGTTTATTGATGAACAGGATGGGTTCCTGGGCAGAAAAGGGAGGAGATGCTGAGACTCCCTGGGTTTTATACCCTCTCTGGGCTTTGAACTTCCTGGGGCACAGGATGAGCATCCTGATTGGTTGCTGTCAGAGGTCAAAGCTAGATTTGTAGGTTGTCTGTGTGCTAAGTTTGGTTGAAACTTGGTGGGTGGTGCAATGAAGGGCAATTAAATGGCTCTGTGTGAAGGAGGTAGATCTTTATTATGTAGAATAGACTGGCCCAGGCCTTAATGGCCCATTAACAAAGGTTGAGAGGGGGGCTGAGTTTCTGCCTCTCTGAGTTTCTACTTCTCTTTTAGGGGAAATATTCTGCCTCTTATGTATATCCTAAAATATTTCATTTTCCTAGCAGAGGGTGGCTCAGAGGTGGGTTTATACCGGTTCAGACCGGTTCCATAGAACCGGTTGTTATGATTCTGCGCAGTTAGGAGAACCGGCAAATTGTGCCCCTGGATGGCCCCGCCCCTCTCCTCCCACCCCTCCCCACCCAGTCAGTCCTTATCATGCATGTGCAACACCATGCGCATGCCCGACATCGCTGACTGCATTCTCCCCCGCCCAGTCAATCCTTAAGGTATTTCTTTTCCCCCTCCCGATGACCAGCTGTTCTGATGATCAGCTGTGCCGGGATCCCCCTTGCTGTCTTACTGTTTTGCCCAGGAGGCTTCCCTGGGGTCCGCACTCCATTTTTTGCCTTCCTGCGCCCCAGGGAAGCTTCCTGGGAGCAAAAAGCCCCCCAGGAGGCTTCCCTGAAGCCATACCCACCTAGCCACGCCCACAGAACTGGTTGTTAAAAAATTTGAATCCCACCCCTGGATGGGCTCCAATTTCCAACAGTAGCTTGCTCAGTTGGACTTCTGATGGAAGCTTTAGCCATCTTTCTGCTAAGTAATTCATATCTACAACAGTATTGGCAATAAACTATGAGTCTCATTCCTGAGATTAAACCCCCGATGGCACTGCCTTTGTGATGTCTACTCGTCCAGTCCCATGCAGTTGGGTCACCAATCTCTTCGTCCTCCCTTAATTGCAGGTCCGTTTGTGCCTGCAGAGAGTGTGTGAGTAGGGTGGGGAATAAAGGACAGGAACCACATCGACTAGTTCTGCTCCTGGGTGTTGTGGTTCGCCAGCAACAGGTGTGGACAACTGAGGTCTCGGAGAGCAAAGAACTCAGATGAGGGGCCTGCGTGTGATGCAGGGATGAGGCCAGGACCATCAGGGAGTGGAATGCTGCCTTCGGAGATTGTAGAGGCTGGCAGCAGTGATGAAGAGGTCCCTGAGGAGCCTGTGCCCAGTGCATATGCGCGCAGGGCTGCTCAAAGTAAAGAGCAGCTGCAGCAGCATGGGTAACTCAGGAGTAAGGCTGCAAGGTAATGGCCCCTCCCTTAAGAGATAAAAGCCAGCTGAGAAACTGGAGTTCTTTGCAGGAAGCAAAGAAGTTTTTGCACACAAGCCTTGTGGATGTTTGGAATATCTTGGTTGATGTTTGGAGACTCTTTGTGTTTGAAATATTTCTTAGTAACTTTATCTAGTATTCTTGGCAGCCTTGCACAACCTTGGCAAGGCTCGTTTTTATCAGAGACAATTAGTTTGAAACAGCCTTTTAACCGTGAAGGAACGGAATTTGTAAAGAATCATTAAAAGATTTTGCTGTTAGCTCTGTTTCGTGTTTGTTTCCTTGGAACAAGATTTGGGTCAGAACACTGGGCTGGTTTGTCTTTCCTTCTCCCTCCAAAGGGCTTTCGTTTCCTTAGAGATGTGGACTTGTCAGGCTAGTTGGAAATATTGTGCATTCACAGCTTAGCACATTTGGAAGGGTTTAGATCAAAGGTGTCCAACCTTGGCAACTTTTAGACCTGCGGAGACTTCAACTCCCAGAATTCCCCCACCAGCATGATAGTAAGCATGTCTGGATGGGGAATTCTGGGAGTTGAAGTCTGTAGGTCTTAAAGTTGCCAAGGTTGGACACTCCTCATCTAGATGAAGGGGAGACTGTTTTACTAATTTTGTTGAAAGAGATCAATTAACAGGTAGCTGGAAGAGCAGCAAGGAGAGTCTTCTCGCTACCTCCTCTTCCTCTTTTATCAATATTGTGAACTTTCTTGTTAAGGGATTTTGCACATTCTCACACATTTCTTTCCTCCAAGCGGCTTGATATGTATGTCATCAGTTACCAATCTGCAAGAGATCCGTTCTCCCCAAAAGTTACATTTTCTCCCCCCATCACCCACCCCACATGTCAAAGGCCCCCTTCAGTTTTTTTTAAATTGATTTTCTAAAAAATATATTTCTTAGTGCTTTATAAACAGGGTGTTGTCTGGGTATTTAATTTGCTTGCCATACAAATTACATTCCTAATCTCCACTCCTTTTTTCCAACCATTAGTAAAATAAATTCCATGTTTGATAATATTCTATGTCCTCTTTCTGCTTAATTTTCAATGTCAATCTATCCATTTCTGTACAATCTAGTATCCTCTTAACTACTTCTCCATCTTGCGGTATATCTTCATTTTTCCAGTATTGTGCAAAAATAATCCTCACTGCTGTTAAGACATGTAATATTAAATACCTTCATTCTTAATTTTTGCCCTCTCATCGCTGTTTGCTTGTTTTGTTATTATTTTTCAACTAAACAAGGGTTTTTCACATTCAGGTTATACTAAAAACACTGCAAAAAGGTCAGGAAATTTCAGGCAAGGTTTGTTTCAGACAGAGACTTGTCAAGTTGGAATTAAAGTTCTTTGTTTTCTACTCCTTTTAAGAACCAGCATGCATTAAAAGAACATTGCTTCTGCCAGAATTCAAAAATATTTCATAAGCACTAGCCCCATGCCTGGTGCAATGGAACTCATCTGACTCTGCTGTCACATTTTTGTTTATAATTTTTGCAAACTAAGGATTTTAATATTTTAATGATTTGTAGTAACAAAATACCCCACAAGCATTAAAATTTATTTATTTTATTTATTGGATTATAATTTATTTATCCAATTTGCTTGACACTAAATATTAAAGCTTCCAAGTGGTTTACATTATCATAAACTCAAAGATATTAAAATTAATATTGAAGAACAACAATTAAAGCCTGCTTTAAAATTATATTGTTAGGTTCTTTTAAAAAGCCAACAAAGCAGTCAAGCCTCTCCATTTAGCACAGAGCCTGTTCCAGTTTATAAACCATAGGAACAAGGTAAAATAATGTGTAACTGTTGCTGCTATTGCTTTTACTGGATTGTTCTTGTCTTGTTTCTATTAGGTGCTTTGGGTGCAATCCCAAAATATATAGAGCACCTCTCAAATACTATTGGCATTGACAAAATCATGATCAGTCAATTGCAGAAGGCAGTTTTCCTCAGAACAGCTTACATCCTGCAACGATACCTTTAATGCCATTAAACAACATATGCTTATCCCAGGTCTTTGGAAAGCACCTGACAACTGGATAAAAATGCTAAATCCAGTCTTAGCATCTGGCTGATTGTGCGACCAACTACAGTAGATGATATAGATAGATGATGGATAGATGATAGATAGATAGAGAGATAGATAGATAGATGATAGAGAGATAACTAAGTAACTAATTACTTAGTAAAGTAATTGTGAAGTTTATGTAGGAAAGGTAAGTTTAAAATGATCACATGAGTAAGCAAGGCTAATTATATGGGGGAATCTGATCTGATCCTTTATTAGAGCTATTCTGATACCAAAGAAGGATCAAGCATTTTGTTAAGTTTGCATGAAGAGTCAGATGCGGAGTGCTTCAAGCTCTTTGTTTATTAGTGACTACAGCTCAGAACAGACCCGTTTTGGCTGGGCTGCGGCTGCTACTTATAGCCAGCAGCCGCAGTTGCCAGCCAATCAGAGTGCAGGGTTTCCACTTTTAAACCAATCATAACTAACATTTTACAAGAACAGTTCAAACTAAACCAATGACATTCAAACCTACATACATAACACCCTCCCCACTAGGTTCAGTCCATACCCAAACCCCATCTATCTAATGTATTCTTTTAAATAGGTGGGGCTCTTCGTCGTTGAGACCTCGTGGTTCAGATGTTTTAAGTTCTCACCCAGTGAGAGAGAAATGTGTCTGCTGACATTTCCTTACTTGGACTTTTAGTAGTAGTAGAACCTGTCTGGTTACTACAACCTGGTCTCTCCTCCCAATCCATCTCCAACCCAATGTCAGCACCCAAGTCAGGTAGTGATGTACAATCTTCCACTTGTGAAAATGGATCTTGGTCTTGTGACAGGTTTTGGGGTGGTTCCTGTCATGTTGGCTCGTTACACATGGGGTTGATTCTTTCTTGCTGATTACCCTCATAATCCTCCCCTTCCCCCCTAGAAGAGATACTAGGTGTGGGAACTAGAGAGGAGCAATTGCGATGTTCCTGAGGTAATCTGGATCTTAGTTGATCAATATGCCTGCTCCAGAGGACACCATCCTCTGTTTGTACCCTGTAAGACCTGGGGCCTGTGACCTGGGTTATCTCAGCAGGGATCCATGATGGTTCACCCATAAGGTTCTTAGCATAAACAGAATCACCCACAGAGAATGTGCAAACTTTGAAAGTGGAATCTAGTGGTGCGTTGGGTGCGTAAGTGGGATGAAGGCGTCAAGGGAGACCTGAGTTTCCTACCCATCAACAACTCTGCTGGGGATAAGTTATTGATGGGTTAGGAGTGATATGCTGAACACTGAAGTTTTTCAACTTTCTCAGTGATGTCCCCAGGACCCAATTGCTGAAGTTTTTTTGGTAAAACGTACCATGTGTTCAGCCCAGCCGTTAGCGAAGGATGCCCAGGGGCTGTCAGGGCATGTCTGATACCCTGCTGTGCTAGATATGATTCAAAAAGGTTGGATGTAAATTGAGGACCATTGTCAGAAACGAGGACATCAGGTAACCCGTGAGTTACAAAAGCTTTTTAAGCTGTTTGATGACAACATCAGTTGTGGTGGATGCCATAGGGATGACCTCTAGCCATTTGGAATATGCATCTACTATAATAAGGAAAGTATGCCCTCTGGTAGGGCCAGCAAAATCAATGTGAATCCTGGACCATGGGCCCCTAGGACATTCCCATTCCTGTTTGGGGGCCAGAGGTGGGGCAGGCCTGACTTCCTGACAGTTGGGACAGGATGCAACCCAGTGTTCAACCATTTTGTCAATACCTGGCCACCATACATAACTCCTGGCCAGTCCCTTCATCTTTACAATACCAGGATGACCCTCATGTAACATTTCCAAAACTTCTCTTTGCAGTTTTGCAGGAATAACCACCCTGTTACCCCACAAAATACATCCTCTTAATACAGATAGTTCAGTTTGCCTGGATTTAAAAGGTTGGGCAAGTTGAGGTAGATCTTGAAGTGGCCAACCCTTCTTAATCCAGCCTATAATAGGAGCCAATAAAGTGTCTTTGGCAGTCTCTCTGGCAATTTCAGCAGCGTGTACTGGAAGCTTGGCAACAGTTTCTAGAAAAAGGTGTAAGTCTCAGGAGCAAAGTCCTCAGTGTGAGAAGGAAGTGGGCAGCGACTCAAAGCATCTGCATGCCCAATGTCTTTGCCAGGCCTGTGGATGAGTTTGTATGAATAAGCAGCAAGAAATTCAGTCCACCTCAGCATTCTTGGTGACAGGATAGTGGTAGGTTTGTCTCCTGCCACAATGCCTAACAGAGGTTTGTGATCTGTGACAATGGTAAATGTTCTCCCATATAAATACTCATGGAATTTCTTGACAGCTGCAACAATTGCCAAGGCTTCCTTGTCCAGTTGGCTGTAGTTCCTCTCTGCTTTGGTCAAGGTGCGAGAGTAAAATGCAATAGGAGCTTCCTCCCACTGGGAAGCCTGTGGCTCAACACCCCCACTCCAAAAGGGGATGCATCACAAGTCAGTACAACAGGCAAATTCTCAGAGAACTGTATCAGTACAGCATCAGACGTGATTAGTCTTTTAATATTGTTAAATGCAGATTGTTCTTTTCTGCCCCAGACCCACACAGACTTTTTGTCTAGTAATCTGTGCAGTGGTTCTGCAATGGTTGCCTTCTGAGGTAGGAACATGTGATAAAAGTTAATGAGTCCAAGGAAGGCTTGCAAATCTGTTTTACATTTTGGTCTAGGGCTTCTTTGATTGCCTGAACCTTGGCATCTGTGGGGTGAATACCATGCTTGTCAATCATATAGCCCAAGAACTCAACCTTGTCAGTTCTAAGAGTGCATTTTTCTTCCTTGACTTTTAACCCCGCTTTTTTGAATCTGGTAAGGACTTCTCTGAGTCTCTCTTGTAACTGAGTGTCATTTTCAGCAGAGATTAACACATCATCAAAGTAAGGTACTACCCCTGGCAGTCCTTGGAGCATTCTTTCCATAAGGCTTTGTAAATGCCTGGTGCCACGCTTACTCCAAACTGTAACCTTTTACATTTGAAAGCACCTCTATGAGTCACAATGGTTTGGGCCTCTGCAGTGGCACCATCAACTGTTAATTGTTGATATGCCTGGGCCAGATCCAATTTGGCAAAGACTGTACCCCTGCCAAGTGAATGTAGTAAATGATGCACCACTGGAACTGGATATGCGCTCTGTTGAAACGCATGGTTCAATGTCCCCTTATAGTCTCCACAGATTCTCACTGACCCATCAGTCTTGACTGGTGTGACTATGGGTGTCTCCCACCTGGAGTGGTCAGTGGGCTCTAAAACTCCTTGAGCTATTAGTTTATCTAATTGTGCATCAATTTTTTCCTTTAAGGCAAAAAAAGCCTTAAGGGCTTTAAGCGAATTGGTGGCACCTTGGGATCTAGATTGAAAGTGATAGGGGTCCCCATATACTTGCCCAATCTGGCTGAAGACCTCTGGAAACTCAGACTTCAAGGCCTCCTCCCATTCAGTGTTGCTCACGTGATTGATGCCAGTCACCTCGATGCCTAGTGGATTGAACCACTCAAGTCCCAGCAAGCTTGGGCATCCTTGTCCACGATGGTCAGGGGCAAGCGTTTGGTGTGGCCTTTGAACTTCACGTTGAATTCTCTTGTTCCAACTACTGGAATCTTGTTCCCTTGGTAGTCTTTAAGAGTCAGTGCTTGCTTCTTGAAATGCTTCTTCTGAATGTTTGGGAGTAGTCTGTGAATAGTGTCCCATGACACCATAGATAAATATGAGCCTGAGTCCACTTCCATTTGGCAAGGCCTTCCTTCAATTAGTACCTTGACATGCACTTTTCTGTTATTGATAGAAGAAGAATGACCAATAGTTACTGTCTGATGAGTTTCATTCTTCCCTTTGCTTCTGTGCTGCGCCCCATTTTCTCACTGAGGTTGTTGGGCTTGAATTCTTTGTCAGGAAACCTCCTTCTGTTGGGTGGAGTTCTGGATGATTTGCAGACTCTTGCTAGGTGTCCTCTTTTTCACAACGGAGGCAGATGGTATCTAGGAACTTGCATTCAGTGCAGGGGTGGCTTCCCCACAACCTCTGCAGTAAAATCTTGCCTCTTTTTCCCAGGTCTTTCTTTTTCCGCTCCATTCTGAGTCTATAAATTCCTTCCTCCACCTCACTACAGTCTGACTCAGAATCTATTTGCTCACAATGAGTTGTTGTGGACTTTTCCACATCAGGATGGCTTGTGGCCTTGTTAATTTTCTTCATGGCTGCTGCTGAGGACTTGGTAGCTTCTGCTGAAGAGGCCTCTTCTATTGCTTTCTTCAGCGTGATCTTAGGTCTTAGTAATAACTTGCTCTGAAGCACCTTGTCTTTAAGGCCCAGAACAAATCAATTGCCATGGCCTCTTCTAAGTTGTTAAATTCACATGCACCCCCAATGTCTCTTAAACTTGCCACGAAGTCATTTACGTTTTCACTTTCCCCTTGATCCCGACGGTAAAACTCGTGTCTCTTAATGAGGCACAATACTTGTGGGGCATAATGGGCTCTTAATAACTTTTCTAAGTCAGGCCATTCCATTACCTTCATGTCTGCAGCTCCCGCCAATGCCTTCGCCATCTTAAAAACTGCCGGACAGCAGAACGTAAGGAAGACCGCCCTCTTCCGCTTGTCGGAAATGTCAGCAAGATCGTTTCCTTCCAGATACATTTGGAAACGATCTGCATATGTCTCCCAGTCTTCTGCCGTCGGATCGAATGGGGCTGGGGGGGTGTTCAGCGCAGCCATCTCGCTCTCCTGCTTGCTTTCCGCCGCTCTTCTCTTCAGGGGAATCCCATCCTCGTCGCCAGTGTTAAGTTTGCATGAAGAGTCAGACACGGAGTGCTTCAAGCTCTTTGTTTATTAGTGACTACAGCTCAGAACAGACCCGCTTTGGCTGGGCTGTGGCTGCTACTTATAGCCAGCAGCCGCAGTTGCCAGCCAATCAGAGTGCAGGGTTTTTCCTGCACTTTTAAACCAATCATTTCTAACACTTTACAAGAACAGTTCAAACTAAACCAATGACATTCAAACCTACATACATAACAAATAGCACTTAGACTTATACACAGCTTTGCAGTGCTTTACAGCCTTCTCTAAGCAGTTTACAAAGTCAGCACTTGGGTCCTCATTTTACCGACCTTGGAAGAATTGAAGGCTGAGTCAGCCTTGAGCCTGGTGAGATTTGAACTGCCAAATTGCAAGCAGCTGGCAGTCAGCAGAAGTAGCCTGCAGTACTGCATTCTAACCACTGCGCCACCATGGCTTGTTGATGAATATGTTTAGTCTCCGGAAAGTATATTATATGATAATTTAATGGCATAAATATTATTTTTCTGTTCTCGGTTCCAACGTGCAATGCTAGAATGATACTTTCCCCCATAATTCTTCTAATAGGATCAGCAGAGAGAATTAGGCCTAGCAGGACAAATAGAAGAGAGAGGTAGTTCAAGCATCCGAAGAAGTGGATCATTTCAAATTATAAGACTGCCTGCTAGAATCTCTAAAAGTGGAAAGTGACCTGCAGGAGAATTAAGACTGGTTTTTGACTCACTCAAAGTTGAAGTGAAAATTGATTTAGGAAGCATTCAAAGGAGAGAATAGACCAGTGGTGTGCAAATCACCAAAGATCCAATTTGAACCCACAATTCAGTTAAAAAGAGTTCCAATTTGTGATTTGATTCAGAGATTAAAACTAAGTTAAGTTAAAATTGCACTTCAAGTAATTGAAACAATTTTTTTTCAATGAAACATGTGTGCATGTATTTAAAGTCACTAAATCTTTGGAATCATTTAAAGTCAACTGATTTAATTTGATGCATCAAATTGATCCAAGAATGTGATTTGAACATTATTGTTGAAGGGATGATTTGATTGCTCTTTGAATGAAAGCTTTGAGAATCCAAAAATAAGCAATCACTTAAGGATCTAAAATGTGCTTTTCAATTAGTTTACAGGTTTGATTTCTGGAGGTGTCCATTTATTAAAGCAAATTTATCACGCATCTCATTGTACTTTCATGATGCACCTATAAAATGGGATTGCACCATTGACTGCATCATTGCAGTCCTTTTCAGGGGGAAGCAATACTTTGAGAACAACTCTGCCTACATTGCAGACTTTATAGTAGTCTTATATCTAGTGCAGAAGGATACAGTGATGGATTGGACAGGATCTTTTAAGAGTTTGTCCCAGGCAGAACAGCTACCAACAATGGATTAAATAAATAAAAATTCCACAAAAAAGCACATTCTAGTTTCCTTAATTTAAAACATATTTCCTTAATTTAAAACATGGCTAGTCTAGTGAACAGAAGGACCAGGGGAGACATGATAACAATGTTCCAATATTTGAGGGGCTGCCACAGAGAGGAAGGGGTCAAGCTATTTTCTAAAGCGCCTATAGGCCAGACAAGGAATAATGGATGGAAATTGATCAAGGAGAGATTCAACCTAGAAATAAGGAGAAACTTTCTGACAGTGAGAACAATCAATCAATGAAACAGCTTGCCTTCGGAAGTTGTGGGATCTTCATCATTGGAGGCTTTCAAGAAGAGACTGGACTGCCATCTGTCAACAATGATGTAGGGTCTCCTGCTTGGGTGGGGGGTTGGACTAGATGACCTACAAGGTCCCTTCCGACTCTGTTAATCTGTTAATCTGCTTTTTTTTAAAAAAAGATTAATTACATTTATATGCCGTTCTTCTCCGAAGACTCAGGGCGGCTTACAATTTTTTGGGATACAACCCAGTGTGCTCAGCAATAGCCTTCATTCCATTGTATATGCCTGCTTATTACTAAGCGACATTTTTACAAAGTCAGCTTATTGCCCCCAACAATCTTGGGTCCTCAATTTACCTACCCCGAGAGGATGGAAGGCTGAGTCAACCTTGAGCCTGGTGGGATTCGAGCCTACAGTAATTGTAGGCAGCTGGAACTTAAGCGCAGGCATTTAACAGCCTGAGCCACCAAGGCATAAAGGAGGTGCAATGCCTTTTAGATGTTTCTATAAAATGCCAGACTTTTTAGTGCTGAGGTTAATGGAGGAAGGTGGAAGAATTCTGAGAATATGAATGCACAAGGATTGAATGACAGTATTTGGACCAGGAATGTCCAAACCCAGTAAAACTGTTGGTTAACTGGCAGATTACCATTTATATGCTGCTTATCCCAACCCCCTTTTTTCCTTTTCTACCAAAATCACTTTTTGCTGCTCCTCTGCTGCCGTTGAAATTTACCAGAAATTGTGGAGAATCAGCAATATAATTTTCCAAATATTGGGAGGAAAATTGGAAAATTGTACTTTGGCATCTGGAAAGTGGAAGAATCGCTATGTATTTCTAAAAACTGCAGACCTCAGGCACAAAACGTCTCCAGCCTTGGTCTAATTTTTGTTGCTTTTTTTTGTCATGAGTAGTCTTGCTTTGTATCTGGGAAATTTTAGCTCAGCCCAAGAATATGTCAGATGCAGTATTCATTAGAAGGATAATTGCACTGGAATAGCATGAATCATCACCGCATGGCAGGATTCTTCTCATGGTCACCCTAGGAAGATTGCCTTTCTAATGCATTTGTTACCAAAAAAAAATGAAAAGACATGAAAGAAAAGAAGGCTTACCATGCAGCTGGCATCGCTAGTTCTGTAGAGTCTGTTGTTATGAATGATGACAGCTTGAGGATCATAGGGAAAACTCCAGGGTAGAATAGAATAGAATAGAATAGAATAGAATAGAATAGAATAGAATAGAATAATATAGAATAGAATAGAATAGAATAGAACAGAACAGAACAGAACAGAACAGAATAGAATAGAATAGAATTACAGAGTTGGAAGGGTATTCAAGTCTGATAAATTCAGAATTTCCAAATAGCAAGGTAGCCCTTTAGGTATTGCTCCAAGGGCTCCAATTACAATTGGGATAACACATGATTTCTTTTTCCGAAGTCGCTCAACTTCAATTTGTAAGTCCCGATACTTTGTGATTTTTTCTTGCTGCGTGTCTTCAATTTGTGCATCACCAGGTATTGCAATGTCAATGAACCAACCCTTTTTCTGTTCAACTATTGTTATGTCAGGTGTGTTGTGTGCCAAGTGCCTGTCAGTCTGAATTCTGAAGCCCCACAAGATCTTGACTTTTTCATTCTCCAGAACCTTCTCAGCCTGATGTTCCCAGTAGTTGTTACTATACTCAAATCCAAACTTTTGGCACAGTTTCCAGTGAATGATTTTAGCAACTCGTTATGGCATTCTAGGTAGTCAGTTTGTGAAATTTTGCTGCACCCACTGATTAAATTATCAACTGTTTCAACTTTCTCATTACAGAGAAGCCTTTGCTGTTGTTGTTATTGTTGTTGTTATTATTATTGTTATTATTGTAGTTATTGTTGCTATTATTATTTTTATTATTGTTGTTGTTATTGTTTTGATGTGGGGGTCATTAGATTTATTTTAGGATTTATTTTAGGACTTTCACCAGTAGTGGGAAATTGTTCAATTATTTGTTTTTATTCTTACTTAACATTTTTACTGAGTTATAAGATAAAATAAGATGACAAAATACAAAAGTAAATAGGAGAACGGTGGGGAGGAAGAGGAGAAAGAGAAAGAGTAGGAAAAAAGAAAAGAAACATTAACTTCCGACACTCTCTGTTGCAGTATAAATCATTAACATCAAATCACAACTTTCCACAATTATTTGTGACTTGCCATTCAGTATAGGTGGCATGTTGGTTAACGTTAAAAAAAAAAAGGAAGAATGGAACAACTCAGCTTGATCGTCCCTGGTTTTTCATGTCCACCCAAGAAGCAACTGGACTTTCTGTTTTTTGTTTGAAGGCATTGTGCTTCTCATCCAAAAAGGAACTTCAGCTCTGAATGAGATGAGATTCTTAGATGAGATTCTTGGATGAGAAGCAAAACATCTTAAAGAAAAACAAGGAAGTCCAGTTGCCTCTTGAAAAAGCCCCTTTGGGACAACCATGACCTGGATGACTGAGCATCTCCACAGAAGTTTAAAGATAAGAAACTTTTTTTATTTGATTCAGTCTGGATGCTGTTCAACTCCAACAAATCTGGGAGGCTCAAAATCACACCAGAACATAAAAACACCCCTGTCCAAAAACAAAAACAAAAACACAGAACTAGTACTAAAATATAGCTACAAAATAATTGCATGTAATTATTTGTTGTTGGGATGGCAACCCAACAACAAAGCAGACAAAAACATCACAAACAGGGAAGCCCCATCCATCTACCAATTCTTCAAACCTTGGGTAAACAGCCAACATCCAAAAAGTCTGAAAGTACCCATCAACAGCAGAGAGAGCAAATAATCACCAATTTGCCAATTATGATGTCTTTCTGTTATAATTACAGAAATTTATTTCTAAACATGCCTAATAGAAATTAACAGACGTGAATGTTACATGAATCAATAGCATCATTTGTCCTTTTTTAAAAGCATCTGGTGAACTGCCCTAATTCTTCATAAATATTAACAGTAATCTTTGCTACAACTTTGTAAGGCAAGTCAATTATTAGCATATTCCAGATCATCATCATTCATCATCTTAAACAAACCCATAATCCCTTGTGGGGATTCTGGACAACTGAATGGAACTAGCAGAGTGTTTAATGGCCAGATGCCCTTCCTGCTGCCAATGCGGAGTTTTGTTCAGCAGATATATTCTCATTGTGCTGAGAGAGAAATATCTGCCTCTGCCTAGGATCAAATTCGCAGCCTCCTGATTGTGGGGTGAGAGCTTCGCCTCGAGGCCATTGCACCACTCCTATATTCCAGATATTGAGAGTAAATAAATTGCAGTATACTGTATAATTCATATACAGTATCAGTAGCTGACCAAGTCTGAGCTTGATTGTCAAATGCTTAACTGGGTTAGATCTGTTTAGTAGTTGGACTCAGTGGGTATTTGGATGGAAGGTCTCCAGAGAATATAGGAGACTGGAAAGTTGTGGGGAGGACCTTCCTGGGGAAAAACATTGGCACACATATTGATGTAGCTGACAATAAAACAATAGGAACATGTGTATGAAGTCATCAGGAGTCAGGCTCAAATTAATCCAATGTGTTTGCAACTTGGCTGAGCAGAAAAAGAGGCTCAAAGCCATAGAAAGGCAGAGTAAAAAGCAGATTACATTTGAGATCAATGCTGTACCCAGCATACTGTTCCAAGAGAAAAAAAAGAGATATCTGCATGATTTTATCTAGTTATTAGTAATAGGAAAATAAAATATCTGTAACAATTCTTACCAACCTAGATTCTAACGAGAATTCAGACAGCTATGAAACAGTATCTGTTAAATATTAGTAGGTCTGTTAAATATTTTTTATCCCACCTTTATTATTTTTATATGAATAACTCAAGAGGGTGAACATTATTATCTAATGCTCATTCCTCCTATTTTCCTTCAACAACAACCCTGTAAGGGGAGTTGGGCTGAGAGAGGGTGACTGGCCCAAGGTCACCCAGCCAATTTTTCATGCCTAAGGCTGGACTAGAACTCCTGGTTTTTAGCCTAGAGTCATAACCACTAACTGGGTCTCCTTCCCCATCTCCATATAGCCGGATTATAGTTGATTAAAATCTGAATCAACTTGGCTGCAAACTGGCAATGGAGTATATAGTTTATAGCTACAACCAGCAGCCATCAGAGATGTTGGACTTCAATCCTGAGATTTCTCAACTAGCCTCATACTCTGAAGTTGAAGTCCAGCATATCTGTAGAACCCCCATGTATGAAGTTGGAATATAATTTCTTAACCTTAGGCACCATTTATTTCTTCAGATCCTTTCTTGTCTAATCAAATTCCAGTGCCATTTGCAAACATCCACCTACTTGCTTTCCTAATTTGGATGGCATTCCTGATTTAGTTGATCTGTCTTGTATACTGAGGTTGTAGTCAAGAGTATATTTTGTAATACTTGATGCATGGAGTAACATCTTCAGTTTCCTATAAGTCAGTTTTAATAGCATCGTGGAACTCTGCAATATGTTTGAAATTCTCCTGGTCTTGCATAGATAAAATAACAGGTGCTGAGGATTTTTCTGCCATATGTATAATAATAAATTACCCTGTATGTTTCCCAAGCAGTAGTAATTAGCAAATCAAAGTCCTTTCTTCAGCAAGTATGTATTTTTAGCACCAAGCTGCTTTATAATTAATATGCACCATATCCTGGGATTAGTTTCTGGAACTGAGTTCTGGGTTACATCCAATACAAGGTTTTTGAATCTGACCGTACAGTAGCTTAAAATTTGAGAGCAGTGTTTGAGTACTTTATTGTAATGCCTTAGATATTAGAAGACTGTAGAATTTCTAGCGAGTAAATTAATATATGAGATCTTGCTTTCAAAGAAATGTAGTCTATATTCAAATAACCACTTTAGTTGCTATCTAATATCTAAATAGATGTGTGGGGGGTGTTTTCAGGCAATTTTGTAATTCAGGTTCTTTTTTTAAAGAATGAAGTATAATGAATGATATTATATATACTATATTATATAGTATATTCATTCATATACTATATAATATAGTATATAGAATATACTATATTATATAGTATATTCATTCATATACTATGAATGAAGTATAATGTGTCATTATACTTCATTATACATAATGAAGTATAATGACACATTATTAAAAAGATGTTGAGACTCTAGAAAAAGTACAGAGAAGAGAAACCAGGATGATTAGGGGACCGGAGACTAAGGCATATGAAGAACGGTTACAGGAACTGGGCTTGGCTAGTCTAGTGAATAGAAGGACCTGAGGAGACATGATAGCGGTCTTCCAATATTTGAGGGGCTGCCACACAGAGGAAGGGGTCAAGCTATTTTCTAAAGCGCCTGTAGGCCAGACAAGGAATAATGGATGGAAACTGAACAAGGAGAGATTTAACCTGGAGATAAGGAGAAACTTTCTGACAGTGAGAACAATCAACCAATGGAACAGCTTGCCCTTGGAAGTTGTGGGAGTACCAGCACTTGAGACTTTCCAAAAGAGATTGGAGTGCCATTTGTCAGAAATGGTGTAGGGTCTCCCGCTTGGGCGGGGGGTTGGACTAGATGACCTATAAGGTCCCTTCCAACTCTGATTATCTGTTATCTGACAATGGATAGTGTTATGTATGTAGGTTTGAATGTCATTGGTTTAGTTTGAATAGTTCTTGTAAAATGTCAGAAATGATTGGTTTAAAAAGTGCGGGAAAACCCTACACTCTGATTGGCTGGCAACTGCGGCTGCTGGCTATAAGTAGCAGCTGCAGCCCAGCCAAATCGGGTTTGTTATGAGCTGTAGTCACTAATAAACTCTTCACTGAAGCACTCCGCGTCTGACTCTTCATGCAAATCTAACAGATAGAGATAGTTCCTTTCCTCGAGAAACCATCTAATCTTTCAATACTATCAAATTTTTCTACAGAGGTGTAGTAGCCCAGTAGTTATTTGCTAAAGGTCCCAGCTTTAATCATTGAGATCTTGGAGTAAGACCAAGGTATACTCGTGTTGAAGATCTGCTGACTAGAGACATCAGTGGTCAAATAATTTTGACTAAGAGCAAAAGTATCTTAACAAGAGTTTCAAAAGTCTGTTGTAGTAAAAACATCATTGCATGAGCCAAAGACCCTGAAACTTTTTGGTATTTTAGATGCTTCCTACTTTCAGAAAATAGTTGTCCATCTCAAAGGAAAACCATAGTGAGCATAGCTAGTCACAATTGTTTATTTAATAGACACAAACTATACCATATTATCAAATCCTCCCCTGTTCTTTGTTAAATGATTCATGTCCTCAGATTACTTTCAGGACTATAAGCAAGTTTGTCAACTTTTTTCTTTCTTTTTTTAATGTAACTTTTATTGAGCTGATCAATGTATACAGTACAAATGAAAATAAAGATAGTAGGGAAACGCGGAAAGAAAATAGAAGGGAAAGAGGGGTGTGGGTTAAAGGGGAAGGGAAGAAAAAATATCGACTTCCATCACTTTTTCCATCCATTCTTCCATTGTGCGGATTAACAAAACTTTCCATTTCTTCACATGAAGGATTTGAGCTGCAATCAATTTTTGCTAATATTGTTTTTTTTAAGCCATTAACAAGTTCCATTGCAAGATCCAGAGAACTAGAAATGTTGATGGATAACAAAGTTCCAGTTTGCATTGGTTTGAAAATGCAGAATTAGGTGCATTTGCATTCAAAAAATATCCTCTGCTGTCACTACTTAGGATCTTAAGGAGAGTGATTGAGTGATAGACTGAACTTGTTTGATTTGATCTAGTGGCTACCCCTTCACAGGAAATTAGGTCTCTGGTTTGAAATACATCAGAATAAAATGTTGAACCCTTTATAGTTGTCTCTCTCAGGATAAGATGTTGCCCTTTTGCCCATTATGCTGAGCTGTCTAAAAGAGAAGAAACAGGCAGGATCCTGGAAGATTTTTGCCCAAATAATATTTTCTTTCTAGTGTGCCACAAAGAATAGCACTGATTGCTGGAATTCATCAGTAATTTAGATTTGAAGTGGGCAGTATGCTGCAGAATTCTGCAGTAGAAAGATTTACAAGCGAGTGCTACCTATTGTGAAATGATCTTGAGATTTTGCTCTGAAATTCTCTGTCCTTGGCCCTATTAATGTAATTGCATTTTTTATAACCTGAAGACCAAGATGGTCCATGGGATTTAGAAAGATCAAGAATCAACTTCTGAAGACAGAGCAAAATTGCATTAGTGTCATGTCTTATCCCAAGAGAATATGGACATCACTATGTACAGCTTTCAGAGTTTAGGAACTCCTACTAGATAGGATTCAACTAGATTTTCATCTGTCCAAACTATCATAAAACAGATTTCTGCATTCCTAAGCAGATGCAGATGACATTGTAAAAAAAAAAAGTTTCTCAACTTTTTATTCAAATACATAGTGAAATTAGGAGAATGGGGAGTAGGGAGAAACTGACCTTTCTTTGGCAGTTCCCAGAGCAAGTGTTCCCAAAATGTTGAGCAAACATCCCTCAAGGGGCTGTGAAGAATATAAAATGCTAACATTTTAGAAAAAAATATTAGTGTTAAGAAAAACTGGGAAGATAGGTATGGATGGGCAGGTTAATGGGAAAGAGGAAGTGATCTAAGAGGATGAGCAGGGGGTGGCAGGAAGATAAAGATGGGTGAACTGATGGGAAGATCAGCAGATGTTTGCAAAGATGAGGGTTGGAGAGCTGATATGTACATTCGCACATGTGCAAAATAGTGGGAAGATTAAATGGATCTTTAGGCGGGGAGACATAAGGGTACTGAAGAAAAGAGGGGGCATAATGCTGAGATGTTTAGGAGAGAGGCAGGGGCCAACTGCAGGGGCAACTGAGCAGGATCCTGAAAAATTTGGAGGCTGGTTGACCTGGGAAATTGAAACACTGTCCCATCAGACTCAATGATCTTCTGATTGTAAGACCTCCAAGGTCTCTCCCAACTCCATTATTCTACGTTATGTTCTGTATTCTTTATTTAAAAGCAATTCATATGGAGGTATTCTAAATATGAAATATTATTTGTGATGGATGCAGAATCATAACTAGTTGGCTATCTACCATTGTTCCCTACTAGTTTGAAGAAACGTAAAGCAAACAAGTAAGGAACAATAATAGATCATGATTTTTCTCCAGAAGCAGAAGAGTGCCAAGTTGAAAAAAAAACCAAACAAACCAGTGTGAATCAGTGGCTGTGATCACACAAAACATTTAATCTATCTGCTGCTGTGTCTGCATTTGCCCAACATGCTAAGCTTGGTTATTCTGTTATGAGAATTCAATTGACTTGGTTAGATTAAGATTCAGTGTATTCTGCAAATGAAGTAAAATGGCTCACTACATAACCAGATTAAACTTTGATACAGACAACTAAAATAAAGAATGTTATGGGGCCCTTCCCTTGGAAATATTGACCAGAAATTTTAGGAGGACACACATCATCCAGAATCAAGACTTGATGCCCAACACTTCCTGAAGTCCAGTATCTGGCATTCCCATTTTAGTTGGACTGAAGAACTCCTGGAATTCTCAAAACATACAATTCTGGGATTCTTGTTTGCTACTACTGTTATTATTGTGGTGGTGGTTTTCATGCATGTTCTGCTAAGAGCATACAACATTTTCTAAAAAGCAAGTTTCCCCTTAGGGTTTTATAGTGGAAAAATGCTCACCACAAAAGCAGTTGAAATAGGAGCAGGAAATGAAGACTGGGTTAACAGGGAGGAAATTGTCATGTCCATTTCAGCTTAATTGCCCTGTTATTTAAAGCTGCAGCTCAGTATAGTATCTTCTGATTACATAATAAGACGCCTATCCTTTTAAATGTTGCATAGTCTCCCCAAGCAAATGGGACACAGCAAGCAGCAGACATACAATGCACATGCCATCCCTTTTCTGCTTCTCTCCATCATCCCACCCACCCCTGTGCTTCTTGTAAAGACTTTGGTATGTCGAACTCTGTCAAACAATGCCTGGTGCCAGGTTTTTTTTAACAAGAATCTCACACAATGCCCAATGCCAAACACCCTCTTTAAACAATGCTGAATGAAAGATCGCAAACACTCCATGGTAGTCATAGAGTAGTTGCTTGCAGACCATATATAGGCAAAAGGCAGGGGATTCCCTTTGCTGGGGAGACAGTCACCCGGTGACTGAGCACAGACTCTTAGCAGAATCTGTAGCAACCTAACTGTTGTACACATCGCACAACTCTCTCCCAACGGACATGGTAGGGTATCTTATTGCAACACATGGACTGAAGATACAGCTCAAATTGCTGGGAGAAGCATAGCACAGACCAATACTGAACCCACCAGCCTTTGCCAAAGGAGCCCTATGTGCTGTCCCCTTAGTAGCAGGAGCCAGAATACACACACACACACAGATAGAGAGAGAGAGAGAGAGAGAAAGAAAAAGAAAAGAGAGAGATATGAAAGAAAGACGAAAGAAAGAAAAAGAAACAGATGAAAGAAAGAAGAAAAAGAAAGAAAAGAGAGAGAGAGAAATGAAAGAAAGAGATGAAAGAAAGAAGAAAGAAAGAAAAAAGAGAGAAAGAAAAAAGAAAGAAAAAGGAGAGAGAGAAAGAAAAAGAAAAGAGAAAGAAAGGGAAAGGGAAGGAAAGAAAAAAGAAAGAAAAGAAGAAAGAGAGGAGAGGAAGGAAGGAAGGAAGGAAGGAAGGAAGGAAGAAAGAAAGAAAGAAAGAAAGAAAGAAAGAAAGAAAGAAAGAAAGAAAGAAAGAAAAAGAATCTTTCCTGGTAGCTTGGGGAAGCCAACTACAGCCCACAATTGGAACAGTCCAGTAATGAATTGAACTTCGTCACCTCATGGTGACAAAAGAACAGCCGAGGGAAGTTATAGCCAGAATGGCCTTGGCTTTCGTCAGTAGAGGGGAAGAGAAAAGGTCTGTTTGCTAGACAAACAGCTGCATTTGTGCAGTCTGAAGGAGTGGCAAAGAAACAAAGGAAAGGTAAAGTTTCTGTGGTTTAAGTGCCTTTCCCAATTTCCTTTCAGGCAAGGAATTTCCCAGTTCCACCACACCCTGCCCAGGCAGCCCTGGGGTTCTTCCCTTTTGGAGACCCCCCCACTCCAAACAGTGCTTCTTCTAAATGGCATTTCTTTAACGTTCCTCTTTCTCAGCCATACGCATGACCTCTCGGCTGTTTTTGTGCCAAGGTGGTTTTGCATTGGCTTCCTGCCCATCACTGGGTATCCAGAGGATTCAGTGCAATTCACAGGCTGCAGGCCACGACAGTTCATCCTAGTTTAATGTTCTGAAATGGCAGGTGCAACCGAGCTGAAGAACACACCCTTCACCTTTAAAGTCCTAGTGTTTGTGCAGCTGATTATTCTTAAAAATAATACTCTCTGTGTGCTCAGGTATAATCTTCATCTTTATGAATACTTATCCGTATCCATTACTGGGAATGCTAGCCATGACCTAACTTATATCATTCCCACAGCCCTGTAATGGGGTTATAGGCAAGGTTTTCCTTGCCTGTACCCCATATTACAAGTGTAGAAGAATGAAATGTTTTAAGAAAATATTACATAGGCAGAATAGTATATTTCCCTAAGTGAGAAATGGAGTAACATTTTTTTAGAGGCAGGAAGCAGACTCAGTCTTAATAGCCCCCAGCAGACATTTAGGTGCCCATTAAGAAAGATTGGGCAAGCCTATTCAGAAACCAAAGTGAGGAGGCCACCTGTTAGAAATGCAGATTTGGTAATCCATTCAAGACAGGATATTTTGAAACAAAGGCAGAATGGTAGGACTCAAGGTCCAACACAGGACAAAGCATCAAGTCACAATAGGAATTATTGCATCACCTTCGGAGCAGTCCAAACTTCAACCAAGCATAGCTCAGACAAACACCTAAGATTTGTACTTTGCCTGTAGAGCCAGCTATGACCCCTACATAATCCCTACATGGCCCCATTGGAGTCTGAGAATAGCCAATACAATACAGGTTCTTACACAGGAACAGGAAGCTCAAGTGCAAAGCCCAAAAAGGGATAAAAACTCCTCCTCTCAATTCCATTTTGGTCAGCTGCCCAGAACCCATGTGGTTCTGCTCCATCATTAAACATCTTTCCAATCAGCCTCCATGTTTTCAGTGTCTTTGTTCCAGCTTGGAATTGAACCAGATGGGTATTTCTTCCCATACAAGGAAGTGAAAGAAAAACTTTACAATCTTGCTATAATAAATAATTTCACGACCAGTTCTCTGCCCTAATGATTTCTTCCAAAAACCAGTTCACCAAACTGCTCAGAAAGTTAACAACTGGTTCTCCCAAAGTGGTGCAACCTGGCTGAATCCTACCACTGACTTTGGGGTTTGGTGATAGGCTGATTCCCAACTTTCTGATATGGCGGAGGGGGTGTGCAGCTTGTGTGATCTTGTGTGGACCTTGAATTCCTTCTGTGGGAGTCTATGCAATCCCTTCTTAATATGTTTCCTAAATATCAAGGCCATTGTATATCTCATTAGTCAGAGGTAGGCAACACACAACTGTAGAATAGACTCTAAAACTGGGCTCTCCAACTTTAAGTCATGTGGATTTCAATTTCCAGAATTCCCAGCCAGCCATGGGGAATTGAGGAAGGACATCCTTGCTCTAGAACATGCTTTAAAAGTTCAGAAAAACTAAGTCTCCTAAACTACCTATGGCAGCGGCTGCAAACCTTTTGGGTACCATGGACTGGTCCCACAGAAAGCAGTTTTTCCACAGACTGGAGGGGGCATGGTTTCATGTTCTGCCTGCATCCCACGGATGGAGTTTCACTTGTCTGCACAGTTTCTGGCATGCCACAGCCCAGTGTTGGTCCACGAAGCTGGGACTGGGGACACCTGAGCTGTGGCTCACTCCAAACATTTTGAAACTTATTAGTATGAATTGTCTGAGCTCAGAAAAAGTTCAAAATGAGTTGAAGTTAGCATAGGATGCAAAAATTACAGAAGGGGCTTCTTCAGATATAGTCAAAGAAAGGGAACAGGGGGAAGAATTAACAGAATAACAGAGTTGGAAAGGACCATGGAGGTCATCTAATCCAACCCCTTGCTCAAACAGGAGCCTACTTTCAAATTTCCACATGCCATTAAATGGCACCAAACTCTTTGTCTCACTCATGCAATTATTGCACAGATCTTAACATACTATTTCAATTGTCCTATCTGCTTCATCAGTATTTGATAACCAAAGTGATAGTGCAGAATAATAGAGATGGAAAAGTCCTTGGGGATCTTCTAGTTCAAACCCTGCTCAAGCAGGAGAGCTTGTACCAATCTGGACAAATGACTCACCAATCTCTTCTTGAAAACTTCCAGTGTTGGAGCATTTACAACTTCTGGAGGCAAGTCGTTCCACTGATTAATTGTTCTAACTCTCAGAAAATTTCTCCTTAGTTCTAGGTTGCTTCTCTCCTTGATTAGTTTCCCTCCACTGCTTCTTGTCCTGCCATCAGGTGCTTTGGAGAATAGCTTGACTCCCTCTTCTTTGGGGCAGCCCCTCAGATATCGGAATACTGCTATCATGTCACCTCTAGTCCTTCTTTTCATTAAATTAGACATACCCAAACACATATTCTGTAAAATCAGTTTGATCATGGGACCATTAAGAACATTATGGGAAGGGTCCATTATGACTGTAACTAGAGGACTACCTATATTACACTTAAATATGGTGGCTCAGGCTGTTAATTGCCTGCACTTAAGTTCCAGCTGCCTACAACTGCTGTAGGCTCCAATCCCACCAGGCTCAAGGTTGACTCAGCCTTCCATCCTCTCGGGGTAGGTAAATTGAGGACCCAAGATTGTTGGGGGCAATTAGCTGACCTTGTAAAAATGCCGCTTAGTAATAAGCAGGCATATACAGTGGAATGAAGGCTATTGCTGAGCACATTGGGTTGTATCCCAAAAATTGTAAGCCGCCCTGAGTCTCCGGAGAAGGGCGGCATATAAATATAATTTAAAAAAAAAAATTATGCCATCCTAAGAACATGATGCAAATTCATTCTAATGATCCATCAAGAAAAGAAAAAACAAAAATCAAAATATCTGCCTGTGTAATTGATTGATCCTTGGACTGAATAGTATAAATAGTCTTTGATGACATGTTCCGAATAGTGGTAGCCAGCTTTCCAAAATACTCAATCCTCAAGCCTTCTGACCATTTGCATTAAAAATTAAACCACTATATTCAATCACCCAAAAAGCGATTCCATAAAATCCCTTTTCTTAGGGATAAGACAATCAAAATTCTTCTGCTTTGGTTGGAATTAAGCCAAGGAAATTTAGGAAATTAAATTAGAGAAGCAGTAAAACTAAAGCTAAGCCAACAAGCATAGTAAAGACTTTAAGATCAAATGATGGGAATCAGTTCTAGAGATGAAAAAAAATGAGTAGTTGGCACAGTCCATTTGACTCCTGATTATGCAATGAGACTGAGCTGAAATGTGGTAGGCAAACAACTAACGTCTCCTTTGACAAACGAACAATAAACCACATGCCCTCTTGGTCAGCATTAACAAAGCAGGCCAAGGTAACGGTAAATAAATAGCAACTAACTCTTGTTAACGGATTTGCTATGGAACAAACCCTCAAAAGAAAGGGCAAACAGCACCTGTTCAGAGTACCAAAGAATTGTTTGTACACTTAACCAACAGTCAGGCAAGGCGGCACAAAGGGCGCAATGCTTAATAATTTTGCAAGAGAGCAAAGCACCTGCAGTTTCACCTTCTTGCTTGATTTATCTAACAGGTATAGGGTCTAGTTCAGGGGTGGCGAACAAGTTTGACACAAAGAGCCAAAATTTTAAACTGTGAGAGTCAGAGAGCCACACCACGCTCGCTGGCCCGTGCAGTTGTTTCCGAGGGATGGGAGACGGGATGACGCAGCCGGGGGCGGGACTATGCGCTCGGAAATCTCTCCTCAGAGATCCCTCCTCAGAAGCAGCATAACAAAATCCAAACTTGGCAAAGAGCCACAGTATACAAAATAATGATAAGAGGCAAAGAGCCGCATTCATTTTGGCCGAAGCCGCATGCGGCTCGAGAGCCGCGTGTTCGCCACCCCTGGTCTAGTTGGTTTGATTTGTTTCTTCCTCCTCCCATAGTATCTGGTCTGTGCATGCCCAAGATGGTGGTCCGCGCAGAGTAGGCTCTTTGGAGAACATTAGGTGGTTACGGAAATTCCCCCTTGCTGCTAGACACCCTGGGTTCTTCTCTGGAGGGTCGGAAGTGTAGCGCTGAGCCGTTTCGGCTCAATTTAGCCAGCGGCGTGGTGCGGCCAGAGAGGTTTTTCACTGGCAGCTTGGAGGTGACTGTGGGCAGCAGGGAGATGGCGGCAGCGGCGGATGCGGCGCAGACCATGTCGACGCCGGCTGTTGTGGTGGTGGCTGGCCTCGGGAAGGGCGGCTGCAGTGCCAACAATCTGTGGGAGCCATGGGGGCTTGCCTGGGGATCTCCGAGTGGCTGGTCGACCTCCCGGATGGTCGTGGCGGCAGTTCTTTCTGGCAGCCTGGCCTGGGGGCGGGGTTCGAAGGCCTCGGCGGCCCCAGCAGCCTCGGCAGCCCGGATTGCATCAGTGGGGCCTGCAGCATCGTTGGGGTATTTCCCCAGGATCATCTTCGGTCGCTGCCCCCTCCTGAAGGTGAGAGCTTCGGAGATGAGAGCTTCGGAGGTGAGAGCTCCAGGGAAGAAGGGCTCCATGGAGATAGCTGCTATGTTGGTCATCAACTGGGACGAACGAGCCAGCGCCAGCCTAGCGGGGGGGAGTGTTGGAATTTGCTGTGTCATTGGAGGAGTGACCTCCCCCCATGGAAAACTGGCGCTTTTTGGGACTTTTGGATCCTGGACTCTGGACTTTTATCATGAGGGTCCTGGCATTAACAATCATGCCATATTTGGATCCTTCTTTTGGGCTCTTGCTTGCCCCTATGCCATCATTGTCCCTATGTCATCTCCGGATCTGTGTTATTCTTGACTCTCTTCTGCCCTACCCCTCTATTATGTCTGTGACTTGCTCCATTTGCCCAGACTATTTCATCGTGTCCTGGATACTTAACGGCAGTCCTGGAATTGTTCAGGACTTTTCCCCCATCAGGGTCTGGCCCGGCCCCATTGTCATGATGTAAGTGGACCCGACTCCACTTCTGTGAGAGGGCAGTGGGGTTGATTTTCTGTTCAGTGTCAAGATCCCGACCCACTGCGGTGAGAGTGCAGTGGGCCGGCCAATTCGTTCTGGTCCCCAACAGCTGTGAGAGAGCTGGGGGTGCGGGATTTGTGGACATTTTGCCTGGACCTCTCCCTTTATGCACTTTACATCTATGCACTTTACATCTATTTTACCATCTTTCACTGAATGTTCCTCCTTTTTTTCCCCATCAATTTCCACCTTTGTAACATGCTCACTTACTCACTGCTGGAACTACAGGCCTTCCAGACTGTTCCCTTGTCTTTGGGATGGCCCAAGGGGTTACCAAAAGCCTACCTTAAGGACGGATCCTGGGATCCCGAGAGGTGGCATGGCGCGACCAAAGGGCCAAATTTTAAATCTGGTTTTAAGGGATGTCTTTTAATTTTTTTAATTCGATGTTTTAATGGGATAGGGAGGGGTTTCAAGGGGTTAGGGAGGGGGGAGGAGGGGTCTTCTTGCATCCCGGTGCATGGGGGGGCAGGGGTTGGGGGCCGGCGGGGCCCCAGGGTGAGAGGTGGGGACCGCAATTCCCAGGGTGGTTGGGATTGGCAGGAGACTTCGAGGCATAGGGCCATATCATGTCTTGGGAGCGCGTACCCGCCATCTTTGTGTGGTGGCACACTCCAACCCTATGGCCTTCTCCCTAGGGGGCACAGGAACTGGGACCCCTGGGCTTAGGTTGGTGTATTTCAATGCCAGGTCCATGGCTAATAAGTCCTCCCTCCTCTGTGAGATCATTGAGGAGGAGGCTGCGGACCTGGCCTGTATCACCGAAACCTGGTTGGGCCCAGAGGGAGGTGTCCCTCTGGTTGATCTGTGCCCTCCAGGTTTCCGGGTTCTGCACCAGCCACGGGCCCAGGGAAGGGGTGGTGGGGTGGCCTTGGTTATTCGGGAGACCCTGTTTCCAAGGGAGGTCGCAGTTCCAGAGATAGGCAGGAGTGAGACCCTCCTCTTGAGGTGGGGGCCTAACGGTCGGGTGGGCTTGCTGCTTGCATACCTTTCCCCCAGCTGTGTGACAGAGGCCCTGCCTGGGCTTCTCGATCTCCTCTCAGGGGTGGCGGTGGAGTTCCGGGCCTTATAGTCCTGGGGGACTTCAATCTGCCCTCCCTGGGGTGGGGGGCATCGGGTTTGGCCCAGGAATTCATGGCTTCTATGGAAGCCATGGGCCTGACCCAATTGATTCAAGGCCCGACTCATGAGGGGGGAAACACCCTTGACCTAGTTTTTTGTCTCTGAACAGTGGCGTAGTGACAGAGGGAAAGCCACTTTTATGGCATTGCCCTTCCATGGTCTAATCACTATCTCCTACGGCTGGTCTTCCAACAGGCCGCCCCCCACTGCTGGGATGAGGAGCCACTTAGATGGTTCCGCCCTAGACACCTGATGGACCCTGAGAGGTTCCAGGCGGAACTGGGGTCTTTTCCCTCTTCCCTTGCCCACAGCTCTGTCGAGGATCTGGCGGCCGCCTGGCAACAGGCTGTGTCGGATGCCCTCGGCAGGGTTGTCCCCATGCGTCCCCTCACACGCCGTGGATCCCAGATGGCTCCTTGGTATACCGAGGAGCTCCGGGAGATGAAGCGTTGTCAGAGGGGTTTAGAGAGCAGGTGGAGGTCCACCCGCTCCCAATCTGATCGAGCCCAGCTAAGAGCCCATATTAGGACTTACCTGGTAGCTATGAGAGTGGCGAGAAGGTCTTATCTCTCTGCCCTCATAGCGTCCGCAGACAACCACCCAGCCGCCCTGTTTTGGGCTACCCGCTCTCTCCTTCGTACGGGGGGAGGGGCAGACCCATTGCGGGGAAGGGCTGAGGAGTTTGGTCAATATCTGTCGGATAAGATAGCTTGGATTCGGAGCGGGTTGTCCTCTGATTTGCGGTGGTCTGAGGAACAGGATACAAGCAGTCCGGCCGGTGTTATCTGGGATGAGTTCGATCCTGTTTCCGAGGATGAAGTGGACAGGACTATGTGGCGGCTGAGTTCCACCACATGTTTGTTGGACCCGTCTCGCTCCTGGTTGGCTTATGCCACCAGGGAGGCCACCTGCGGTTGGCTCCAGGCAGTTGTCAACGCTTCATTAAGAGAGGGTGTTTTTCCCTCCGCCTTGAAGGAGGCGGTGGTGAGACCCCTCCTGAAGAAGCCTGCCCTGGACCCAGCCAAATTGAACAACTTTCGTCCGGGCTCCAACCTTCGCTTTTTAGCGAAGGTTGTTGAGAGTGTGGTGGCTCAGCAGTTTCTGCTTTTCCTGGAGGAAGCAGACTACCTGGATCGGGCTTCCGACCTGGTTTCAGCACGGAGACGGCATTGGTCGCACTGGTTGATGATCTCCTGAGGGTTCAGGACAGGGGATTTTCCTCTGTCCTGGTCCTGTTAGATCTCTCAGCGGCTTTCGATACCATCAACCATGGTATCCTATTGCAGTGTCTCGGGGGGCTGGGAGTGGGAGGCACTGTGTTGCAGTGGTTCGCCTCCTTCCTCTCGGGATGCTCGCAATCAGTGTTGGCAGGGGAGCAGAGGTCGACACCAAGAGCTCTCACTTGTGGGGTCCCTCAGGGGCCGGTCCTCTCGCCCCTCCTGTTCAACATCTATATGAAGCCACTGGGTGAGATCATCCATGGCTTCGGGGTGAAGTATCATCAGTATGCTGATGATACGCAGTTATACATCTCCACCCCAGGCCACATCAGTGATGCTCTCTCCGTGATGTCCCGTTATCTGGATGCGGTATGGATCTGGATGGACAGAAACATGCTTCAGCTCAATCCAGCTAAGACAGAGTGGTTGTGCGTACAGACATCTCGGCCCAGTCAGGAGATTCCATTTTTGGTCATGGGGGGAGAGGTGTTGCCCCCCGTGGATAGGGCACGGAATATGGGGGTCCTCCTGGACTCATGGCTCAGGCTAGAGGAGCAGGTGGGAGCCATGGCCAGGGGGGCCTTTGCCCAGGTCTGACTGGTTCACCAGTTACGCCCATACCTGGACCGAGATGCCCTACGCATGGTCACTCAGGCACTTGTCACCTCCTGGCTCGACTACTGCAACGCTCTCTATTTAGGACTGCCCTTGCATACCATCCAGAGTCTTCAGCTGGTGCAGAATGCGGCCATGCAGGTTGTGATGGGAGCCTCCTGGTACTCCCATATTACACCCCTCCTGCGTGGCCTGCATTGGCTACCGGTTGCCCTCCGAATGATATTCAAGGTTTTGGTATTGACATTCAAAGTCCTACGAGACATGGGTCCGGGCTATTTACAGAAACGTCTACTGCCGGCATCAAATACCAACCACCCTGTACGAGCACACAGGCAGGGACTCCTCGGCGTGCCGTCTGTGACCCAGTGTCATTTGGCAGTAACACGGGGGAGGGCCTACTCTGTGGCGGCTCCTGCTCTGTGGAACCAACTACTTTGGGGCTCCGCCTGGCCCCTGACCTCCGCACTTTCCACCATGATTTAAAAACCTGGTTGTTTGAACAGGCTGGGCTGTGCTGACTCCTCCGGGGGGGGGGGTTGATTTTATAATGTAAATTATAAATGGATTTTTAGCTTAATTTGGCTTGGTTAATTTAATTCTATTTTAGATAATTAATTTATTGTGTTGGTTTTAATTGTGAGCCACCCTGAGTCCCTTTTGGTGAGGGGGCGGCATACAAGTCAAATTAATAAATAATAAATAAACCTGTATATGCCCCATGAGGCAGAAAATCTGCAGGAAGGTCAGACAGTTACAAAAGTCAAGAGGGCAGTTGTGATGGAATGATTGAAGTCCTGCCCCTGTTTTACTTGTGTTGCACACCCTCACCTGTGCACACACGCAAACTGTTTATACTATTTCTGGTGGTTTCATAGGGTTTGATTGTAGATGTCTTATGAAGGAGGAAGGAGGGGCCAGAGGAAGGGCCTAGAGAGCAGTTGGAGGTCCAGTCAGTCCGAATCTGACCGATCCCAGTTAAGATCCTTTACGAGGACTTATCTGGCGGCAATGGGAGCAGCGAAGTACGCTTACTTCTCCGCTCTCATTGCATCCACAGATAATCGCCTGGCCACCCTGTTTAGGGTCACCCATTCCCTCCTTAACCAGGGAACAAGGGAGGACCCTTTGCAGGGGCGGGCCAAGGAGTTTAGTCAGCATCTGCTGGATAAGATCACTCAGATCCGGGCCGGCCTGGACTCCGACTGGGTAGAGTTTGATAAGGGAGTAACGAAGGATAGTGGATACTATCTGGGATGAGTTCGAGCCTGTGACTCCAGATGAAGTGGACAGGATCATGCGGAGGCTGAGTTCCACCACGTGTTTATTGGACCCATGTCCCTCCTGGCTGGTTTATGCCGCCCGGGAGGTTACACAAGGCTGGCTCCAGACAGTGGTCAATGCTTCGTTAAGTGAGGGATCCTTCCCTGCCACCTTGAAGGAGGTGGTGGTGAGGCCCCTCCTTAAGAAGCCTGCCTTGAACCCAGTCATTTTGAACAACTTTCGTCCTGTCTCCAACCTTCGCTTTGTTGTGAAGGTTGTTGAGAGCGTGGTGGCCTGACGGCTTCCGGGGTTCCTGGAGGAAGCTGATTATCTAGATCTGTATCAATTGGGTTTCAGGCCCGGGTACAGCATGGAGATGGCATTGGTCATGCTGGTGGATGATCTCTGGAGGGCTCAGGTCAGGGGGCATTCCTCTGTCCTAGTCCTACTAGATCTCTCAGCGGCTTTTGATACCATCAACCATGGTATCTTATTACGACACCTCGGGGGGGTTGGGGGTGGGAGGCACCATTTTGCAGTGGTTCTCCTCCTACCTCTCCAGTCACTCGCAATCGGCATTGGAAGGAGGGCAGAGGTCGACCCCGAGGCCCGTCGCTTGTGGGGTGCCCCAGGGGTTGGTCCTCTCTCTCCTCCTGTTCAACATCTATATGAAGCTGCTGGGTGAGATCATCCGTGGTTTTGGGGTGAGGTATCATCAGTATGCTGATGATACCCAGCTTATTATCTCCACCCCAAACCAACTCAGTGATGCCCTCCCCATGATGTCCCATTGCCTGGAGGTGGTGTGGATCTGGATGGGAAGGAACAGGCTCCAACTCAACCCTGCCAAGACCGAGTGGCTGTGCATACCGGCATCTCAGATGATCCAGGATGTTCCATCATTAGGCATGGGGGGAGAGGTGTTGCCCCCCCATGGATAGGGTGTGCAACTTGGGTCTCCTCCTGGATGCACAGCTCAGTTTGGAGGACCAGGTAGGAGCTGTGACCAGGGAGGCATTTGCCCAGGTTTGCCTGGTGTGCCAGTTGCACCCCTATCTGGACCAAGATGCCTTGCGTATGGTTACTCATGCGCTCGTTACCTCCCGTGTTGACTACTGCAATGCTCTCTATATGGGGCTGCCCTTGTGGACCCCGCGGAGGCTTCAACTGGTAGAGAATGCGGCCATGGGGGTTGTGATGGGAGTATCCCAATACTTCCATATTACACCCCACCTGCGTGAACTGCATTGGTTGCCGATTGCCCTTCAGGTGAGATTCAAGGTGCTGGTACTTACCTATGAAGCCCTACATCGCTTGGGGCCGGGGTACTTGCGGGAACATCTCTTGCCAGCATTGACTGCCCATCGCCCTGTGTGCTCCCACAGACAGGGCCTCCTTGGGGTGCCATCGGCTAGACAGTGTCAGCTGGCGACCCCCAGGGGTAGGGCCTTCTCTGTGGGAGCACCCACCCTGTGGAACCAGTTGCCCTTGGAGCTGCGGTTGGCCCCTGACTTCCGTTCCTTCCGTCGTGACCTGAAGACATGGCTTTTCCAACAGGCCGGCCTGGACTGAGGGGTGTGGGTTTTTTGTACATTTTTATGTCTAGTTTTCTTATGGGTTTTAGATAATTGTTTAGCTTTGTGGTTTAATAATTTTTTTAATAATTTTTAAATTTTGTATTGTGTGTTTTTATGATGTGAGCCGCCCTGAGTCCTTCAGGAGATAGGGCAGCATATAAGTCCAAACAATCAATCAATCAATCAATCAATCAATAAATAAGATGAAGTAGTAGTAGTAGTAGTAGTAGTAGTAGTAGTAGTAGTAATGGTAGTGTGGGTAAAAATGTCAAGTGCGAAGCTACACCCATTTTTTATGTGTAATTACATCTTTGTTGCTGCCAACTGTAAGCCTGCAAAGCAATAATGAAGCCAAACCCCAATTAACTATATCTTTAATAATATGTTGGTAACACTTTGCACAATTTCCCATTAAAGGAGTGGACATCAGGGTAGAGAAACCTAAGTTTCAAATAAAAGTTGCATGGACCAGCATGGAGTCTCCAAGGCCAAGTTAGATTCCAACTTTCTGTATCATATAGAGATATGTGATTCAGGGATATCCCAAAGGTGCTTTTTTCAAGAGGCAACTGGACTTCCAAGAGTCCAGTTGCCTCTTGAAAAAGCATCTTTGGGACAAATTCAGGGATATTCATGAAGTATCAGGTGGTGAAAAATTCAAGAGACATCTGCAACTACACACTCAAAGCCCTGTAACACACTGAGAGATGGGGCACTAAAATTGTGCATTTCATTCTTCATCCTGTCACACCCCTCCTGCTGCAAATTTTCCTGACAAAGTTAGAAACAACTGGAAGAAGCATGGATTGCAGCACAAAGATGCCACTCACACATGTTCCATTTTTGTGAGAACCTCCAAATACGATTGTCAAGATAGCCCTTTGTTTCATTTTTATTCATTTACTCTTAGTGTGTGATCTGTTTTTATAAGCACAGTGCTCCTATGATAACTGTGAGTTACTCATTCTTAGCTAATTAGCATAGAAAATGGTTTCCAAATTGGCCTTCAGGAAAAAGCTGCCCAGCAGGAATTAGTCTGTCAAGAAACTTCTACAATCTGCCAAGGATTCTGGGGTGGCATTCTTAGTCACATGTACAGTTTCCATGGGATATCTGGTTATCTCCCATTTGAACAGAGAATATAATGCTAGAACATACTTAATCATTCCATGCAAATGCAGATTTCAATGAGAGGCTTTCAAAAAATATGACTTAGTACTTTTGTATAATTAATTAGAATTAAAAGTATCCACTATTGACCTCACCCCATTCCTAAGAGGTGTGTAAGGGGCGTGCATAAGTGCACCATCGTGACTACTGTTTCTGTCCTATTGTCCCCATTTATTCGTACCTATTTCCTGTATTCTTACTCATGTTTATAATTATTTCTATTATCTTGTAAGCGATTGACAAATCAAATCAAATCAATAAATAAACAAATAAGGGACATTTGCAACAAAACTATTCCTTGCAAATAAGGTTCAGCATCTTTTATTGCTTTCTGATTAACATGAGTAAGGTGACTAATGATGGCTAACCTATTAATTATCCTTTGAATAAAAGTATCCTTTAAATAATCTCTCAATTTTACTAACTGTGTCATTTCTTACCAAGCAGGTAATGCCTTAATTATGGATTTCCCCATTTTATAGCAAAACGACAACCATTACGCAATACAATTGGCCCAAATAATCCCTACTAACAAGGTTACTAAGCTAAAACTTGACTTGTCTAGCTTTTGTAGGCATTTAATTGGGGTGGGCTGCTGGGGGTTCGCAGGGGTTCGGAATATCCTCTAGCTAAGATTCTGCACAGTTCGGAAAACCCCCAAATCCCACTCCTGGCTGACCTCACCCACCCTGCCACTCCCAGGAGACCCCACGTGGCCTGTTTTGGATGCAGGTAAGTGCAGGGCATGTGCAGAGGCTCTGGGAGGGCAAAAAATGGGCCTCCCAGAAGTTCAGGAAGGCCGGAAACAGACTTGTTTCCAGCTTCCAGAGAGTCTCCGGAGCCCGGGGAAGCTGTTTCTGCCCTCCCAGAGGCTCAAGGAAAGCCTCTGGAGTCCGGGGAGGGCAACCCGCCCCCCCCATGGTGCAAGAGGCCGACTAGGTCATACCCACCATGGCCATGTCCACCCAGCAAACAGGCCAACAACTCGTTGCTAAAAATTTTGAAGCCCACCCCTGCATTTAATCTCTATGTACGGTAAGAAGTCTCCATTTTGGGGCCTCCAAATGTTCATGAACTACAAATCCCAGTATCCCATGCTCTGTTAAACATAAAGCATGTATGAAATGCCACAGCATAGAAGACTCAACAGGAAAAAAATTCAATAAGTTCAAAGTACTTAAAATATATTTTCTAAAAATGTATAACCACAAATCAAGAACAAAAATAGGGATGAAATGTAAACAGTATGCAAATAGAACCAATACAAAACATAAATATATGTGAATCAATTATAATGGCTGTGAGCTGTGGTTGGGGCAGAGATGTTTCTAGCAAAACTTATATTACAAATAATAATAATGTTTGAAGATAGCACTATATATTATGAGAATATAATTAAGAGTAAACCTTGACAAGTTATCAGCTACTTAGTTTCAACACATAAGAAATAGGTATGACCAGTAGCCATTAATTTGATAAACTGATTATTGTATGCAAGAGTTCAACAATTCATGCCAATTGATATTATGAATAGGCTTAGGTGACTCAGCACAATTTTAAAACATGATAATTTACAGCACGGGTGTCCAACCTATAAAGATTGGTTGCAGGAACTGGGTATGTCTAGTCTAGCGAAAAGAAGGATTAGGGGAGACATGATAGCAATGTTCCAATATTTGAGGGGCTGCCAAAAGAAGAAGGGGTTGGATTAGAAAACTTCCAGGGTCCCTTCCAACTCTGTTATTCTGTTCTTGTTCCAACCTTGGCAACTCCAAGATTTGTGGATGTCAACATTTATTTTATTTATTTATTTTTTATTTTTAATTACATTTATATGCCGCCCTTCTCCGGAGACTCAGGGCGGCTTACAATTTTTGGGATACAACCCAATGTGCTCAGCAATAGCCTTCATTCCACTGTATATGCCTGCTTATTACTAAGCGGCATTTTTACAAGGTCAGCTAATTGCCCCCAACAATCTTGGGTCCTCAATTTACCTACCCCGAGAGGATGGAAGGCTGAGTCAACCTTGAGCCTGGTGGGATTCGAGCCTACAGCAGTTGTAGGCAGCTGGAACTTAAGTGCAGGCAATTAACAGCCTGAGCCACCAAGGCCCTTTCAACAAGTCTTAAAGTTGCGGAGGAGGACGAGGAGGAGGAGGACGAGGACGAGGACGAGGAGGAGGAGGAGGAAAGGAAGGAAGGAAGGAAGGAAGGAAGGAAGGAAGGAAGGAAGGAAGGAAGGAAGGAAGGGGAGGAGGAAGGAGGAGGAGGAAGGAGGAAGGGAGGGAGGAGGAGGAGGAGAAGGAGGAAGGAGGAAAGAAGGAAGGAAGGAAAGAAGGAAGGGAGGGAGGAGGAGGAGGAGAAGGAAGGAGGAAGAGGAGGAAGAAGAAGAAGAAGAAGAGGAAGAGGAGGAGGAAGAAGAAGAAGAAGAAGAAGAAGAAGAAGAACAACAACAACAACAACAACAACAACAACAACAACAACAACAACAACAACAACTTGGTGGAAGGAAATGACTAGGATAGTTATCTTTTCACTTGTCAATACTTTGGCTTTCCCAAAATCCCAAGAAGCAACAAAAAGAAGCTTGTTCAAGCTTTGTGCCAAATTGCAATAAGCAAAGAGAAAGAAACCCCATATTTTGCAGCCTAAATTGTTCAGTCTGCTCTCCTGACTCCTCTTTATGAACTCCCCACCTCTGCCTAATGGAATCTAGAGAACATTTCTGTTTATGCTAACTGCTGCACCATTAATATAAGCCAAAACTAGCTGTTACTGCAACAAGAGAGATTATTAATATTTATTGAATTTAGTCTATGTTTGGGGTTGCATTTGGGGTCTTCTGTTTAAAAAAACGAAGGGTGGGGGAGATGCTTTGATCATGTGGCCACAGAGGCTCTTTTGACTTTTTAGACTCTCACTCTTTTGCAGACATCCCTGAGTTCTCTGTAGCTTTTCAATCAATTAACACAGGTTGCCTAAATATGGACTGGAATTAGACCAGGAGCATCTATTTGCAATGCTGGCTCCTGCTTTGTATTTCTATTCCAGTACCCTATGTCCTACGCCTGCAGTTCTTTTCCCATGTTGAATAATGACAGAACAACCAAATTCCTGTAGGTTTATGCAAAATATTGCATAAGTTTTGCTTTGAAGATCAGTCCTTATTGCCAAATAGTCTCTGCGTATAAGAAAGACCACCTAGCTAATAACTAGGTGCAGACTTGACTCATATGGAAGTACTAATGTTGATGTTTGAGGCAGTTTTTTTCCCCTGTTGCGGGGTACACTTTATTTTTATTTTTAAATTATTGTTAGGCCTCCAGGCACTGCAGTACTGTAGGCATACAACTCAATCATCAGATCATCCAGATCCAACCCCTTATTGGCCCGAGTATACAGAAGGGTGGATTTACCCTCTGCTACTGATAACGTAAGTATTTTAAGTCCTTATTTTTTTAGATGTCAAATGAGCCAACATTTATAGTCTTCAGCATCATTTAAGATGCAAATGTTTGTCCAAACTTTGGGCTCAACCTTAGTTGTTTTGGCATTTTGTGTATTTCTCTCCAATTCTTCTATGGGTGGTTTTAACGTTTAGGATCCCATGTAGTGGTGTTAACTGAGTTATGTTTGAGTGGTTAATTGTAGTGGAATTGGACTACATGTGCATAAATAAATGAGTAAAACTGAAACACAGAAAAACTGAGAATCAACCCATTATTGAACTTCAGTGGTGCAATCTCTTGAGACCTCTTGGAGCTGGGAGACTACACTCAATCCATAATCTTCAGATTGTCATCCCTATCCTAGGTTGATATTGTCACAGTTATGTTTGAACAGTATCCTTTTGTAAGCCCATCTGTATTAATTTCAAATTGTGAAAACTGTTATCTTTAAATCTTGTGTTGTATGTGCTACAAACTCTGAGTTTGGGTCTACCATCTATATCTGTTGACGTATCCTGTTAGTTTACAGTAAAAACAGTGTGTTGAATATTCCTGGACTTCTGCCATCACTTGTGTAGGGTGCCCTGTTCATTTGGGCTGTTCTGGAAATTAAGCACATGTTGTAAACACTCTCACAAAATGGCTGCCATGAGGAACCAGCCTGTTCATAAAATAATCGTTGCTGGGAATGTTGATTATAAGCTGCTGCCGTTCTTACAAGCAAGATGGGAAGATTTCTACCACCTGTTCCAAACCTTCTCTACACAGATGTCATCTGCCAAATAACAAAGGCTTGTCTTGAAAGCCTTTACTTGCTTTCTCAAACTGGGCTAGGCAACTGCATGAAGCAATACAGCCATGTGGCACAGAAGAAAAAGAGAAACATATGTGGTGTCTTAGTGCTTCTGTTTCTTGAAATTCAATAGTCGATCGGTGATTGTATTCTCCTACTAACGTCAGCCTGATATGGATGCTGCAAAAAAATGCAGATTGATGCTTCCCTGATCCCCTGAATTTATAGTATTATGCAGCTTCCCCTTCATTTTATTCAAAGCAAGCTTTAGGACACCACACATAGAATCTAGTCCCCTTTGAACTGTTGAAGCTCTTTTCATTTAGTTCGATATCAAGGTTCAGATATCGCAGTAGAAACTAGGAAAGTGGGAGTTCTAGTCTCATCTTGGGCACAAAGTCAACGGGGTGACCTTGGCACAGTCACTCCCTCAAGGCTCTAGAAAGGAGGCAATGGCAAACCACTTCTGAAATCTCACCAATAAAACTGCAGTTGCCAGAAGCTAAAGCTGACTACAAGCTTGAACAACTTATTAATTTTATTGTTTACCTCCCAACACCCAGTTGAGCAGGAATTAACACCAAGATTAATACTAGACCAGCAAGCAGTAAAGAATATCCCAATCAAGGAACTAACAACTCAAAACAATCAAGCAGTAAACATCAACCAAATCAAGGAACTATTAAAAAGAAAACAACACTCCCACCAACACTGACAGGGCAACTCATTGTATAAAAATAGAGAGCAAACCCCACTCCTTTCAACTACTGGTACTGAAGCTATTATCTGGTTGAGTAATTAAATGTCTGCAGGAAAACAACTCAGTTCCACAGACTCCATTGTTAAATTTGTTTATTTTATCTGATTTAGGTACCTTCCAACTCCAAATGATTCTGTGTAGTTCACAATATAACAAAGAAAATAAGTTCAACCTAATTTAGCATAACCAAGGCATGATGTCTATCATGGTTTAGTATAGCCTCGGGGTTCTTGATATAATAACTTCCTCCAAGGGGATTAGAGTTGTAAATATGCCTTTCCCACTACATCATTCTTTATTCATCACACCATGACTTGGAGGTAGGACAGACTGAAATATAAGTGAACTAAGATTATGTGGAGCTAAATTGAATATTCATTAAATGTTCTAATGATCTAGAATATTGGCTTGATATTGCAGTTTGCTGTGGCAAAACTAATTACGGCTAGGTTTCAACAAGACATTTAAACAGGATGAATACTGTTTATGTTTCTGTATGTCTTGGGATCCAGTCTTTGTCCTAGCATTTCATTTATCAAAGTCTGGTGGGGACAGGGAAGACATGAGTAAGTAGATGGAGAGTTACTGGACTATATTTTTCAAGCAGACTTACAGTTTGGTGTCAAAGTGTACCAAAAGTAAAACAACGCAATGGTTCCAGAACTCTGTACCCCCAAATATCATGTAAAGACAGCAACTTTCCTTTTCTTAAGGGACATGGTAGTTAAGTGAACCATGTGAAAGAGAAAGGGAAAGGGGAAAAAAAGGTTGCAAAGGTCATTGGTTGTTGTCATCTCATTGAGATAAAATGATCTCATTACCAGTTTTGTGAGGTAAGAAGCATAAAGCTCTACTTTGTTGTAAGGTTACATTAACAGTATCTTGTAAGTTTGAAAGGTTATTCCTCTCACATCGCAGTTACAACCCAATACATTAAGGAGGATCCTTGCTGAGATATTTGCCATGCCCATGATCCTTTTGCAGGCTCAGCTGCCTTTTGTGGGTTGCCACAAAGAACAGAGAGTCAACCTATTCTCCAAAGCATCTGAAGGCAGAAAAAGAAACAATGGATAGAAACCAATAAAGTAAAGAAGCAATCTAGAACTAAGGAGAAATTTCCTGACAGTGAGAACAATTAACCAGTGGAATGGCTTGTCTTCAGTAGTCTCCATCACTGGAGGTTTTTAAAAAGAGACTAGACAGCCACTTTCTGAAATTGTATAGGGTCTCCTACCTGAGCAGGGGGTTGAACTAGAAGAGGGGTGTCAAACTGGTGGCCTGCAGGCCAGATGCATCACACACCCCAGCTCCACAAAAGAAGAACATCATGATACGTCATATGACAGCAATATGATGCCACAAGTTTGATGCCTGTAGACTAGAAGATCTCCAATCTTATTCTGTTCTCTTCTGTTATCTAATTATCTCCCTGGCTTTAGTCCTTCCTCCTATCTCTCAAGGTCATTCCAACATACCATTACATTCAACAGTGGTCATATTTGCACAGAAAAATTTTATCACTTTTTTGAAGAAAGTGATCATGGGATCATGTCTGAAACCTGTGTTTGTATAAACCAGGGCACCATTTCTTTGCAAGAACATTAAACTGAACAAAATAATCCATTTAATTAAGTTTGATTTAAGGGTTCTCATATAAATCATAAATGTTTTAAAACCAATTCTATTACATTGCAGCCAGCTGATGAAACTTAGAAGAGTGAGCAGAATTAGGTTTCTTTCTCCAAGTTGGCATTTAACAACAGGCTGAAGTAATGACGTTACTCCTGTTCAATGCCAGCTTGAAGAAGGAAACCCAATGTGGAATGTTTCTATTTTTACTTTTAAGTCACAAAAAGAAAAGAAAAGATTAATACACAAACAAAAGTACCAAGATAATGTAGCATCAGATTTTTACCAAGGAGAGGAAAATGGGGTGAAAATATTATACTCTTTCAATCCCCTTTCCTTCTTTCTGTGCCCCAGCGGGAGCAGGTTTTGACAGATGGCTAAATCCAATTCTCCCTTAGGCAAAGGGATATGGCATGCTTAACCATTTAAACTCACTACCCCTTGATTGCACACAGCTGAAGTAAGTTGTTTTGGCCTGTCGGCTGCTGCCGAATCAAATGATGAGGTGTGGAAGTCAGGGTCAGCATGAAGGCAACCTAAGAGCTCGGAGGGGAAAAAGGGAACGGAGCTGTCAGAGAGAGAGAGGGAGACAGAGGCAGAACCTGGGCCATCCGTCAGCCCTCAGATGGAGAGCCAACAACCCCCAGGCCTGGAGGTGGCTGATGAGGAAGAGGAGGAACAGCTGGGTCCAGTGCCTGACGCATGGATGCACAGAAGGCAGAGGAGAGGACAGCAGTGGAAATCTGTGGGCAGATCCTCGGGATGGAAGAGCTATCACTGCTAGAGCAGCTCCACCTAGCTCTGGGGATAAAAGGCAGGGGGCGGAGGTGAATAGATGTGGCAGACTACTATTCATCTCCCTGCCAAACAGACTTGTTAGCCTGCTGTGAGAGAGAGACATTTTGCCGGGGCTGCTGGCACTCCTAATAAAGGAATCATTGTATTCACTACAGAGCAGTGGTAGGATTCAATTTCTTTTACTACCGTTTCTGTGGGCGTGGCTTGGTGGGCGTGGCAGGGGAAGGAAACTGTAAAATCTCCAGTCAGAGGTGGTATTTGACGGTTCTCCGAACTACTCAAAATTTCCGCTACCGGTTCTCCAGAACTGCTCAGAACCTGCTGAATACCACCTCTGCTACAGAGGGTTTGTCGCATTTGGGGAGCTGCGTCAAAACATAAGTTATAAATGGAAGGTTAAACCTAAGGTCCCCCTTTGTGGATCAGGGCAGCCCAATTTTATAGGGTCTTTTGTAAACTAGTCAGAATACAAAACCAGGACAAACCAGGTCAAAGCAGAAGTAATCTTAAACAGAAGCATAAGAGGCACGGAAGGTCTTCCTATTAGCTTTGCCCTCCTCAAATGAGGCCAGCCATTTATGAATACATATATGAGGTAAACTGTCCTTCAAATTATTCAGGTTGATATGAAATATGACAAAAAAATGCCCACCAAGACATTTGCAAATGTTCAGCAGTAAGATGTTCATATAAGGGGAGAAATAAATAATTAAAGGAGCAGATATATAAACAGGGACCTTTTTTTCCAACACTACAAATATCGTTGTTGCCATGGTGTTCTCTGGATCAGAGATGAAATCAGGGATAGGTAGTCTGCAATGTACATCCACACGCAGGACCAGAATTTCCATTGCTAAGCAGTGCAGTTGTTAAATGCCACTTGGGGCCCAAAAAAGCCCTAGTAATAAGCAGGCATATACAATAACAATGAAGGCTATTGCTGAGCACATTGGGTTGTGCTCCAAAGATTGTAAGCCGCCCTGAGTCTCCAGAGAAGGGTGGCATATAAATGTGAATTTAAAAAAAAAAGTGACTCGCACCCAATTTAACGACCTCTTTTGCCATGGTTGTCAAGCAAATCACTGCAGTTGTTAAGTGAATCACACATTCATTAAGCAAATCCAGCTTCCCCTCCATTAACTTTGCTTGTGGAAGTTAGCTGGGAAGGTCATGATTGGCAATCACATGACCCCAGGACATTGCAACGGTCGTAAATACATGCCAGTTACCAAGTACCAAATTTTGATCTGGTAACTGTGGAGAGGCTGCAACAGTCATAAATGTGAGGACCAGTTGTGAATTGACAGTAGCAAGTCATGGACTTCCTGTACTCAGAATTGCTCAGGATTCTGTAGAATCCAGTTCCCACAAAGGAGGAAGTGATGTCACCATACAATATCACACACAAGGCATCCATCACCCAGACCACACACTGGGGACAATTAACTTACTTAAAGCCTTTAACAAATTGTTCAGTTCCTCTTAGAGAATCTTTGGCTCCACTTCTGGGTAAATAGATGGTTTCTCAACAATAAACGTCAAAGGCACAGCCAGCATGAAAAGGAGTTGGGTAGGTAAAGCACCAGAATAAAGTGCGTTATTGTGAGGAAGCAGGTTGAGACATGTCCACAAAGCAAGGGAAAGTACCCTATTCACCTCTTTCGATGCAAGGAGAAACGCAGGTGCCAGTTTTATTAGGGAGTGCAACACTAATTCAGATGTGGGGTGGAAGCTACAGAGGAACTCAACCCATCAGAAATATAATGGCTATTATGCTAAATGGTTCCTTTAGTTTTCTGTGACCTGCCAAAAAGAAAGAAGTATCAGGCTAAGTACAGTGCCATTTCTTTTAATGGGAACTGAAGTCCAATCCTTTTGCAGGCCACCAGCCATGAAGGTGGTGTGGACATTTTAGATCAGAGGTATCCAACCTTGGCAACTTTAAAACTTTTGGATTTCAACTCCCAGAATCAAAGAGAGAAGCAACCTGGAATTAAGGAGAAACTTCCTAACAGTGAGGACAATTAGCCAGTGGAATGGCTTGCCTTCAGAAGTTGTGGGTGCTTCATCACTGGAAGTTTTTAGGAAGAGACTGGACAGTCACTTGTCTGAAATGGTATAGGGTCTCCTGCTTGAGCAGGGGTTGGGCTAGAAGACCTCCAAGGTCCCTTCCAGCTCAACTGAACTTAACTCAACTCAACTCAACTCTACTCTACTCTACTCTATTCTACTATAGAATAGAACAGAACAGAACAGAACAGAATAGAATTCTTTATTGGCCAAGTGTGATTGGACACACAAGGGATTTGTCTTGGTGCAAATGCTCTCAATGTACATAAAATAAAATATACACACATCAAGAGTCAAGAATCATAAGGTACAACACTTAACAATAGTCATAGGGTACAATAAGCAATCAAATCGTACTAGGAAATAGTCAATAAAAATAGGATGCAAGCAACAAGGCTACAGTCATACAGTCATACGTTCTATTCCCAGCATGGGAGTTGAAGTCCACAGGTCTTAAAGCTGACAAGACTGAGCATCCTGTTTTAGACAATACCACCCTCTTGACAATTTGCAGCCACTTTGTTTTTCAGATCTATAATATAAAAATGTTTTTTTAAGAATATGTTGACCCCCCCCTGCAAAAGATGGCATTCATCTTACACTTCCTTCCTTTTTGCCTTTTTCTGCTCTGCTGCTCAGTTTCTGCTCAGTTAGTCTGAGCCAACAGCAGGGGGAACATCCTTTCCTGAAGCCCTCGGCTGTTGGCAACTGAGCCCAGAGACTTGCGGTGAGAAGCTGATAATCAGAGTGGAGCGGAGCATAGTGCTGTGTCCATGATGGTTGCACAAACTCCCCAGGGCCAGGCGGTCAAAGCAAATCTCTAAATATAGAGAGGAAAATATTTATGTCTTCCGTCAGTTCAAAAGACGTGGCTGCAGTATGTATTACTAACAGCAACCAGGTCTTCCTCTGTGTGAAGAAATGTTAAGAGGGAAGGTAACTTCCTACACCTCAGTGGACCAGAATGTTTGTGTGTGTGTGTGTGTGTGTGTGTGTGTGTGTGTGTGTGTGTGATCACCTGCAAATATTTTGGCATCTGTTAAATGGTATTAATTATTTTTGTTGATTACATGTTTAGGAGTTCAGATGGATAGGTGGTTCCTCCTCTTTACAATTCTCACCATGAACTTGGGGACTATCTTCAAATAAGAGGCAGTGCTTAGCTGGAAGTCAGCATGGTCATGTTTGGCTTTGAAACACATTTCTTCAGATCTAGTACAACTCACTCCCCCACCCCACCCCAAGCCAGGGCACTAGATAAACCTGTCTAGTTTCCCTTTAAATTCAGCTACTGCTTTTCCACAACAAACAAAACTTGTTTATTCAATTTATTTGTTTTCTACCTCCACACTGTGCTGAACCATAAACAAACCAAACTGACTGACTGCCCAATACGTACAAACATACTACAGGCAACCAAGAAAAAACAAGACAGTCCAGTTGCCTCCTGAAAAAGCACCTTTGGGGCAACCATGACCTGGATGACTGAGAATCTATACAACCAATCTATACAACTATACAACCAAGTCTATTAAATGCAGGCTGTGTCTTTGTTTGACTGCATGAATGCAGCCCTTCCCTGATTGTGGGTAGATTTTAAAGTGGCAGGATGTGAGTTGCAAAGATCCAGGCAACCCATAGATGGCAGTAAAGATTAGGAGCTGTCACTTTGCTGCCCTCTTGTGGTCAAGCAGATATTGACAGCCCAGATCCAGTAGCCCTAAAATACAGACTATAGGTCAGAGCAGTGTTTTTCAGCTTTAGCAGCTTGAAGTTGTGTGGACCTCAATTAAATTTTGGGAATTGAAATTCACACATCTTCAAGCTACTAATGTTGAGAAACATTGGGCAAGAGTATACATGGGCAGGGCAAGTGTTTTTCTCTTATCTCATGTCTATTAAAGGTTTCCCACTACTGTTTTGGCAGATTGTCATTCTCAAAATGTAAGCATTTTTTTCCAATCATGTTGCTATAAGCCTATATAAAGACACCTAAAACTGTAAAATGTTCTATAGCTGGCACTTACCCCCAGCTAGATTAGCAAAAATGTTTCCAGATAGAGCACCGGAATTTTGGAAATGTAAACAAAAGCAAGGAACATATTATCATATGTGGTGGATGTGCCCAGTAGCAAAAAAATATTGGATTAGGATTAAAAAATGGATAGAGGAAATAACTAAGCAACAAATAGAGTTAAAACCAGATATATTCTTACTAGGTATAATAACAGGAAAATATGACAAAAAACCACAATATCTAATGCTATATTTAATAACAGTGGCTAGAATCATCTATGTGCAAAACTGGAAAATGATATTATGCCATTGAAGAAAGTGTGATAAAGAAAGTATTAGAGTGTGCTGAGATGGACAAGCTGACAATGGAAATAAAAGACAGAGAAGAAACCGAATATTATTTGATTTGGAATGCATAGTATAATTGGCTAAATAGCGGACATAAAGATAAATAAAGAATATGAAATATAGTATAACAATAAGAAATATATATGGTAGATATTATAGTGGAACAAAATATATAAAGGAATATATATAAATGTACATATAGTTAAAATCTATGTAAAAAGTATATATACTGATACCGAAGCATTGCAATGAATGGAAACTGTGTTGTAAAATAAGGAAAACTGTTTAATAAAAATTTACTTTAACCTAAAACTGAAGTTTGCTCAGTTTGTTGACTATAACTTTTATTAAGAGCTTTTCCCTATCCTCTGCTAAGTCAAAGTGTTCTCCATCCATCTTTAACTTCTCCATCAATCTCTAAGTTGGCTGAAAACTATCTTAGCATAAATCAGCTGCTCACGCTGTGAATCCTTTTCTGCCTCTATTGCCTCAAACTATTAGTTACTAATAGGTTACTAACAAGGAACAAAGCCTAACAGAACTTACATATTTTGACACTGTCCTGGATGTGTTGGAATAAGGGGGAGAAACCACCCTCTCAACTTAAGCCTGTGTTGCTCATGGACTGGGAATGAGATGAACAGCATGGAGATATCTGCAATGTTCTGGAACATGGCAAAAAAAATTGTCCCAGTATGTTTGGGCTACGGTTAAGTGTCAGTGAGCCACAATCTTACTTTCCAAGTCAGGAACTGCACTTTGCATTCTATGTGTGGTTAAAACTTCCCTGGGAAATTAGAAGTAGACAGCCATTTGTCTGGGATGTTTTACAGTCAATCCTCAGCTATGGCTATTTATTTAGTGATGCACTAGCATGCATTTATGACAGTTGCATTGTCCCAGAGTCATGTGATTGGCATTTGTGACCTTCCCAGCTGGCTTCCAAAATGCAAAGTGAATGGGGAAAGCCAAATTCCCTTAATGTCTTAACAATTATGGCAAATCACTTCATAAAATTGGGTGCAACTTACTTAACAAACTCCCTTTTTAATTGAATTGGATTGAAGTGAAGTTCTGGTCCCAACTGTGGTCATAAGTCAAGGACTCTTTGTGTTTAGATTTCTCCACTGAGCAAGGAGTTTGGCTCTCATGTTCTCAGTGGTCCTTCAACCCTTTCTACTGAAAGCAAAGCCAAAACAGAAAAAAAAATTCCCACAATTTTGTTCTAGTTCTATCGTTGCCTTGTCCGTTGCAATGTTCATTATACCACATACACAGCGAAAACTGGTGTGCCCCCTCACCCTAAGGGGGTGAAAAGCTGCCTATCCTAAGCTTAAAAAGTGTGTAGGATGAGAAAATGTATTCATGACCCAGAGAAGCGGTGAATTTCCTTTCACTGGATGTGTTCAAGGAGAGAAGCTGTGCCTGGGCTGCACTAATTGCAACAGAGAGGTAGATTCAGTGGTTCTGTGGCCTCAGTCAGTTTGGCTCTTGAGAGAGAGGAGGGAGGAGGAGGGGGAGGAGGAGGAGAGAGAGAGAGAGAGAGAGAGAGAGAGAGAGAGAGAGAGAGAGAGAGAGAGAGTTAGTTTCCCAGTAAGGATCATTGGAGAATTCCATAAAGTCAAAATGATAGCAGATGGCACAGCTTTTTTTTTAAGTTTCTGTACCCAATTGCCTAATCTTAGCGTTGTTACAAAAATAGTACTGAAAAAAACATCCCCAATCTAAATAGTTTAAATTATCTGATGATCTTTTTGCTTTACGGGCAAAGGGTTGCTTGCTTCACATGACTAAGGGTAGGCGGCATATGAGATTAGAACACTTAAACAAAGAAGGTTTAGTAGACTGAGGTGCTCGGTTCCATTCTGTTCTCAAAGCTCAAAAATATCCCAGATCTTCCTCTGTATTCCTGCAGTCTACAAAAAAAAAATCTTTCTTTCTTTCTTTTTGTTTCTTTTTCTTTCTTTCTCTTTTTTCTTTCTTTCTCTCTCTCTTTCTTTCCTTTCCTAAACTTGATCAGTTCCTCAGATGGATATTGGGAGAGGACATGGGTTTATGGTGCAACAACAGCAGATGTGTACCTGACACAACTTGTGAAACCAGAATTAGGATAGGAATAGAGAAGCTGCCTTGATTCTTACAAAGATGCTATTCTGAGACATTAAGGTGCTTTTCTGTGGTGCAGCAAATTTCAGGGCTTGGGGAGAAAGGAATTAAACCACTTTCTCTTCCAGAAAAGTAAATGCCATTTTATTTGCTCCCATAAGGGGCACAATGGCTCAGGTTTAAAGATTTATTTATTTATTATTTGAACTTGTATGCCGCCCCATCTCCGAAGACTCGGGGTGGCTCACAACTAAAAAACAGTAACAATAAATACTGAACTTGTTAGCTGGAAGGCTGATGGCAGGGGTTCAAGACCTGAGCTCCGTGTGACGGGGTAAGCTCCTGTAATTTGCCCCAACTCCTGCCTCCCTAGCAGTTCGAAAGCCTGCAAATGCAAATAGATAAATAGGTACCACTTTGCTTGGAAGCTAACAGCATTCCATGCACTCAGCCACCTGACCATGGAAGTGTTTTCGGACAACCCCGGCTCCCTCAGCTTAAGAAATGGAGATGAGCCCCGCCTCTTAAAGTTGGACACAACTGGACAGGGGAAACATTTACTTTTACCTGTATTTGCCTCCAAATTTATCCTCCTTTTTATTTATCTACTAAGTATTTTCCTCCTCTTTAAAGAAGGATGTTACTCAACCCCAAGAGAAAGAAATCACAAATGCTATGGGAGGAAAATATACAGGAGTCATTTCCAGTACAAGAAAGAAAAACACCTTTTTCCTCTGAAACGATTCCTGAATACTTCTTGGTAATTATGATTAATTATCTGCTATTATGGTGATGCTTGGGATCTAGTGGAGAGAGGGATTTTAGGCTCTAATGAATACACAGAGACTTTCCCAAAATACAATTTTTTGAAACAAGTGGGCTAAACCATTGTCAGCGAAGTCTGTCTGGAATAGAGTTTCTCAACTCCCAGAATTGGCTTGTTAGCTGGGAATTCTGGGAGTCAAACTCAACACATTTTCAAGTTGCCAAGTTTGGGAAACACTGCTTTAGAGAACACAAGCATAGCACACCTTCAAATTCTCAGATAATAATAATAATAATAATAATAATAATAATAATAATAATAATAATTTATTTGACTTGTATGCTGCCCTTCTCCCTAAGGACTCAGGGCAGCGAACATTAAAACACCACAAATTTATAATAAAAAACAAATTAAACATAAGTCGGAATTATCAATTAAAATTAAACAGTTAAAATCCCCCCGTCCCAAGTCATTCCAGGCCGGCCTGCTGAAACAACCAGGTCTTCAGGTCCCGGCGGAAGGAGCAGAGATCAGGGGCCAAACGGAGATCCATGGGGAGCTGATTCCAAAGGGCGGGCACTCCCACGGAGAAGGCCCTAGCCCTGGGGACCACCAGCCGACAATGCTTAACCGACGGTATCCCAAGGAGGCCCCGCCTATGGGAGCGTACTGGGCGATCGGAATGTGATGCTGGCAGGAGGCGTTCCCGCAAGTACCCTGGCCCCAAGCCATTTAGGACTTTATAAGTTGTTACTAGCACCTTGAAACTAACCCGGAAGGCAACCGGCAACCAATGCAAGACACGCAGGAGGGGTGTAACATAGGAGTATCGGGACACCCCCATCACAGCCCGCGTGGCCGCATTCGGCACCAGCTGCAACAGATAAGTCTGAGCAGCATCCCTCATTTTCTTGAATTCCATTTCCGGCTGGAGATTCTGGGAGTTGAAGTCCACAGATCTTCAAGGTGCCAAGGTTGGGAATCATTGATTTGGAGAGCACACATTGGCTGAGAGAGAAAAGTAAACTGCCCACCTTTGCAAGGCCAAGGCAAACTTTTCAAGAAGAGAGGCTGGCAGATGGTGAGCTCTTGATGTCATAAATCTAAGCTCTTCAGAATCAGAGTCAAAAGAAGAATAAAAATTTCTTTCCCTATGTATGTCTATATTTGGCCATTTCGCTACAAAAATAAATTACTGGTCAGATCAAGAGGAAGTAGAAGTTTCTGCAAAAAGAGGGGGAGGTTTCAGAGAGAAAAAGAAAGTTTTAGGTCTAGGGAATTATCTACTGCTTAAAACCAGATAGAGAATGGCTGTGACTACTGTAGCACCTTCCAAACTAAAGGATTTTACAAGCTAAAGGCTCCGTTTCGCCTGCCTGTCCTATTCATTTTATCTGCCATTGTTTATCCTCCACTGATCTAAACTGTTGGCACATACTTGGAGGCGAATGGAAGTTGCAATCAGAATATATTTCTGAGGGTGTCAGTTGAGGAAAGTTGATACATACAATAAGCCATGGACTTAATTCTAATTATTGCTCTTGCCCCAGAGCAGTGTTTTTCAAGAACTTGAAGGTAGGTGGATTTCAACTCTCAGAATTCCAAACCAGTGAAGGGATTCTGGGAGTTGAGAAACACTGCTCTTGGCAGCCTTATCTGAAAATGGTTTATAGCCTGCTTTTTTTAAAAAAATGCATTTGGGAAAGCTTCTGTATTTCATAGAGTCCAAAATCTCTCGTCACCCAGAATTCTGGGAGTTGAAGTCCATGCACCTTCAAATGGTCAAAATCAGTGGTGGGATTCAATTTGTTTTTTTTTACTACTGGTTCTGTGGGCGTGGCTTGGTGGGCGTGGCAGGGGAAGGATGCTGTAAAATCTGCAGTCAGAGGTGGTATTTGCCAGTTCCCCAAATTACTCAAACTTTCTGCTACCGGTTCTCCAGAACTGGTCAGAACCTGCTGACTACCACCTCTGGTCAAAGTTGAGAAACACTGTCCAAATCCAAACAACCCAAGGCAAGATGGAGGCCTTTTCATGAAAGGTTATGTCAGCTTTGGAAGTCAAATTCCACACTGCCACATAGCCTGGGAGAGTGGAAGGGGGCGTGATTTCAATTAAGTAGCTCTAAGAAGACAAAATAAAATTATTTAGTTAGTCCAAGGTCATTTAGTATGGTGCAGGATGAAATAAGGGTCTTACTTTTGGACGGATCGTGATTGGGCCATGCGATGTGATGACGACCAAGGGGGATGGATTTGTAGTTTGGAAAATTGTGGAAAGCCCAAAACAACTTTTAGATTTGGGTTTCTACAGATGTTCCAGGTGCTATTCCAATAAAGGTACTTTTGAGATATGTTTGTCCCTTGAGTTACTGATTAGAATGGAGGTTTGCTGGAATGCTGACAGGGTATGGAGTGTGAGCTACCACAGTGGGCCAGTGTGGATTGGTGGATAGATATAATTTGATTTCCCAAAGAAATGAATGGTTCCTAGTTGGCTTCTGTGCTGAAGGGAGAACTAGAATTTGAGTCTCTCTGCTCCTGGCCCAGCATCTTAATCTCACTGGCTATGTCCTTGAGCATATGGAACTCCAACCCTCCTAGATTTTTTTGAAGCAGGTTAAAACAATTTCATTTCATTTGTGAACTTGGTCCAAGCTGAATGGAGGCAGTATGGTAGTTTTTAGGCAGAAACTGTCAATTGTTTAAACGGTATTATTTTTGTTCTACTATCCATTCACTAGAGCCTGTTGAGAGTATGGCAGGTTAGAAATGTTGCAAAATAAATAATTGAGATATTTAGATACCAGATGTAGTTGACATGCATTTCTGACTGCAAACACCATCCCTTGAGGTGGATGCCTACCATAATAAAGAATGCAGCTGCAAGATTGTAAGCAACATACTGTAGATAGAAAATGTTTTTCACTGGTTATAAAAGAACATCATCAGTTGCCAACATGTTTCAAGTTCAGGTCTAGGTGTTGCTGAAAGCCCAAAACAGTTTGGAATTGTGATATTTCATGGAACACCTTTCCAATTATATCTTAGGGGTTTGTTAAATTAAGTTGGAAACTGAGAAATTAAGATTGCCCATATCATGTTTTTTGTAAATACTAGATGTATCCATTGGCTAAAAATTCACACCTAAAATTCACACCTAAAATATTCACACCTAAAATATTCACACCTAAAAGTTAAAAAATTCACACCTAAAATCCACATCTAAAATATTGAAAGCATAACAGAATAACAAAACAACAAAGTTGGACGGGACCTTGGAAGTCTTCTAGTCCACTCACCTTTTCAAGCAGGAGACCCTATACCATTTCAGATAAATGGTTGTCTGATCTCTTCTTAAAAACCTCCAGTTTTGGAGCATCCACAACTTCTGAAGGCAAGCCATTCCACTGGTTAATTGTTCTAACTGTTAGGAAATTTTTCCTTGGTTCTAGATCGCTTCTTTCCTCAATTAGTTTCCATCCATTCCTTCTTGCCTTGCCTTTTGGTGCTTTGGAAAACAGGTTGACCCTTTTTCTTTGTGTACTAGACTTCTAAGTAAAAAAATGTTTTGCAAATGCCTAAATTAAGCTCACAGGTAAAAAGACCATTAAAGGCAAATTATTGTCCATCATAGCTCCAGGGAAGGATCCTAGCTGAAAGAATTCCAGACAATCAATGATGGGAACTGTTTGGAGATCAGTTTTATTCGTAAATGAAAGATCTGCAAAGATCCATCTCTGAAGTATAGTTTCCATGTATAAAGAAATTGGTTCTCTTTTCACAATCTTTCCTCCTCGTTCCAAGACTTCAGATTTTGGAAATGAATTTGTAAACTTGTAACCCACCTCTCTTTAAACTGTTCCCTAGTCTTCTGTTTTTGCAACCACAGCTTCTAGACTTATTGCCAGCAATGGAATGAAAATGTGATATATATATATATATTTTTTAAAAAACCCTTTGTGTTTTGCAGAACCTTTGCAAAAAATAAAAAGCATGAACAATTGTACAAGGACCAGAATCAACATAGTTTATGTCAACTCTCTTTTTTTCCAAAGGATATGAGTAATCTAAGAGATTTAGTTGATTTTTTTAAATTGAATGATTGCGATGGTTTTATAGTTGGTGACAAACAAAGAAAGCTAAAATGTTTACATGTCTTAGAGTAACAAAGTTGATGGATGAGCAGAGGAAAAAAAAAGGGAGGAAAGATGACAGAAGTACATTTTAGTCCAATGCATATTTATTGAGAAGTACAGGCTAAGGTTTGGTCCTTTTCCCATTCAAATAAATCCTACATCATAATGGGCAGGTAGATTTACAGTGGCTTACAATACGGCCTTCAAAGTGAATGCCAGTACATCAACTCATCTTACAAACAGTCCTTTTAATCAACGCTAAAGTGCTTTTCTTGCTATTTTTTAAAAAGTTTAATTCCCTTTAATGGAATACTACTCTACACTATGTAGCTTTTTCTTACTTTTTTTTAAAAGTTATCATATTCTGAACAGTGCTATCCTACTAATGTAATAGCAGTGGCCAGAAAGGTTTTGTTAAATCATTTTTCCTAATGGAACTTATTCTATAGCATAACATAGCCTCTGTGGTGCAGTGGTTAGAGTGCAGTACTGCAAGCTACTTCTGCTGCAGCTGGCTGCCTACAATTTGGCAGTTCAAATCCCATCAGGCTCCAGGTTGACTCAGCCTTCCATCCTTCTGAGGTGGGTAAAATGAGGACCCAAATTGTTGGGGGCAATATGCTGACTCTGTAAACTGCTTAGAGAGGGCTGTAAAGCACTGCCAAGCAGTATATAAGTCTAAGTGCTATTGCTATAGTAGTATGTATTATACTAGGAAATAGGATAAAATTATCCATAGAGAAGATGAAATTATTTTCTCTGGGTGTTTCAAAGAGAGGCTGAACTTCTGTCTGTTGGGATGCTTCATTCATTGGGATTTGCAAGAATGATACTGAATAAGCTGGTTGGAAAGAAGGTATTCTTTATTCTAGAGCATCGCTCAAACGTAGGTTGCAAGATGAAGTACAGAGGCTGGCAATATTTATAGGACAGAAGGTCTTTTGTGTGTGTGTGTGTGTGTGTGTGTGTGTGTGAATGGTCCTTTTGTAATATTAAATGTGATGGAATATTTAATGTGGAATGCAGTCGTGCAAGCCGTCATAACTTTGAATGGTGACTAAGCGACAAGTCATAAGTCAAAGACTACCTGTATCAGGTAGGATGTTCCAATTATTTCAGAAATTGGGATGAGTAAGTTTAGCCAATGGAAGCCTTGTCTTCTTTGACTTTGTCATTTGCCATGTTGTTCATTTCTGACCCTTCAAAGAGAGAAATTGTTCTGACCTAGGCACAAACAGCACAAAGCCAAGTCCTCATCTTGATAAACCTCCTTTATTGAATTTCCTATCCAACAAAGTCCCGGCCAACAGGCTTTCAAGATGTTACAAACCAGTTACAAACCTTTATCAAGCTTGGAGCATGGCCAGGCCAATATCTTTCAGACGCCACAATACTTGGCAAGCATGCTGGAAGGAACTAATTGTCTCCTGCAAAGCCTCACTCCCCTTTTGCTCCTCTTTTATTCTCTAGGGGAGGGGCCATTCACTGTCCACCTGTGGCTTTACTTCCAAGTCGGCCCTTTTCCCCAGTTGTTCCCTTCATCTGGCAACTCTGTGCATGAGCACACTGGGAACAGGCTCCAGCTCTTCTGCCTCATTGATGTCTGACTCTAAAGGCAGCTGATAATTGTCAGACGGCCCTGGCCCCATCTCTGCCTCTGATGGAGAGCACACATCAGAGCCTTACCCAGACTCCAGGAGTGGCCCATGTTCCTCCCCAGTCTCCTCACTGTCTAAATCTGCTACCAGTTCCGCTGTCCACTGTCGGGCCACAACAGAAACACCACTGGGAATTTTTCCTACACCTCTGGGCTGTTCCATTCCTTTTGAACAAATGCAGCACTGCGTTTCAGCATCTTTACAAGCCAATGTGTCAGGAATATGGAGAAGCTGGAAAGCGGCCATGTTGGACTCTCCACTCATGAGAACATAGATCATTTGTCCCATCTGAGGACTAGCTTCCTCCACTGCTGTTTCTTGAGTGACACACAGTAAGTAATAGGCCCACACCGCTTTCACAATGTGCCATCTACAGCATCTGAGGAGTGGCAGGGGGCTTACAGAGATCTCTTGCCTGACTGCATCTTCATCTGGAAGGGAAACTGTGGCAGAAAAAAAAAGTGTTGGTAGTAGTATTGAATAAGCCTCCAGAGATTTCATTCATATTATGTTACTTTTACTATGATTCAGATTTGGACATTAAAAGATCCCTAATGCCCCCTCAAAGAACGTTCATAATACTCAAATGGAATCTGTTATGTATGCAGGTTTAAAGTCATTGGTTTAGTTTGAACTGTTCTTGTAAAATGTAAGAAATGATTGGTTTAAAAAGTGTGGGAAAACCCTGCACTCTGATTGGCTGGCAACTGCGGCTGCTGGCTATAAGTAGCAGCCGCAGCCCAGCCAAAGTGGGTTCGTTCTGAGCTGTAGTCACTAATAAACAAAGAGCTTGAAGCACTCTGCATCTGTCTCTTCATGCAAACCTAACAGAATCAAGCTCACCTACTAAGATAAATAATAGATAGATAGATAGATAGATAGATAGATAGATAGATAGATAGGCATTGTGATGACCCGTAGTCTCTCAAAATAATGCAAAACCCAAAACGTGAATTAAAGTCCAGCAATGCCTTCAACTTAACTGTTTTATTAATCACAGTTTAAAGTCCCAAAAGTAAATAATGAGGCAAAAGGAAAACAATAACAAACTGTATTGGCGAGAGTTCCGAATCAAACCAAGATAAGTAATCAAACCAAGATAAGTTCTAAGCAGATAACCGGGGAAAGTCCTTGGGAAGAACACCAACAAATATAAACCTCTTTCAAAGGAAACACTAACTTTGACTCCAGCAGTTCTGCATACGCAGTTATAAACTTATATACATAGCTCCCAGCTATAAGCCCTGAGGAGGATCATGGTCCTCTCCTCCCGAGTAGACTACGCTTTTCCCTGATCCTCTCCTCCCTGCATGCCCTGGGATGGATAGGGGATTGACCTGGATCCTCTTCTGATTGCTCAGCCGGACTCTGCCCTTTCCCAGCCTCCTCCACCACCTCTGGAGCCACACTCCCACTCCCTGTTGGCTGTTCCTCCTCTTCCTCAGAGTCAGTCTCCACCAGGGGCATGACAGGCATACCTACAGAGAGAGAGAGCATATATATGTATATATATGATGTATATGAACATTATATGTATATGTTCAGGGTTCTCCGCCAGGTTGTTGGGTGGGCGTGGCCGTGGTGGGCATGGCCTAGTCGGCCTCCTGCACCATGATGGGGGGGCATTTTTTCCCTCCCCGGGCTCTGGAGGCTTTTCTTGAGCCTCCAGGAGGGCAAAAATGGCCTCCCCAGGCTCCAAAGGATCTCTGGAAGCCAGAAACAGGCCTGTTTCAGAACTTCCAGAACTTCCAGGAGGCCCTTTTTTTGCCCTCCCCGAGTGTCCATGGGCACCCTGCACTTACCTGCATCCAAAATGGGCTGCGTGGGAACTCCTGGGAGGGGCAGGGTGGGCGGGGCCAGCCAGGAGTGGGATTTGGGGGTTCTCCAAACTGTGCAGAATCTTAGCTAGGGGCTCTCCCGAACCCTTGCGAACCCACAGCAGCCCACCCCTGTATATGTGGTGTGTGTATATGTGTGTATCACTCAGATGTAGAACAAATAAAAAATAGCATGATGGAATGGATGCAAACTTTGAAGAAACAGTCACAAACCAACAATGGGAAGAATTATAGAATAAATAAATAAATATAAAGAGAAAACATATTAAATGTATTACAGATGATATATAATTCTGTCAATAATCACCAAGATAAATTGTTCATGTTGAAAATTTCATGACCCAGAAAGAACCCTTTACTGTATGTGATGGACACATTAAAAAAAAAGTGGAAACACATACCCCTGAGAAAATTTTAGAAATCAAGCTTGAAATGAAACATAATTCTTCTTAGGCAAAATTCCAAAATCTGTGAACAAAATAATATCACAGTTTACTAAAATACATGTTTATAACTGCAATGATAAATTTAGCACAACACTGGAAAAAGTTACATTACCAAAGAAATGAAACTGGGAACTTAAAGTTGGACAACATGTAGTGATGACACAATAAACAGTGTATATTCTCAACAGACGTTTAACCAAATTTAAGCAAGAATAGGTTTCACACATACTATATATTATATAGCAAGCAAATGCAAGTAGTTAAAATACAGTTTTATAAAAGGAAGAAGAAATGACTAAAGAACTGAAATCAGAAACACACACAATTATGTAATGTCTATAAGTATCGTAGAAAGCCAGTACAATGTAGTGGTTCAGATGCCAGATTAGAAACTGGTAGAGTAGGAGTTCTAGTCCCACTTTAGGCATGAAAGCCAGTTGGGTGACTTTGGCCCAATCCCTCTCTCTCATCCCTAGGAAGAAAGCAACAAAGGAAAATCACTTCTGACTTAGCAAAAGACTAAGCTAAGCTAAGACTTAGCAAGGATTTGATAGTCCCCAGAAGCTAACACTGTCTCGAAAACAAACAACAAACATTATGCAGATAATCCCTGAGTTGTGACCGTTCGAAATTACAACAGAACACCCCCCCAAGTACTTATGACACAGTCCCGAAGATACAAATGCTGCAGCATGACAGCAGTCATTCACACTTAAAAATGACTCAGAGGCTCTGCAACATTTGCCCTGCCTATTCCCCACCCCACCCTGCTTGGTCTACTCCCCTTGGGAGGATCTAGAGAGCCTTCAGTTTCTTGGCCTGTTCAGTGATTCAGGCCTTTGGTGCGTTTGCAGAGAATGGAAGCCTAAAGTACTGCAAGATCACGCAAGATTGATAACGCAAGGTGTCTCACTACTGATCTCATGGTACTTTGAACCTCTGTTCTCTGCAGAGGCCTGGAACAAAATCTGCAGCAAAAGGCTTTGCAAACAGATAACAGATAATCAGAGTTGGAAGGGACCTTGTAGGTCATCTAGTCCAACCCCCCGCCCAAGCAGGAGACTCTACACCATTTCTGACAAATGGCAGTCCAATCTCTTCTTGAAAGTGAACGAAAGGAAGGCCTGATACATTGAAGTCTTCCTTCCATTTGCAAAGCCTTTTGCCGCATTTGCAAAAACCCTTTGCCGCATGCATCCCTCCGGGCATCAATTTTTGTTGGCAGAGGCCTTATCAAGTCCTTTGCCGATGAGAACAGAGGCTTTGTTGATGAGAACAGAGGCCCAGAAGGACACACACAGCTGTCCCAGCTTCGTTCTCATCAGCAAAGGCTTTTTCCAAAAATGACCAGAGCCTATAGCAAGGGTCTCAAACTTCGCAAGTTTAAGACTTGTAGACTTCAACTCCTAGAATTCCTGAGCTAACATGACTGGAGGAGGAATTCTGGGAGTTGAAGTCCACAAGTCTTAAAGCTGTCAAGTTTGAAGACCTCTGGCCTGTAGGGATGCAATATCTCATCCATGCTCAAGGTGAAACTGCAGCAAAGAGGCTGGCTCCATTGATCATTGAGATCTACCTAAGTTAAGTGACCTGGTCAGGTAGGATTGTGGAGAGGAAGCATGAGATATTTCAGTGGTTTGGGGAAAGCACTAGCCCCCCCCAATGGCTTTCCCCACCCTAAGATACCTCGGGCACTTAACAACCTGCATATTCGATTAGCGAATGTGTGGGTGAAAGCATAGAGTGATCACATCAAATTACGTGATTCACTCCTACGAATCCTCAGGTTACGATGTAATTCGCAGGCTCCATTACATTCATAACTTGAGAACTACCTGTACATTAGTTGAGACTTTGGTACTTAGCTCAGTCATTCACATCCGCTTGTCATCTTAAAATAATTCAATGTACTTTGTTTCTTATGGTTAACTTCTTGTCAATAATATAATACACATTAACTGGAGAGTAACTCCTTTATCCACTTATTCACATTGTACTACTGTATCAGGATTTTGTTTAATGGATGTCAAAGGATCGATGGGAAAACTCAGTTTGGATGGGTTGCATTCAAAATACTTAAAAGAAAAAACAACAAATACATAAAACATTAGGCTGTGTCAACTCAAGGCCCGGGGCCAAATCTGGCTCACGGGGTGCTTAGATCTGGCCCACAGGGCCTCCCTGCAAACAGCAAAGGACCAGCCCATGGTGCCTCTGCCAGCAAAAATGGAGCTCGGGAGGCCTGTGTGAGCTCCGTTTTTACTGGCAGAGGGTTGCAGAAGGCTGTCACATCCAAAAATGGAGCTCATGAGTTTTTGCTGGCAGAGCTCAGGCCACCACAGGGCCCCCGACATGAGTGACGTTGAGCTGACCATGCCTAGCCTGGCCATGGCCCTTCTGCCCCCCCCCAAGGTCAAACATAACCCTGTTGCGGCCCTCAATGAAATTGAGTTTGATACCCCTGGGCTAGGATGTGATGACTTATGGCCTTCAGAACCCCTCTAACTACTGTTGGAAGAAATATCCTTCTGGGTTCAGTTCCAAGTGGGGAAAAAGGCACTGGAAACATGGAGGCTGTTTGGAAGGTTTAATGGTGGACAGGACCACATGGCCTGGAGCTCCAGAGTGAAAATGAAGGATGATCACATGCTTCAAGGTGAAGGAAGAGATCAAGAAAGGGCTGAGGTACTGAGAGTGCCTGGGTTTTATAACCTTTGCTGGGATTTGAATTGAAGCTTGTATTCTGTTTGGTTGTCAGACTCCCATGAGGCCATGCAGGGGCAACTCTGTAGGCTGTCCTGAGTTCCAGGCTTGGTTGAGCCTTGCTGGATGATGATGCACTGAAAGGGCTTTTGAGCAATTGCTATAGCTTTACCTGGAGATCTTTGTTATGTAAAGTATTCTGGCCCAGGTCTTAATGGCCCACCCATTAACAAAGGTGGGGGTGAGCTTCTGCTTCTGAGGTGAGTTTCTGCTTCTGAGTTTCTACTCTTTTTATATTCTGCCTTTTAATATTTCCTAGGATATTTCAATTTTCCAGGAGAGGGGTGGGTGCTAACTTCCTACACCACGAATGGCTAAAACCTGCCTCTCAATTCTAATATAGGAAGCTAATAAAAATTAGGCATAAGCCATAAATTATGCACCTCGTTTAAAAAACAATCAAATAATTCCCTCTATTAAATGTTCCTTAAATATCCAGCCCTGCTCATTCGTAGGATCGTGCCCGTTTTGCAGCTCTCTGCCCCATTCTTGGGTCAAACTGGGTATTTTCTTTCCCAAAGAAAGAAATCAGCTATGTATAAAAAAAGAAGTTGATGGCCCTTTCGTAGCCAGCTAGGGAGGAGTTAAAAATTAGGCTTCATGCTCCAAGCAAACTGAAATGGCCTTTCATAGCAGAGGCTGGATTTTTTTCCCCCAACAATCTTCGTAGCCAGCAGTGTCTGCCGCTTAACTGATGTGTCCTTGCAAAACTTGTGCAATTCATCCTAGCAAGCAAAAGGCATAGTTGCTAAGAGAGTGTTAGCATGGCGATACATAAAACAGAGGGGGAAAAAAAAAAGAGGGCGGCTTTAGGTTTTGCAGAAATGTTTTCTCTTCTTAAATGTTGTTTCTTTCTGTTCCTCCCCACCCCCACCCCCCAGCCCTGGGCTTTATCCTTTCAGCCAGAGTTGCTTTTCCTTTCAACAGCTTTGTCCTTTTTGGGTGAAAGTAGCCAAATGACATTGGCTGAGAGGTTTAATTTCTTTGTTGCAAAAGCCAGTTCTGGGATCTATTTGGCACTTAGGGTTGTTCTGCATGATCTATCTGTGTTTTCACCTGGCAAGCTTGGAGGTCAAATCCTTTAAACATTTTCTTGTAAATGTCTTCTGCAAACATAGCAACATGACATTCCAGAACATAGAACAATAGAGTTGGAAGGGACCTTGGAGGTCTTCTAGTCCAACCCCCTGCTTGAGCAGGAGATCCTATACCATTTCAGACAAATGGTTGTCAAATCTCTTTTTGAAAGCCTCCAGTAATGGAGCATCCACAACTTCTGAAGGCAAACAATTTCATGGTTAATTGTTCTCGCTGTTAGGAAGTTTCTCCTTAATTCTAGGTTGCTTCTCTCCTTGATTAGTTTCCATCCATTGTTTTTTGTCCTGCCTTCTGGTGCTTTGGAGAATAGGTTGACCCCACCCTCATCTTTGTAGGAGCCCCTCAAATATTGGAGCATTCCTATCATATCACCCCTAGTCCTTCTTTTCATTAGACTAGACCAGGGGCATCAAACTCAAGGCCCACAGGCTGGATGCATCACGTGCTGGCCCTGTCCTGTTTAGTGGAGGGGAAAAGTCCCGATATGTCACGTGATGACGCCGTGATCACATGAGTTTGACACCCTTGGACTAGACATACCCAATTCCTGTAACCATTCTTGGTGTGTTTTAGCCTGCAGTCCTTTAATCACTCTTGTTGATCTTCTCTTTTAACATTCAACAGAGGAGAAGAAGGAAAGAATGTCATTAGATATATCATCAATCCAACATGTATTTACTTCCTTATCTAAAATGGAGCATAAATATCCTGTCTCCCTCATCTGTTGGCTGAAACCTAGGTTGGCTTCATGTCATATAATTTCCTTTGGTTTCAAGTGAGCTTCATCAGTTGGGGTGCCTTTGGTTTACCATGGTTAAGTAAACAATGGGTTAGTGCCAGAGGTGGTGTTCAGCAAGTTCTGACCAGTTCTGGAAAACCGGTAGCGAAAATTTTGAGTAGTTTGGAGAACCGAAAATCCCACTTCTGACTGGAGATTTTACGGTATCCTTCCCCTGCCACACCCACCAAGCCATGCCCACAGAACCGGTAGTAAAAAAAATTGAATCCCACCACTGTGCCAGAGGTGGTATTCAGCAGGTTCTGACCAATTCTGGAGAACCGGTAGCACAAATTTTGTATAGTTCGGAGAACGGGAAAATACCACCTCTGACTGGTCCTGCCCATATCTATTCTCTGCCTCCCAAGTCCCAGCTGATTGGCTGGTCTTCTTTGGTTGCCCTGCACAGGAGAGCAGAGCTGGAAAGCAGGTTAGTGGGGTGGGGAGGGAATGGGATTTTGCAGTATCCTTCCCCTGCCCCGCCCACCAAGCCATGCCACGTCTACCAAGCCAAGCCCACAGAACCAGTAGTAAAAATTTTTGAATCCCACCACTGGTTGTGCAATGTGTGAATCCAGGCACTAAGACTTGCTGGCTATAAGTTTGAGGGCCCTGGGGCAAAGTTCCACATTGTGCTTCTACTCAAAAAATGATATAAATCTCACAAATAAATAAGAAATATCTTCTTCTGCATATTCCTTTGGTGGAGACAGATGGAAAAAGCTGCTTCTCTTCTTCAGGCCTTATTCAAGAAAACATTTGCTGAATTACATGCAAATTAAAACTCAGTTTCTAGAAAGGCCTACAGCTAATTGTGGGACATGGAGGCCTAGCTTCGGATGAGCTAAGTTATCAGATGAATTTCAAGTAGTAAAAAGGAGAAAAAAACAGAAAAACTAATTTCTTAAATATTTGTCTTCATTTTAACAATGACTTGGCTTCTCAGTGTTCTTTCTACTTGGAGTATAAGTAGGTGTTTAGGAATTTTCTGCTAATATGCCAAGAATGGACAATGACAACAGCTATTTGCATTGTCTTTAAAAACAGATGATGCATTTACTCACTCATGGATAAGAAGTGGGAGGGAAGAGAAAGAGAGTGAACTTTAAATAATATGAATATTTAATTTAAATAATATGAGAATAATATGAGAAAGGAATAAGCAGAGCCAAGTGTACTTGGGCTGTAAGATCTGGGCTGCAAAAATCCTATGTGACTACTAGGTGGCAGCAAATACAACCAAAATACTCTTATCACTAGGTTGCCATCTAGTTGCTGTACTGATTTTTGCAATGCAGAATCCCAGGATAAAGGAACAGCTGCTTTAATGAGCTACTCATTAAATCCTGCAGGTTCCCAAACACCTTTTCCAAAATCAAATCTGAAACACTGCATATCCATTATAATTTATCAGTAGTAAAATTCGTAGTGGCATTTCATTACATTTCAAATGACACACACATAAAAAGAGGTGAAGATTCAATGACTTCCACTTTTTTTACCGTATCTTGCAGGCATCCATGGCAGGGGAAATTTATAGCACTGCTGTTTCTTTCTCTACCAATTTTCCTCTTTTTCTAAATAGGAGGTTTTTTTCCCAACTTCCCCTGCTGATAAAACTATTGAAAGGGGAAATTGGAAAGGGAAATAAAATATATTTCTTGAACTGGAAAATTTTCTTCTCTGCTTCTAGTTTGGAGTTTTTTGGGTAGTGGTAAGAGAAGATCCAGAATTGCCTTTCCTTTTTCTTCTCAGAAAATCCCTTTTTATCACATGTATAACCTATCAATGGCTGATTGATGTTTACAGCTTTCGGTTGCTGTACTTGCCTTCCCTAGACCATTGGACTGCACCCCAATCATGCACAATCCACTTTAACTAACAGATTAACAGAGTTGGAAGGGACCCATAGGTGGTATTCAGCAGGTTCTGATCTGTTCTGGAAAACCGGTAGCAGAAATTTTGAGTAGTTCGGAGAACTGGCAAATATCACCTCTGACTGGCCCCGCCCCCCTCTATTCTCTGCCTCCCGAGTCCCAGCTGATCGGCTGGGTCTCTTTGGTTGCCCTGCACAGGAGAATGGAGCTGGAAAGCAGGTTAGTGGGTTGGGGAGGGAATGGGGATTTTGCAGTAACCTTCCCTGCCACGCCCACCAAGCCACACCACGCCCACCAAGGCACGCCCATAGAACCAGCAGTAAAAATTTTTAATCCCACCACTGAAGGGACCTTGTAAGTCCTCTAGTCCAACCCTCACCCATCCAAGCAGGAGACCTTACACCATTTCTGACAAATGGCAGTCCAATCTCTTCTTGAAACCTTCCAGTGATGAAGAAGCAAGCCCTGTGTCAGGGCTCCAACAAATCCACCCTCATTCAAATGAAAAGTCTCTAGCCGCATCTCAGAGAAAATAAAATTGATTTATTAGAAATTGCCATGTTGGTGCGTGGCTGGATGCAGCCGGTACTAAATCACACCATACATTTCCTCCTTGACCCTGGTCTTTCCCCCACCCACTGGATGTGACTTCTCCAATGGGACACATCAGTCTCCAAGAGTCATCCATCATGCTCTCCAATAACCTTCTTATGCTCCGACAACTTTAGGCTGCTGAGTTGATATCTAGACATTTAAGGAATGCCTTGTTTTCCCCCTTTTTCTGGCAGCTAAAAAGACCAAAGGGGTATCGTTTTAGTTGATACCTTGCTTATCATGAGAACTCATAAAACATTCTTATTCTAGTAGAAATGTAGTACAGGTGGTCCTTGACTTATTAAGCCCAATATTTTTGTTGTTAAGTGAGTTTTGTCCCATTTTATGACCATTCTTGCCACAATTGTTAAGGGAATCACTGCAGTTGATAAGTTAGTAATCCTGGGGGCGGTATTAAATGGATCAGGCTTCCCCATTGACTTTGCTTGTCAGAAGGTCATGAAAGACATGGCCCCGGCACACTGAAATGGTTATAAATATGCACCAGTTGCTGAGCATTCGAAGTTTGATCACATGACCATGGGGATGCTGCAAAGGTCACAATTCTGAAAAATGGTCATAAGTCACTTTTTTTCAGTGCCGTTGTAACTTTGAACGGTCATTAAGCACACTGTTGCAAGTCGAGGAGTACCTATTCTCTGGAAGTTTTAAATCATAAAAACACAGGTAGTCCTCAACTTACAATCACAACTGAGCCCAAAGTTTCCGTTGCTAAGCCAGGCAGTTGTTAGGTGAGTTGGCCTCCTTTTACAACCTTTCTTTTAACCACAGTTGTTAAATGAATCACTGCCATTGTTAAGTGAATCACACAGTCGTTGAGGTAATCTGGCTTCTCTCATTGACTTTGCTCAACAGAAGCCGGCTGGGAAGCTTACAAATGGTGATCACGTGACCCCCTGTTTTAAATTCATGCCAGTTGCCAAGTGCCCAAATTTTGATCACGGGAACAAGGCGATGATACCACAGTTGTAAGTGTGAAAAATGGTCATTAGTCACTTTATTTTCAGTACTGTAGTAACTTCAGTCACTAAATGAATGGTTGTGTCATGTCTCTGGTGGAGACTGACTCTGAGGGAGAGGAAGAACAGCTGACAGGGAGTGGAAGTGTGGCTCCAGAGGTTGTGAAGGAGGCTGGGGAAGGGCAGAGGCCAGCTGGGCAGTCAGAGGAGGACCCAGGCCCATCCCCTCTCCATTCTAGGGCACGCAGGGAGGAGAGGATAAGGGAGAGACGTGCTTACTCGGAAGGAGAGGGCCTTGATCCTCTTCATGGGCTGCAGCTGTGACAACTGAATAAAAGGACGGACCTGCGTATGGGTGAGTGCTGGAAATAAAGCATGGAAATATCTCTAGTTTATGGTTCCTCTCTGAGTTTGGCGTCCTTCCCAGTGTGTGTTCTGTTATCTGTGGACATCTTCCAGCCCTTATCTTGCCTGGTTTGTGTTGTCTTTTACTTTTTATAATTTACATGACATTTGCTCCTTCTGGTAACTGCTTGTGTGGTAGTTTTTTTATCTTCAGTCAAAGATATTTGGAGCTTGGAAACAAAGTGAAGGAATAAAAGGGGATTTACCTATTTTTTGTGACTGTATTTATTTTGTATCCCACCCTGGGTCATCACAGATTGTAAGTTGAGGATAAGCCACCTGGGAAAGCCAAGGGAAATCACCAAAACCATCAAAAAGTGAAAGTTAGCATATTTTGGACATAGGATGTGACAGCCAGAAAATATGGCCTCCTTCACTTAATCCTCCAGGGAAAGATTGAAGGCAAACGAGGTCCAGGCAGAAGAAGAACATCATGGCTTCAAAGCCTAAGGGACTGGTTTGTTCAAAACTCAGCAGCACTTTTTTCGTGCGGCTGTTGATAAAAATAGGATTGCTAACATGATCGCCAACATCCGATGATGATATGGCAGGAGGAGGAGGAGGAGGAGGAGGAGGAGGAGGAGGAGGAGGAGGAGGAAAGAAGAAGAAGAAGAAGAAGAAGAAGAAGAAGAAGAAGAAGAAGAAGAAGAAGAAGAAGAAGAAGAAGAAGAAGAAGAAGAGGGAAGGGGAGGAGAAGAAGTCAAGGACTACCTTCAGTAACGAAGTGTCCAGTCTTGCATTTGCTTCCAGGCCACCAGAACATTTTTTTTTTCAAACGATCTTTTCCAAAATTATTTTGCCACATGTTTAACACTGACAACTACCTTGCTGGTGGTTTCTGCCTTTTACATGCTTATTTGGATTAATTAAAGGAAGCCAGTCTAGTCATGTTATAGCTGCTGATCAGGCACATCCTACTATGAGCTGGAAAGTGACAGATAAGGACGACAGGCATTCTATCGCAGAAAGCAGAAACTTCCAGGCATGATCTGGTGGCAGGCACACACACAAATTAGGCACACACTATGCCTCTTACCGTGTTGCTCTAGGAGAGGTATTTCATATAAATTAGTTTTGTAATTCAAATGATTTCGGTAGGGTTTTTTGTTTTGTTTTGTTTTAAAAGTGGGAGGGTTGCTTTGGAACAAGCAAATCGCTCAGTTGGCGAAAACATACAGGATACAAAGAGGGTAGGGAAGAAAGGAATGAGTTTTTGTTAACAGTTTCTCTCTGGTAACAGAAAGGTTGGTGCTGGTCATGGACATCCTTCTGCATTTTTTTTAACAACGTCACATTTGGTTGACGGAAGAGGGTAGACTTCAAACATGTCTTCACAACCAAGGAGGAATTGAGAAACAATCCTCTTGATGGATGTAGTTTTATTTACAAGGTAGTCAGAACTCATTAGAATCATAAAATCATTTGGGTCGGAAGCAATCTTGGGGTCGTTTTAATCCAACCCAGCCCAGTGTAGGCATCTTCATACCATCCCAGACAAATGCTCTCCAGTTTTCTCTTGAGAACCTCCATTGATGGGGCACCCGCAAATTCAGGAGACAGCATGCTCCATTGCTTAATGGACAAGAAATTCCTTCTTATTTCAAGGTTGGATCTCTCACTTTAGAGCATGGTTGTCAAAGTCGTGGCCCACGGGCTGGATGTGTCATGTGCTGGCCATGCCCATACCCGGTTTAGCGGAGGGGAAAATAAGTCATGATATGTCATGTGACGCCACTGTGATGCCGCAAGTTTGACACCCCTGCTGTAGAGCTTCTAACCACTTCTTGCTTAAGCCTCCAACACTATGGGGAATAAATTCACATCTTCTTCCTATGAAACCCCTTCATCTGTGGGAAGTGTGCTAGCATGTCTCCCTTCTCTTCTTCAGACTAAACTTGCCAAGTTTTTTCAATTGCTCTTTATAGGATTTCGCCTCCAAACTCCTGATGATCTTTTCACTGTTCTCTGCATTCTTTCTAGTTCCTCACTGTCCTTTTTGTACTGTGATGACCAGAACTGGAAACAATATTCTAGGTGTGCTTTGAACAGTGCAGTATAGAGCATTTCTAACACTTCCCGTAAAATTTGATACTATATCTCTCTATTAATGCAAATTGCATAGGATCTCATGCAGCTGCGTCGCATTGCTGGCTCATCCTAATTTGTGGTCTACCAAAACCACAAATTAGGATGAGCAGCATTCCAATATTTGAGGGGCTTCCACAAAAAAGAAGGGGTCAACCTGGTTTCCAAAGCACCAGAAGGCAAGACAAGAAACAATGGATGGAAACTAAACAAAGAGAGAAGCAACCTAGAACTATGGAGAAATTTCCTTACAGTAAGAACAAATAACCAGTGGAAAGGTTTGTCTTCAGAAGTTGTGGATGCTGCATCGCTGGAAGCTTTTAAGAAGAGATAAGACAGACACTTGTCTGGAATGGTTTAGGGTCTCCTGCTTGAGCAGGGGGTTGGACTAGAAGACCTCCAAGGTCCCTTCCAACTCTGTTATTATTGTCAGGGCTCCAACAAATCCACCCTCATTCATTCCAAAAATCTCTAGCCGCATCTCAGAAAAAGTACATTGGTTTATTAGAAATTGCCATGTTGGTGCATGGCTGGGTGCAGCGGATACTAAATCACATCATACATTTCCTCCTTGTCCCTGGTCTTTCCCCCACCCACTGGATGTGACTTCTCCAATGGGACACATCTCTCTCCAAGAGTCATCCATCATGCTCTCCAATAACCTTCTTATGCTCCGACAACTGTGGGCTGCCGTGGTAATTATCTAGGCATTTCAAGAATGCCTTGTTTTCCCCCTTTTTCTGGCAGCTAAAAAGGCCAAAAAATATCTTTTTAGTTGACAATTATGTTAAGAAACACAGATCATAAATACTACTCCTAAACCAAATAATACCTTAGGGGTAGGATTCAGCCAGTTTGGACCGGTTCAAGCGAACCAGTAATTTCAGTGATTAGTTGGCCCCATCCACCCACCCCTGACCTAGTCTGTCCTATATTTCCATGTTTTGCAGCCCAGCTGATTCGCATGGCACAGCGTACTGCCGCACCTCAGCTGTTTTACTCATTGGGGCTGCAGCAGAAGGTAAGTTTTAGAGATGAAAATGGGCAGTTTTCAAATGTTGCGAGTGACCGCAAGGCACGTGCTCACCTAACCGGTTGTTACACCTGTTGAATCCCACCACTGGCCATGCCCCATGGCCACACCCACCCTGGCCATGCCCACCCACCCAGTCGGTCATTAGGGCAGAGAACTGGTTAAATTATTTGAATCCCACCACTGTAATACCTGGGACCTGTTCCTGTTTTTTTTCCCTGTCGAAGTGCAGAACCGTGCATTTCTCCCCACCTTTTATTCAATAGGGCCAAATGTTCAAGTCCATCAGAATTCTTTTGAATCTTGGAGATCCGGTTTGAGTGGCTTCGAGGACGGATGCGAAATCCGTGATTGTGCGCGGTTTCGGTCCATGCTTACTGCTGGAAGACCCCTAGCCGGCTGGCTCTGGGGTTAAAACCACCCCGTAGAGGTGGTGAAGAAGGGGGAGCTGTCGGCGGGGCGGAGGAGAGCCGCATCTCTCCCCCCCAGTCAATTTTTCCCTTCCCCGAAGGCGGCAAAGCAGTGGTCAGAAATGGCCACCCTGAAGAAGTGCTCAAGTGGACAAGAACATGCAGGAGGAAGTTGCTGGGAGAAAGTGTAGCGGACCGGGCTGGAGCTGGAAAACATCTACTTGAAGTGCCCTAAGGTGAATAGTAACTTTTGTTTTAAAAAGAAAGATTTCTAAAGAAGTGGCGCTAGAAAACGAAAAGTCAGACTTTTGAATTTTTCCTTCTTTGATGCAGACAGCTTGGAAAGATAAGAGAAAAAGACAAGCCTATGAGATGGTCATTAACTTGCTTGGATACTAAAATTAATAGGTTTTTTTATAAGCTGAAAATAAAGTGCCAAGTAAAGAAGAACTTTTGGAATTTTAAAGAACTTTGTATATAAAGAAAAAGAAAGGAAGCAGATAGAGGAAGGGGAAAAGAAAAAAAAGTGAAACTAGGGTGTTGTCTGGAACTGAGGATACCACCCGGACTTAAAAGGATTAAGAGTGGATTTGTAACATCATTTGGAAAAAGACACATTACAATTGAAACATTGTTGCGTCCCCGGAGAAGCGAAAGGAGCAAAGAAGTAAAAGATAACCTTGGATATTTAGAGGATTCTGGCTTTTCACATAGAGGATTTTAAGTGGACTAAAACTAACTGGGGGTTGTTTTAAAAGGAAAACCTCTCAAGAATGTCATCATCTCCGGGAGAAGTTAAAACGCTACTTATACAAATTAAAGAAGAGTTACAATGGGTAAAAATGGAGGTCCTGAAATATATAAAACAACAGGAAATGTCGGCTGAGCAAGAAGGGCGGAACAAAGAAGAGGATGCCATCTTAAAGGATCCAAAATGGCTGGTGTAATTAAGAAAAGCATAAGGGGAAAAAGGGAAAAGAGGGAAGAGAGCTAAGAATTTAAAACTTGAATTAACATTCAAAAAAAGCTTGATTTTAATGTTATAAGGAGCCAAAGGATAGGACTTCTGAAGGGGAAACCAGGCAGGAAAGGGAATAGAAAGAATAGAAAGGGAAGGGAGAAGAAAGGGGGGTGGAGTACAAAAGAAAGTTGTAAATGGAAGCAAGATATACAGAAGCAAGAGAAATATACTAAGTATAAAGAATTTATTTATCTAGGAGGATATCAAGATAATGGTTAATGCAATTAGATTAGGGTGACTTAAAGGAACTCGTAAGAGTATCTGAGATATATGATTATATTAGAAATGAAATTTAGAGCTTTTTCTTGTTTTGTCTTTTTCTATATGATATGGATTTAATACGGGATTAAAATGGAAATATTTTGAATAGAATTAAATTTGAATAGAAAGAATCACCTTTGTTATAATTGTTATAATGGTTATATATATTCACAATTTCATTGTTTTTCACTATAAAGGCTTAATAGAGATAATGATTTTGAAGATTGTTTAAATAATGGTAAAAAAAGATGGGGTGCTATCCTCAGATGCAATAATTAAGGGCAAAAGATACTTTTAAAGAAGTATGATATTGTAAACATGATAGACAAAAGTGTTTTAATAATTGTTTGGAAAACTGTCGGGGGGGAATAAAGGGAAATAGTACAAATGGTTATGATAAATGAGATAGAATATAAAAAATGAGTGAAAGTGTATAACTGAAATTTAGTTGCAAAGAGAAGGGAGGGTTCAGTAGCACACTGTTCTCAAAAAAAGATTTGTTTTTTGTGTTCAGTATATTTGTTAGTATGTGTCTGTCCACCGGGAATAGCCCTGAAGTAATAATAAGAAGGGATATAAGATATATTAATTTGAAAATATGGAATATGTTATATATGAGAGTATATAAAAACAATCTATAGATGAGAATGGAAAAGATGTATAAGGAGTTTTGAGTTACTGGCATATTATATGTTTTCTTTTGTGTATGTTTGTTGTAAAACAATAAAACTTTTTTAAAAAGAATTCTTTTGAATCTTGAGCCTCTCTTCTGATGTATTAGTAATTTCCCTCCCCACCCACCCTTCGTGCAATTAAACAAATCTATTAACGTTCATTTTAAAGACCCACTATAAAACATTATTGCCTCATCAAGTGGCAGGACCTGGATAACCTTGAATGAACTTAGAAGGTAACCAGGATCAGTATTAGATTGGAAGACTATTAGGAAATCCCAGGACTGCAGGTTGAGAAGCATAGATGTGAGAAATCATATCCCTGAAAGAAAATTGCAGGATTGTGCCTTTGAAGTCTCCAAGAGTTGAATGTGATTTGGAGACTTTATCTTGATTAAAGTAAAAAATGAAAGCACATTTGATTTCCCTGCCCAGGCTGTGCTGGGAGTTTCCATTCCAGAGAATTGTTGAAAAGTTATGGCTTGGAGCTATGCTGATCAACAGTTCCTCTGCAGCCATTAGCTGGCTCGCTTGGCAACCATCTCAGGGTAGAATTGCCCTTGCCAGAATGCCCTGTTACTGCCTGATAAGCATTCCTTCTGCATTGTTCTCCTCATTCCAGCATAATCTTCCTCCTGTTCATCATGAATGGTCTTTTGACAATCCCATCCATCAAAATATCCCAGTAACAAAATGCATGGAGAAATTTCCCTCTTCACTGCTCTCCTGTTGTAAAAACTGCCTTCCGCCAAATTCATTGAACCCCAACCAAGCTACGAAGATTCTTTTTAAATGTTTATTATAGGTGGGGTGAACTTTACAGCCTGTAAAAAAAGAACCGGAACAGCACCCTTGAATTACAATTTCAAGTGAGTTCAAATTTTGTGTTGCTAAGCAGGACTGTTGAGTTTTGCCTCCATTTTACGACCCTTTTGCCACAGGTGTTAAGCGAATCACTGAAGTTGTTAAATAAATCATGGGGTTGTTAGGTAAATCTGGCTTGCCCCATTGACTTCGTTTGTTGGAAGCCAGCAGGGAAGGTTACAAATGGCGATTACATGACCTTGGGACAGTGCAACTGTCATATGCCAGTTGCCAAGTGCTTGAACTTAGATCACATGACTGAGGGGATGCTGCAGTGGTTGTAGGTATGAGTGATAAGTCAGTGCCGTCATAACTTCAATCACTAAATGAATGGTTGCAAGCCAAGGACTATGCAGTGGCTAAATACACTAGGATTGGGGAGTAAAAGGTAAAGGAATCCCTGCAGATTTTATTCCACCAGTTGTTGTGGACTTTAGGGGGTGGTGCTAATCTCCATTTTAAGGCCATTGAGTCAGCACTGCCTGAAGACATTTCCATGGTCATGTGACCAGCATGATGTCCTGGAGCACTATTACCTTCCCAACAAAATGGTACATGAGACATTATAAGCTAAGAATAGGACAAGAAAATCCTGTTGATGATATTAGCTAGTCTGGTAATGAAACATTCAGAAACTAAATTGAAACAAGCTTGGAGAACGAACCACTGGCAAAAGTGGTACATATTTATCTACTCACATTTGCATGCTTTCGAACTGCTAGGTTGGCAGGAGCTGGGACAAGGATGGGAGTTCATCGTTGCATGGCACTGAGGCCTCAAACCTGGGCTACCAACGTTCCAGCTGACAAGCCCAGCATCTTAACCGCCACTGAGGATTAGGGAGACCCATATTAAACCCGACTTGGGCCTTAGAAATCTAGTGAGCATTTGGGCTACTGCTGCTTTCTCTTGCCCTGACCTATTTTACAGGATTTTTGTGATCAAACATTTGGGGGATTTGAATGTTCGGACTCCCCGTGCTAGGGAATAATGTTCACGTTGCCCCCTAATTTGTAGCCCATCCCCTCTGCCAAGTAGCTGAAGGTAGTATAAAGCACATCCTTAGAAATTGGGTTGTGATGAGTCAGCCAGCAACCAAAGATACCAAACAAATCATTAGCTGAATTTATGCTATGCCCTAAATCAGAAATCATCAAAATTTTCTGCGTTAAGGTTTGGTATGACATACTAAGGAACAGATTTCCAAAAGCAAGAGATCAGTCAACAACAAAATTAAGTTTGAGTCTGCTGATTTAAAATGTAATATATTAATATGATTACTCTCCACTTGGGTATTTAACCATGTTCACCTTCTGCATTATTGAAAATTAGTTGGATAACTGGGGGATATATGAAACCTGGGGACCAGGGGTGTCTGTAGGGGTGGACTTCAAAAAAGCTAAGATGTCCACCACCAAGCAGATACCCCTGACTGGGCTCTCCAATTGTGCTTTTCTGCACAAAACAATAAACCATAGCTAGTGCCACACATTGGCTGTGGCTAGTTTAATATAACACAAAGGTAAAATCACATTATGGCTTTCTTCAATGTCTGAACCCAAGCAAGACTGCAAGGAATTTCCTCCTGGCTCAGCCAAGGACATCCTATTTATCATTAATATATTGCTTGCATTCTCTGGCAGCCATGAATAGCCTATTGCCTATTGCCTGAGGCCAATCTGCTTATATCCTAAATTGACTCACATATTATATCAAGTCATGGTTTCTTCTCTGCCTTCCTCCCACTGCAGCAATTCTATAAATGCAATAGAAATCTGGTGGCAGAATGCAAAACAAAACAAAACAAAACAAAAACTCTTGTTCAGTTTTCCTCCACTTATCTGAAAGGAAATGTAATTTTTATCCCCTCATTCACTCACTGATTCATTCATTCGTGTCATTGTTAAGATATTGAACCGGGACTGTGAAAACTCAAGTGCAAATAGATTCTCAGCCACGGAAACTCTCTGGTCAAATTGCTGTCTTTCTTTCTTTTTTTCTCTCAGCCCAAGCTACTTCACAGGGTTGTTGTTATGAGGATAAAAAGGAGATAAGCCACCTTCAGCTTTTAGAGGAAAAATGAGATATAAATCAGGTAAAATGGGATCTTTTTCAATTTTTGGAGATTTCTTGTAATGGAGCCAAGTGCTTTTCTGACTTTCCTTGGTTGGCCTGTCTTTATTATGGATAAACAGGGTGTTAGGCTTCAGATTAGGTCTACTGGAATTTCTTTTGCTAAAGGTCATCTCCCCTCCACCTCCGTGTAAAAAGAGGAAAAATGTGAACAGTGTCATTGCTACACACAACAGGATCCACAAAGGCTGACCTTCAGTAGTTTTCTACTTTAGCACCTAACGTAGTCCAGGATGCACAAAGCAGAATACTCTCATTGAAATCCTACAGATGTTTTTCAAAAGGCAACTGGACCTTCTTGGGTTTTTTTTTTTCTTGAAAACACTTCACTTCTCATCCATGAAGCTTCTTCAGTTCTGAGTCCAGTTGCCTTTTGAAAAGCACCTTTGGGACAATCATGACCTGGAGGATTGAGAATCTCCACAGACACTCTAATCCAGTGGTGTCAAACTTATGGTATCATGGCGGCGTCACCTGCCGTATCGGGACTTTCCCCATTTTGCTAAAATGGGCGTGGCCAGTGCATGACGCATCTGGCCCGTGGACTGGTGTTTTGTTTTTTTTTAATTACATTTATATACCGCCCTTCTCCGAAGACTCAGGGCGGCTTACAATTTTTGGGATACAACCCAGTGTGCTCAACAATAGCCTTCATTCCATTGTATATGCCTGCTTATTACTAAGCGGCATTTTTACAAGGTCAGCTAATTGCCCCCAACAATCTTGGGTCCTCAATTTACCTACCCTGAGAGGATGGAAGGCTGAGTCAACCTTGAGCCTGGTGGGATTCGAGCCTACAGTAATTGTAGACAGCTGGATCTTAAGAGCAGGCGTTTAACAGCCCAGCTCTAATCCAAGATATACAGGATATACGGGATCAGGATATATAGTCCAGTGAGGTAGCAAGCCACAGATATCTCCCAGTTTCTCATAAGGTAGCCAAGCACAACATGATCTTAAAATTCAAAATAGTTTATTGCTCTTCTTTGTAAAAATGCACTTCTTACATTGCCTTTTACCTATTCAGCACTTTGTACCACTGGGTGTCAAAATGTAACTTTTTCAACTCTCTTGTTCAGGTGTGTAACACCATAATAGAGTTCTGATTTATTCCTGACATTCGCCTAATAAAACAGTGCTGGTCGAAGACCCCATTTAGCTTTTATATAAATACTGTAAAATTTCTCTAGACCTGCAGCATCATAAACAAAAGATCTATTAAAGTAGACAATGTGTTCAATATTTTTTTTTCTTGCTTTTCTTCCTTTTAAAAATATACCTAAAACTTTGAGATAATCTTAAAAGAGTAACAATTACAAATAAGAAAAATACAGTGCATCGACTTGAATATTGCACCGTCCTTAAAGCCAATATTACTTTTGCATGTCGAAAGCAATTTAAACTCCTCCAACACACAAATCATTTAGGGGTGAGCATTAGACAAGGCAGATATTACTATATTTTTCACCTGCAATTCACAGCCCCTGCGAATAAAGAGAGATCACAATAAATATTAAAATAGGCTCTTTTTTTTCTTTCCTGTAAGGCATTTGAGTATTACGAAGTTTTTACTGGAAGGATCCTCCCACCCCTTGATCCCCAAAACTTGCTCCTTCCTCTCCCCCATCTCCCCATTTATGTAGTCTCCAAATACCTTTTGCAACAAGGCTAAATAACAGACGGCAAGAGTCGGATGGCGCATAGCAACTTAAGTAATAAAGCAGAAAATGGCTGGTGATGAAATGGACTGCTATGAAGTGTTCAGGAGTTTGCAGTTTTCAACTTTTAAGCACAGGAGAGATGTGTGTGTCATTTTAGTCCATCTTTGCAATAATATCTGTCTCGATAAAAAGGAAGAGAGGGAAAGATGGAAAAAGAGATTACCAACGTTCATTGTAAGTTAAAAATTTTTTTTTTATTGCAAGGATCTTTTAAAAAGTCTGTAACACTATAAATAGCTTAGGTAATTGATATGCATCCTCCCTAATATGATCAATTTTTCTTTTTTTCTTTTTTTACAAAAGCTTGATTTTTTTTAAAAAAAATTATTATTGTCTTCTTCTTTGTTTTCTCGGCCCCTTCCATGTCTTTGCATTCCTTCATAGCCAGAAAGGTCTTTCCGAAGATGGGTTTTTATTGCATACGGTCTGGTTGCAGCTGTGTCGGTGGATACTGCACAAAAGTTGTGGGTGCTGCTATTGGTAGACTGGCGGCTGTGGCAGGTTGAGGAACGGCGCCGGTGTACCCGTATCCCACAAAGCCAGCAGCAGGAGAAGGAGCATAGGGATACTGGTCGTAGGCAGCAGTAGTGAACTGCGAGTAGGCCTGGCTTGCTGTTGTGTAGTCTATGTAAGGAGAAGTGATGGACTGGACAGGAGTTGGGATCACCATGCTGGGCTGAACAATTGCTTGAGGATAGATAAAGTGATGGGCCAGCCTGTAAGAGAAGAGAGAAAGACGTACAATTAGATTGTTTCACTAAGCGGTAAGTCGAGTTATAACTGCGATGTGGGAAAGCAACAACACAGCTGAGGTTTAAATAAGAAATAAGGGTGACCGAAATCATGGAACGGTTGACTTGGTATATTCCTGGGAAGACATGGGTCATGAATAATGCAACACAGGAGCTTCTGTTCACACCTACAATCAGCCAACAGCTTCAGAAGTATTCGACGGCACTCACAACATTTCACAACATTCGTGAAAGTGAGTAAAAGTTCATTTATCTGAATGTCTAAATGTATGTACATGTTTATTGCATTAATATTTTAATGTTTTAAATGGTACTTTAATTGCAAGACAGTTAGCTGTATAGAATTGCCATGGCAAGATCGGGGGCACAGAAGAGATAGATGGATGGATGGATGGATGGATGGATGGATGGATGGATGGATGATTGATTGACTGACTGACTGACTGACTGACTGACTGACTGACGGACTGCTCACATGTTCTCCAAAAGAGACTACTCTTTAATAGGGATGCCATATGGATTCTTTAAACCTTCATGTTTCCTTCAGCCTGTTTGATTCCTTCATTTTAGGGTCAGTCAAATTCCATTCAAATGGGGGCCGTAGTGATCATCGTTAACACATGCAGGGAGAGGATGTTTAATTATTATCCTTCTGTGATGCAAATGACGACACTAGAAAGCCTTCATGAGTTCCTGACATTTGTTTTTGGAATGTTTGGGATTATTACTACTACTACTACTACTACTACTATTTATTTAGTGCCCATGGTTTGAGGATACTCTGAGTGGCTAAAAAGGAAGAGAAATTCTTGTTGATTAACTCAGGTTCTATATTGGGGTCCAAATTTCCTGTTGGTTATAACAGGAATAAACAGGGATGGGAACAAAAATAGGCCTGATTTTCATGGGAATGTGTAGTAAAATACATGTTTTGAATATTTATTTATTTATTTATTTATTTATTTATTTATTTATTTATTTATTTATTTATTTATTTATGATGGGATTTATATGCCGCCCTATCTCCCGAAGGACTCATGGCGGCTCACAACTGTAAAAGACATAGAATACAAAAATTTAAATTATTAAAAAATATTAAATAAAAATCCCAACAATAATTTAAAAACCTACAACAAGCAATAAAACCAGTAAAAGCCAATAACCCCCCCCCTCAGTCCAGGTCGGCCTGCTGGAAGAGCCATGTCTTCAGGTTGTGACGGAAGGATCGAAGGTCAGGGGGCATCCGCAGCTCCAAGGGCAGCTGGTTCCACAGGGTGGGCTCCCACAGAGAAGGCCCTCCCCCTGGGGGCCGCCAGCTGACACTGTCTGGCCAACAGCACCCCAAGGAGACCCTGTCAGTGGGAGCGCACCAGGCGCTGGGAAGTCGCTGCCGGCAGTAGATGGTCCTGCAAATACCCCGGCCCTAAGCCATGTAGAGCTTTATAGGCAATTACCAGCACCTTGAATCTCACCCAGAGGGCAAGCGGTAACCAAATATGTGCAAGGCTTACCCTGTTTTACTCTCTAATTCACTGCACCCCACAAACAGGCCACATGTGTTTGTGAAGGGCTTGTAAAAGGTGTGCCTTACTTTTCATACAAACTTTTGTTTGCATTTCTATCACAATTATGACAGTAGATTTATAAGATAGGCTTCCCTCTACCAAATGTGTACATCACATTTAGCGTTAAGCCTCACACAGCAGCCCATAACCAAGAAAGTAAGGTTCTTATATGAAGCCTGATTAGGCAGAATTACTGCAAGGAAAAAAGGGATAATTAAAATGACATTCTATTCCCCCAGAAAATTATGCTAAGGAAGGCCCTCTTGGTTGGCTCTGATCTTTCTTTCTAACTGACTCTTGTTTTAATGAGGTGAGTGTTAATAGCTTATTTAAAACAATGAAATGGCCATCTGTTCTGCAACATTTTGGAAATATTTATTTATTGTTTCCTTGCTCAGGAAATTCCAACACACTTGATTAAGTAATGATTTAGCAAGCCCGTTTGCTCCACATGCTGAAGAAGGTAAGCTTCACTGTTAATGCTTGATAGGTTTTTGGGGTGGGGGAGGGAATGGCTTAACATGTTGGACAAACCCAACCCCTCTGATAAGAATATTGTAGATTGGATTGTGCTATGTGTTCTGCTGTGTGCTATGTGACTATAAGGCAGTCCTTGATTACAACCACAATTGCAACCAGAATTTAAATGGCTAAGCAAGACGGTGGTTAAGTGAACTGAGCCTGACTTTATGATCTGTTTTGCCACAGTTGTTAAGCGGACCACTGCCGTTAAGTGAATCATATGGCTATTAAGTGAATCCAGCACAGACTTTTTTTGGTCAGAAGCTGGCTAGGAAGGTTGCAAATGGCAGTCATATGACCTGGAGTTCGAGTCCTAGCACTGTGTGGTGGAGTGAGCTCCCATCACTTGCCTCAGTTTCTATCTACCTAGCAGTTCGAAAGCAAGTAGATAACTAGGTACCACTTTGGTGGGGAGACAAGTTGCTGCTCCGTGAAAGCAGTCAGATTCCTGCCAGGTCTGGACCTTCCTGATTGCTATGCTCACTTGTTAGGCCACTCTGGGGAGGGAGGGGGCCTAGGATGATGCTGCAGGAAGAGCCACTCATCTTTCTTTCTGGTTCAAAACCAGCTCGCCCTCCCGTGGCACACCTTGGGAAGCACACAACCATGTCCTTCAGCAGAGCCGGTAAATTGGCAGCTAAATTACTATTCTGCAATAGCATTGTGGTGTCCTGGCTGATGTAACAACACCACATGCTAATAATAATAATATGATATTGAAATGCTACAAATATGATAAATACACACTGGTTGCTAAGTGGCCAAATTTTGATTGGGGGGATGCTGCAATGGTTGCAATTGCAAGGACTGGTCATAACTCATGTTTTTTAGTGCTGTTATAACTTTGAATGGTCATTAAATGAATGATTGTAAGCCAAGGACTACTTGTAGAAATACCAGGCAGCACAAAGATCATGGCAAACCACGAGTGCCCCCAGCACTAGCTAGGACAATGAATTGCTATGTACATCCATAGATGCCACTTAAGAAAGATATGATCATGTCTCTTTCCAACAAGCAAAATCAATGCGGGGAGCCAGGTTTACTTAACAACCCATGCAGTAAAAAGTTTGTAAAATCAGGCATGACTCACTTAACAATCATCTTAGCAATGGAACTTCTGGTCCCAATTATAGCAAAAAAATCGAGGTCTACCTGTATTTTCAACTGGGAAACTGAGACTAAGTCCAAAACCACTATGAATTTCCTGGAAGCTTGGCACTCAGACAAATCAACCATCAGCAGGCACATAGAAATAAGCAACGTTTACAGTCAATCATTAGACACTAAAAAACAAAACAAAAAAGGAAACAAAAGGACAAGAACACCATCTTGGGCAACAATCAGCACTCAAATAAGCAAGGCTTGACACTATGATTAATACCAGAGCAACTATCCAGCACTAAATAATACCTCAATCAAGGAACTATCAACAAATAACTGAACAGTAAAAATCAACCTAATCAAGGAATTACCAAAACAACACTCCCACAACCAGTACTGACCTAGCTAGCCACTGTATACAAACAGAATGCAAATCCCTCACTCATTAACACTGACGAGGTCGGTTAATGAAACATCTGCAAGAAAACAATCAAACTCAGAGAGCACCAGGGACTCCACAGCACATCTGTAACTACTGCAAAGCAGCTTGGAAATAGCTTCCTTAGATATTTTTCTTTCCCATTGTTTCATTCTCTTCTTTGATTTTTACAATTTCTTACTTTTTTTTCCCCCTTAAATTTTTGCTTTTGATTTTGTAGCTTTTAATCCTGTATAAAATTATTTCCAAATATGATAAATAGCAATAGCACTTAGACTTATATACCGCTTTATAGTGCTTTCCAGCCCTCTCAAAGCAGTTTACAGAGTCAGCCTATTGCCCCCAATAATTTGGGTCCTCATTACCCACCTCGGAAGGATGGAAGGCTGAGTCAACCTTGAGCCTGGTGGGATTCGATCTGCCAAATTGCAGTAGGAGTAGCTTGCAGTACTGCACTCTAACCACTGCGCCACCGAGGCTAAGATAGATAGATAGATAGGTAGGTAGGTAGGTAGGTAGGTAGGTGGGTAGATAGATAGATAGATAGATAGATAGATAGATAGATAGATAGAGTGGTGGGATTCAAATATTTTTACTACCAGTTCTGTGGGCGAGGCTTGGTGGGCATGACTTGGTGGACGTGGAAGGGGAAGGATACTGTAAAATCTCTACTCCCTTCCCACCCCACTAACCTGCTTTCCAGCTCCGTTCTCCTGTGCAGGGCAACAAAAGAAGACCCAGCCGATCAGTTGGGACTCAATGGGAGGCACAGAATAGATGGGGGCAGGGCCAGTCAGAGGTGGTATTGCCGGTTCTCCAAAGTACTCAAAATTTCTGCTACCGGGTTCTCCAGAACTGGTCAGAACCTGCTGAATACCACCCCTGGATAGATAGACAGACAGAAGAGAAGAGAATATACGTATAATATATAAAAGGGAAAAGGCATGAAGTGTTGAGACTGAGGTTTCCATCCAAATGGAATTCCTCTTTGCAATACCTATGAGGTAATGGGAAAGCTCCCCATACAGTCTGTTCTCTGATAGGCACAGATTAATTTATTCTGCACTGAACGATAGGAGGGCCTTTTTCAAGTTTATGTAACATGTCCGGCTGTTGTCGAGGATCCCACATTTAGACATGTACTGGCACAACGCTGAAGGCTTCTTTTTTTTTATTTTTTCATTTTTGCAGGGCAGCAGTGACTTCAGGGGTCATCTGTTGCCAAGCTCAAAACGCTTATTCTATTCAATTTTCTTCCTCCTGCCTCCCTATTCCTATTTTCATGACATCACCAGGCAAGCACCCTTCTTACTTCCTTTACAGTAGGCTGAGGCCTGCACAGGTTTCAGCTGAAAGAGCACCAAAAGAGAGAGAGAGACAGAGCGCGCGCGCGAGAGAGAAAACGTAACCGAGTGTAGCTAAGCATTTCACGCTATGCTCTATTAATTCCTTTTCAGAAGACATGGCTAAAAATAGACTGGAGCAGGTGGGGGCATCCCACGGGGCTAGAAGGGACGGCAGAGAACAACTTCACTAGTAGATTCTATGGTTAGATGCTATATTTTGAATTAATTTAGCAGCTCTTCCCTCCAAGGGGCCATTCTGAGGGGAAGACCCACCTACTTTCAAATTTCCAAATGCCATTAAATGGCACCAAACTCTTTGGTCTCACTCATGCAATTACTGCACAGATCTTAACGTGCTACTTCAATTGTCCTATCTGCTTCATCAGTATTTGATAACCAAAGTGATAGTGCAGAATAATAGAGATGGAAAAGTCCTTGGGGAACTTCTAGTTCAAACTCTGCTCAAGCAGGAGAGCTTGTACCAATCTGGACAAATGACTGACCAATCTCTTCTTGAAAACTTCCAGTGTTGGAGCATTTACAACTTCTGGAGGCAAGCCGTTCCACCGATTAATTGTTCTATCTTTCAGAAAATTTCTCCTTAGTTCTAGGTTGCTTCTCTCCTTGATTAGTTTCCCTCCACTGCTTCTTGTCCTGCCATCAGGTGCTTTGGAGAATAGCTTGACTCCTTCTTCTTTGTGGCAACCTCTAAGATATTGGAACACTGTTATCATGTCACCCCAGTCCTTCTTTTCATTAAACTAGACATACTCAATTTATGCAAACTTTCTTTATATGTTTTAGCCTCCAGTTCCCTATCTTAGTTGCTCTTCTTTGCAATCTTTCTAGAGACTCAACATCTCTTTGTATCACAATGACCAAAAATGGACGCAGTATTCCAAGTATGATCTCACCAAAGCAGTATAAAGCAGAACTAACACTAACACTTCATGTATTCTTGATACTACCCCTCTATTGAGGCAGCCTGGGACTGTGTTGGCTTTTTTGGTAGCTGCAAGTGAAACAGTATTTGCTGTGTGAGAAGGAGACAGCAAGGAGCCTGGATGCTCAACTATTCTGTACTAAAGCTGGTTGCTGCTGTGAAACTAAAACTAAAACTCCTCTCCTCTCCTTAGCATCAGAGCGTGTTAATAATATTATACGAAATACTAATGCCCTGATGGTCATTTTGAAAAATCCCTTCTTAGTGAGCACCTAAAAGCCAAGAGGAACATACATGCCAAATTTCAAGTTTGTAGCCTTTACAGTTCTAAAGATCTTGTGATGATACATGAGTGGTATTTCACACACATGTCTATTACATTCTACATGATACACACACACACACACACACACACACACCCGTTAATGGGCAAGAATCATGAGTTGAGGCAGAAATATTTTTTCATGTGTACCAATTTGGCATTTATCACACAGAATTTTCTTGGGCCACCCCAAATCCTTGAGAAAAGCCATTTATATGAGAACTCAGAGATCTGCACAAGGGTGTCCCCTGTTCTTACGATTCTGAGCAGTTGATTATCCATGCTGCGTGCACCTCTGCAGGTCAACCTTTCCTCATAGGGCACCATCCCAAAGTATTATGGCTACAACTTCCAAACTTTCCAGAAAGCAGGAGAAAAGAGGAAAAACTCTTGGAAGTAAGTTGCAAAAGATTGAGAAGGTACCACACTGGGCATGAATCTTCTAAGACAGCTTTTCCAGTATAATAAGTGGTATTCTGATGTCTGGAGTTGTCAGCTATGGTCACAAAGTTAATGCAATAGCGCTCAAAATCATAAGGTAAGGGAACACACGTTTGCAGTTCTATGAATTTTCGCACGAAAGGCATTCCTCAAGGATTTGGGACTGCCAAATAACCTGACATCTGGTTATTTGGTTTAGATTTTTTCATCATAGAGAACTGATTGCAACTATACTACATGATTATGAAGTCTGAAATTGATTCTGCCACTGTCCTAAATGGTAGAAAATAATGACCTGGAATTGCTATAAAGTTGTCTTCGTAAGTTGTGGGTGCTCCAACACTGGAAACTTCTAGAAGAGATGGGCCAATCATTTGTCTGAAATGTTATAGGGTCTCCTGCTTAAGCAGGGGGTTGGACTAGAAGACCTCCAAGGTCCCTTCCAACTCTGCTATTCTGTTAAGTACAGTAGCTTCAAAAGGGTTTCCATATCTTATTTAGTAGCAGCCCTTAGCCATTAATAACCAATGTTGGCAACTAAGCTGTAAATACTGTTAAGGAATGGGGTAGTGCGAATCTTAATTTAGACCAGACAGAGAAACAATTCCTTTATTCATCCTTAAGAGACAGCTGGTTTCTTATGGATTGCACTTTAAACAAATTTATATTTGGCCTGCTGCAGGAATAGAGAAGGCAGAGAGAGCCAAAGGTAGAAGCTATTTCTGCCCAGGAATGTCTCTGTAATTTCTTTAGAATTAAATTCCACATAATAAACATATTTTTATGCGTCTGAAAGCTTCCACACCTCCTTTTTCTTAGATGTGTAGCATCTTTGTTTTAGCAATTTGAATTTAGCTTCTGCATTCCTCACCATAGCAATTCACATGCATGCTCTAACACAATTGCCTACATTTTTCCTTAATCAAGCAAACATTGTTAAAATAATTTGCAGCACTTCAAATGTTACTGTATTACAACCCCTGGCTTCTCTTACCACTGGCTATGCTTCTTAGGAATAATGGATGTTATCTCCAGTGCCTATGCTTAGAATAAATCTTACAATCCTTCTTACACTAAGCATAGATATTAATTTAATATGACCCAGATCCCAAACCTTTAAAAGCAGGTTGTTGGAAGCCTTAAACTGGAGAAAATAAATTATCAAAGAGAAACGGCAACAAGCTAAAAGTTTCGCAGAATAAGAACAATTATTTGAATTAAGCCTGGATTAAATGTTTGGGTGAAAGAAAATACATTGATATGCTAAGCTGATTGAGTTTTATTTTATTTTATTTTCTGACCAAAACAACACACCAATTTTGTGATAAAGTTATCTTCTGGCTCAATTATTAAAGATGCATATATAATATGTTAAAAGTTACAAGACTGTAACCTGAAAAGGCTGTTCTTTGATTTTTCATGTTTTGAAAATGAAAGCATAAATTTCCTCTGTTTTGCAATTCTGTTTTAAATGTGTGGGAATCGAAGGCAGCCCGAGATAACAACTCTAAGCACCAGAAGAACATTTCAACTGAAACACAATTATGAAAAAAACATCCATCTTGAAACGGTCAGCACACATCAAATCTACCCTCTGAATGGGAGCTTGGGAGCTTTTCACAGTGTTACTGATTAACTCCTGGCCAAGACCACAAACAGTTCGAGCACATACCAAGAAACATACTCAAACCTAAAATTAGAACCATTGAAGCTTGTTGTAGAAACACATGCCAGGTTTCTCTTGCTACCAGGCGAACAAAATGAGAAAGGCAGCATACGGCCACAATCAAGGTGAGATAGGAGTTAAAGGGCTGGATGACTCAACAGGACACAAGAACAGGATATACAGGAAATCTGCAATACTTGGAAAAATAAGACATACCTAGTTTTAACTTAAAATCAGTTAATTTTATTAAAAAAATTAACTCCCTGTCTAAAATAGCCAATACATATATTCTCCAAGCATCTAACTGAAGAAGTGGAATATGTAAGACCTTCTGGCATATTTTTCTCCTTCCTTCCTTCCTTCCTTCCTTCCTTCCTTCCTTCCTTCCTTCCTTCCTTCCTTCCTTCCTTCCTTCCTTCCTTCCTTCCTTCCTTCCTTCCTTCCTTCCTTCCTTCCTTCCTTCCTTCCATCAAAAGCTATAGTACACAATTAAACAGAATAAGAGAGTTGTAAGGGACCTTGGAGGTCTTCTAGCCCAGCCCCCTGTTCAAGCAGGAGACCCTATACCATTTGAGACAAATAGTTATCCAATCTCTTCTTAAAAACCTCTGATGATGGAACATCCACAACTTCTGAAGGCAAACTGTTCCACTGATTAATTGTTCCCACTGTTAGGAAATTTCTCCTTAGTTCTAGGTTCTAGATCCTCTCCCTGATCAGTTTCTTGCCTTCTGGTGCTTTGGAAAATAGGTTGACCCCTTACAACGATCAGTTTCGTGATCGCCTGGAGATGTTGTCCATTTGTTCGACTTCTATCCCATCTTACTTGCAGGAATGAAAGATGCTTTCCCTTATTTTCCATCACAACAACCCTGTGAGGCAGGTTGGTCTGGCAGTGACTGGCCCAAAGTCACCCCATATGCCTTTTGCATTTCACTGGCCTACAATCACACTGTTTACCACTTCTTTCCAAACACGTGCTTATGTATGATACAATTGTCTATTGTTTTGGGCGTCTGGTATAATGGGCTCAAGTGCACCCAAGAGATGTGGTACAATGGTTCAGCAATAGACTAGAGGTGTGAAGGTCCAGGCTATGCAAGTTCACTAGTGGCTATGGATCAGTCACACCCTGTCAGCCTAATCCTACTTCACAGGGAAGTTTTTGCCATGAAAAATTGTAGAAGGAACAATACGAACGAAACCCTATGGAGATTCTCAGTCATCCAGATCATGGTTGTCCCTAAGGTGGTTTTTTTTCAAGAGGCAACTGGACGTTCTGTTTTTTCTTTGAAGACGTTTTGCTCATCATCCAAGAAGCTTCTTCAGCTCTGACTGGATGGTGAGGAATGGAAGGATTTAATGGAACATTGTCTGCAAGGAGTATAAGTCCTTCCATTCTCCACTAGCCAGCTTCTTGGATGAGATGCAAAACATCTTCAAAGAAAAAAACAGAATGCCTGGTTGCCTCTTGAAGAAAGCACCTCTGGGACTAGGGATGAAAGCAAATATACGTGTCCCAGGATAATGATGTGAGATCGGATTTGGGTCAGCCCCCGGGACCAGAGATTTACTCTTCCGAGCTTTCAAACTCATGCTGGAGCCCATCTTCAGGGAATTTCTCTCTACTGAAATACACACTTTGGGCTGTTCTGTGAGTTTAAGGAACCCAACGTTTATGACTCTCAAAGAGAAGCTGGATGTAGTAAGTGTGATCCTTATTAAGATGTTATGTTCTCAAGAGTTCCAAGAAGGTCAATGGTCTTGGACAATTCTTAGGGTTCTTCTAAATGCAGGAGTGCTGCTGTTTCTTATATCAGCCCTACTCCCTGAAATGTCATGAAGCTTCCATGGGAACCTGTGGTTGAAAGTTGGGGACTACCTGTAGTTAATTTTATTGCCAGGATTAGGCAAAGACATGTGAGTCATCTGACACGAGTGAACACTGGCTGGCATTTGCTACTTTGTCACAGGCCACACAACATCTGGGGCCAGCCTTTTGCTAGATACTTGTTTCTTCAAACCCTGAAAGGATGGGGATTGCATAGGATGCAATGCACAGGAAGGGCACCAGTCTGAGAAGACAGGGAGATATGCATGGGCTTTAAAATGAAAACTTAAGGACCTGAAGTTCTCTACAAAGGATAGGGGATCTTCTAAGGCTTTGATTTATGTCCAACTTTGATTCTTTCATTGGCTCGTAACAGGATCCAGAACAGAAGTGGTATTCAGCAGGTTCTGACCAGTTCTGGAGAACCAGTAGCGGAAATTTTGAGTAATTTGGAGAACCGGCAAATACCACCTCTGACTGGCCCCACCCCCATCTGTTCTCTGCCTCCCAAGTCCCAGCTGATTGGCTGCGTCTTCTTTTGTTGCCCTACACAGGAGAACGGAGCTGGAAAGCAGGTTAGTGGGGTGGGGAGGGAATGGGGATTTTATAGTATCCTTCCTCTGTCACGCCCACCAAGCCATGCCCACAGAACTGTAATAAAAATTTTTGAATCCCACCACTGATCCAGAAGTGCCTGTGAATCATCGGGGCGTCATACAATTTGTGCCAATTTCCAAGTTCTCATTTTTCTTCATGTTCATTCTTCTTCTGCCATCCTTTTAATCTTAGAAACATCTCCTTTTTCTCCAGCCTTTGACCACCGAAACCTTTCCAACCACATACTCAGCTTTTTCTTAGGAAATTCAACATGTGCAAAGCTACGCCAACACGTAGGAAACCAGAAGGGCTACAATATATATTTAAAAGGTCAGTTCATCAATACAGTAGATTCGTTCCCTTCCCTCCAGTCAGAAGTTTCAACGTTTCATTTCTAGACCCAGGTTATCCACTGCAGCAGTGAGCCACATTAAAGGCTGGAAAAATCAGAAATGATTCTAGGAAGTTTTACAAAAGGTTGTTAAGCAACCAAAGGGAAGATATAATCGGCATGAAACAACAAAAAAGGCGAAGGGACAGTTTGTCAGGCAAGTCCCCTTTTCTAAGAAGGAAGAGAATAAATAAATAGGGTTGACTCTTCTAATCTGCAGAGGCAGAAAAAAATAATTTTCAAATGTGGACACCACCATAGAGTTAAGAAGACAGTTATGAAACCAGACATTTTCATAACTGATACTAACCATCCATTTCTCTGTGGCTATTTAATGGTTGATTACAACACTCTGAAAAAGAGTTGCCCCTGAATTTAAACCTTCCACTTTAATCATAGCTGGAGCTTTTTTTTTTTAAGGTAAACTTAAACAGGAAGTAGATGGGGGCGTAGCGAAGGAGAATTTGAGAGAAAACACCATACCAAGGGAGGAAGTAGATCGTGTAACACTGTAACAACACCAAAGTTACAACACAGGAGAGAGAAAGGAACAAACAGATGAAAACGTTTTCACTTCCATGTTTATCAATGTAGTGTTATCATCACTACTCCTTCTACTCCAAAGTTTAAGTTATAAAACTGACCTGGGCAATCTGGATCATCAGTGCGGGTGAGGAGGTGATACATCAAAAAGTCAAGATGGTGGTTTTGATTTTGTGATTGTAGTCACCATTCTGACTTTTTTTGACACACGCACACACACATACACACTCTTGTATGCATGCAAAAAGAATCCACTCACAAACACAGGAACTCATGAACAAAATTACAATTTGTTTCACTAACTTGGTCCAGAGGTACTTCCTTGCCAAGCTTCAGTTTCTATGTCCCACCCACTTTTTTGTTTAATTGGGAAAAAAAACCAACCCTACATGAATGAAGATTGAGTGGGCCTGTAACAACGGGCTGATTATTTGATTAGGAGTGAGTATCTTAATAGTAGAGCATACGCTTGTTATGTGCAGCCTTTGGGTATGTGTGCTCCCCCCCCAAACACTCTGGAACAGTCACCAATCACTCCCCAAATGCTGTCAATACAATTTCAATTTTTGTGAGCTAGAGGTAGAAAATTATTTTAAACATTTGATCTGTATTACAGAATTAAAGCTAGTATGTGCTCTGATTACTCCCATTAGTTCATTCTGGATCTGTTTCTGTTTTGGTGTGGTACTGGGCATGGCTCTGAACACCAGGTAGGACACTGAAGTCTGAAAAAAATGTTGTATACACTGATTTATGAGGCTTGGTGTCCATCTCTTGGTGTCAAGCTCCTGACTAAGTTGTAGAAATGATTTAGTTCAGCTAAATTCAGTTTCCTAAAAAACTGGTGAGCTTAAGATTTAGTATCTTACACATTTCAGCAATTGGCTATTCTGACAGAATACATCCTTGGACTGGACCAATTCTTCTAATCCCTCAACTCTTTATTTTCTCCCTCAAACTTACCGGTAGTTCACATCTTATCTTCACATCTCAATATCTGCATTATAGCTTTGAAGATGAAAACTCATGAGAAGTCTGCAACAGAAAGACTTTTCCTTAATTTTGAGAAAGGGTATTAGGAATGTGCTTTTAATAGCTGTTAGTGGTTTGATTGCCATTTTAATATTTTATGTTGGCTGGCTAGCAAGTTTTTTAGGTTTTATGATGTTTTACGTGGGTTCATTGTGCATTATCTTGATGGTTGCTATAGCTTCTTTCAAAACAACTCAGGCGTATAGTACAATCCCATCTTCCATTTCTAAGATTGGGATTCTATTGGGCATTTAGTACCACTGGATCTTCTGAAGAGGCAACAATCCTTTTTTGAGAACGTTATCTGTTCTGTAACAAAATGGATGTGAGAGAAAAGGCATCCGTTCAAATGATGGACATTTTCTGCACAAGGAGGCATATATCTGGATGAAATACCCATTTGCCAGACGGCAGTTAGGTAAAGTTCTTCTGCTACAATCCTTTTACTTCAAGAGTAAGCAAATGGGCACACTCCCAAACAAAACATCAATTGCAGTTAATCGTAATTTTCCTTCCTTCCTTCCTTCCTTCCTTCCTTCCTTCCTTCCTTCCTTCCTTCCTTCCTTCCTTCCCTCCCTCCCTCCTTCCCTTCCCTTCCCTTCCCTTCCCTTCCATTCCATTCCATTCCATTCCATTCTTCCTCCAAGATATTGCAATATTGCCTCCAAGTTATGGAGCTGGGCTTTTTGTTTTTTTTCAGTAACATCTGACTGATCATTGACCAGTTGAATTTTCAGCTCGATCCAGATATCTCCTTCTGGAAAGTTCTGCAAAAGGCTTCCCAATTAGCATGTGCAATGCAGAATGTACTGACTACACAACTTTGGATGTTGGCCATTACAAAGCAGTCTTCTGTTAAGACAATCAGTTCAAATCTTTCTTTCAATGGCATGAAAATAAATAAATGCTGAACCAACTGCACGTTTGATGGTAATGCAATGAAAGAAAAAATTGACTCCTTCAGTTTAAGCATGAGCAACTTGGAATGGCAAACTAAATAAAAGGCTCCATTTACCAGGGATGGCAACAAGTAATCGTTTCAGCCATCAGAATCATTACACATAAGCACAATTGCATGAATAATACTATTAGTGGAAATAATAGTTTAGTCATAAGGCTAAGAGATACCTATGAAAATAAGAGTGGTGCTAGCACTCTGTAGCCTTCCAGTTTCTACTTTATTTATTTCATTAACTTTAAGAAACATCTAAAATGCTTTAAATCAGGTAGGTCACATTGCCTGACAGATACGACTGACATTAGTGTGGGTACTTTCTTTCCCCTTTTTCTCCAAGCTTCTTTATGAGCAGATGGGTCCAACCTTATGCTCATACCATTCACCTTATCTTATGCTTTCAAGGTTTCATTATGCCATCAGTTTTATGGCTCATTTTTCATCAAAAGCCTGGCTATTGGCTAATGCTGTATCCCTAGTAAAGCATGATTGAGCTTCCATCGCTTCTCTTAGTGGTATGAAATGTCACATAAGTGGTTTCTCTTGAGTCACAAAGCACTTTGCAAAGTGCCAAGAGTAAGACCTAATCAATTTTATTTCATACAGTTGTTATTCCGCCCCTTTTCTAAATTATTTACTATAGACTTTTAATCCTTAAACCCAGTAAAACAAGCCAGACAGCAAGAAGGTATGGAAATTTCAGTGAAGTCACAGACTTAAAAAAACGGTAAGGCTAACTGGAGAGGACTCCTTCAACTCCACCAAATTTATCTACAACATCACAGTGGTTTCTAGCTGCTTCTTGGCATGCATTATCCTCTAAGAAGATAATGCTTCTTCTGTCTACCTTGAGGCACAGAGTCTCCAGGGCATGTATGAACATGTTCCCCATGTGATCAGTTATATGGCTATACATTAGGAGGACAAGATTACGTGATTCCTCCACCTTACAGGAATGGGAAGAAGTAACATGATTCTCTCTCTCTCTCTCTCTGTCTCTCTCTGTCTCTCTCTCCCTCCCTCTCTCTCTCTCTCTGTCTCTCTCTCTCTCTTGTTGGCCGAATCATTCATACACACACACACACACACACACACACTCACATGCAAATATGCATGTGTGGTCAAGTAAAATATCAACTAAAGACCTTAAACAAGACACAATGGTCCCTCTACTTTGGTATGCACTTATTATCACCAGCAAATCTTCTTTTTTAGATTCATGGACCGAATCTTCTCAAGGGGAGAATTAGTTGAGTGTTTAACTTGGGCACATATGTGTTCATTTGCGTTTTTAGAAGTATTAATATTTTTAGTATTTTTCCATTTTGTGAAAAATGGGGATTTGTTGAGCAAACAGCTGGTATTTGTGGCTGTTCCTTGAACTCACTCTGAACCTCTGAGAATTAGTCTTTCTCCTTGAAACTGAAAAGGAAAAGGAAGCCTGAGAGATCAAAAGGATTGTTTTGCATTTTGAAGATGCTGCGCTTAGGTCCTAGAAAACTGATTTTCTCTTAGCTTAATATACTTTCTCTCTGACTTTGGGCCAGTCACTCTCCCATAGCCTAACCTACATCTCTGGATGTTTTGTGGGGTCTTGTACTGCTTTTAGATATAAGAATAAGGATTGAAATAATGAGCTAGAGTTATATGCAGTAATTTTATATAGAGGCAAGTCATCTACAACATTCGTTTTATGCATATAGCTACAATATTTTCTGAAAATTTCAAATATGCCCACCGGCTTTATGATCTCACACTACTTCCTAGAATTCTTAATCTATTATTTTATACATGCCACAGAGCTACAACCCCTTCTACACCATCCAGTCAGAGCTGAAGAAGCTTCTTGGATGAGAAGCTAAATGTCTTCAAAGAAAAACCAGAAAGTCCAGTTTCCTCTTGAAAAAAAGTATCTTTGGGACAACCTGGATGACTGAGATTCTCCATAGACAAACCCTTTCTACAGTTTATATACATTATATGAATAGCAAAAAGCAAATGTTCACTCATTATTTTATGTCTATTGCTCTTCAGAAATAACTTTCACATCAGAACGACAACAGCAACAACAAATGAACATAACCACAGAGTTCAATCAAAAATGTTGGTAGCAAACATTTTAGTATAGTAGTAAAAATAGTAGACAGTCTAAGGTTAAAGTTTTTGGGGTTTGGGGAAGAAACCACAGAGTCAGGTAGAGTATTCCAGACATTGACCACTCTGTTGCTGAAGTTGTATTTCCTGCAATCAAGTTTGGTGCAGTTAACCTTGAGTTTGTATCTATTGTGTGCTCTTGTATTGTTATGGTTGAAGCTGAAGTATACATTGACAGGTAGGACATTGCAATATATAATTTTATATTCTATATTTAGATCAGACCGAAGGCAGCATAGTTCTAGGTTTTCTAGGTCTAGAATTTCAAGTCTGGTGGCATAAGGTATGAGTAATGCTGTCAAGAGAAGCTACATTATCCATTTCTAAATATTGGACAACAGTGCTCAAAATCTCTAGGTCTTCCGGGTTGAGCCCTCTCGCTAACGGGCGGCGGTTTGCGATCGTGCGCGACCGCAGCCCGGCTCTTTCGTCTGAGAGCCCCGATCCTCACGGCTCGGGGCTGAAGCTGCCTCGTAGGGGCGGCGGAGAAAGGGAAAGCTGCCAGACAGAGTGAGGGGAGCCGCATCTCCCCCCTCTGAGTCTGGTCTTTCCCTCAAGACGACAAGAAGCGGTGGTCAATATGGCCACCTTGAAGAGAGGGTCTCAACTGGATTAAGATTTGTGCAGGAGGAAAGAAAGAAGTTGACAGCAGAAGAATCGGGAGTATTGGAAGGTAAAATCAACAAAGGTACCCCGGGACTAAGATAAAACGAGCTTTTTAAAAAAGAAAAAGAAGCGGTGCGACTATCAAGTGAAGGAAAAATAGTAAAATATTTTTGACAGCTATAAGGGCTTCGAACCGGGAAAGGTAGAAGCCGGCTAAGAATTTAAGTTTGAGGCTCGAAAAACCCTGAATATTAAAACAAAAGGAAAGGGAGAAGATTTTTTGTGACAGAAAGTGCCACCAGTGGATAAAAACTGCAATTTAAAGAAGAAGGAAAATATCTTGTTCCTTTGTGGATTGGATTGTTACAATTTTAAACAAATATTGAAACAAAAAGCAAGAACTACAGAAGGTGAAAGTTTGAACTTAAATAAAAGACAGACTACTGGATAGTTGGTGATATTGATACAGACTCTGGGCGTGGGTTGAGATCTAAAAAATTTAAAGAAGAAGAAATAAGGAAAATAAAACTTTTGTGGCCATACAAGGAATTAAAATGGAATCTAAAAGCATGAAAGAACTGCTACAGGAAGTGACTGAATTTTTGGCTTTTGGTCGAAGACATGGAAATGGTGAACAAAGAACAAGAAGAAGGAATCCTGGAAAGGGAGGAGCCAGCACAAGGGAAAGCCATCTTAAAGAGACAACTAACACAAAGATCACTACAAATAAAAGGGAAAGGAAGGGTGGTCCAAAAATGAAATCTAAGAAAGCAATTAAAAGGGGACATTTATGGAATTAGGCAAGGTAGAAAGGCCCAGAAGAAAGAGAGCAGAAAGGTAATGAGAGAGAGAGGATTCAAATGGATGGAGAAGGCATAGCAGAAAGAGGAGGAGGGAGAACAAGAAACAGGAGCAGAAGATAGAGAAATATGGGAATTATATAATGAAGAAACTTTTACATAGAGATAATGGCTAAGGTATTAAGAGGGGGTTCTGCATGGAGAAGATGGGTAATAAGAATATACCGTAATTATTAAAATATAAAACAATAGAGGGCTACTGACAACATTTTTTTTAGATGAAGGTACACTCTCACTTTTACTTATAAAAAAAGGTAAATGTTGATTAGATAAATTGAATTAATTGAAATAATTCTTGAAGATGTCTAAAATGAGACTTGTCAGTAATCAAGGTTAATTATTTTTTACTATTACTTTGAAATTATAAATAAATTTTAAATTGGGGGGATATGTGTTGCAGAACCCGATGAAAAGATATATAATGTTATGTAGTTTTTCTTCTCTTCTTTTTTCTTACTCTATCTTTTGCCGCAAAGGGAATGATTATTATAATGTTATTATGTTAATCACTGAGGTGACACTTTCAAAGTAGCAAAGGGGGGGTAAGTCTAGGTTTTTTTATTTTTTTTGTGTTAAAGCTTGTATTGATTTAGAATTATGGAAAGAATACATGATGAAAGGGCAAATCTGACGGATAAAAGAAATATGTAAATGATAAAAGAGCATTAATAATGTGAAGATAGTTTAAGGATAGATATGGATAAACTTTATTCTTTATATGATGAGCAAACATATTGTTATTTTTAAAAGAAATATAAATGCTTAAGAACTATTTATAATAATTTGAAATGAAATGGGGTTACATAGATTGAGATTAAGATCTGAGACTAGGATTAATTTGTTTGGCTCTTTGTCTGCAAAAAATGGAATGGAAGTAAAAATGGGATAAAATACGAAGTTAAATGTTAAAAATACTATAAAACTATTGTCATATTTGCATGTAAAAGTGATGACTCGGAAATATGCTGTCTACTGAAAAGAGACTTATTTAAATTGTTAAAAATTGAATAAAACTTGTTTGGGAAAAAAAACAGTGCTCAAAATCTCTCAAGAAACACAACCAGCAGGGAAAATGGGATGAGCCCAACACATGTGGAGATTGGGAAAAGCAAGTTAAAATACTGCAGTTGCTTTTTGTGGAATCATAGCTGGAATAAGGTAGCAACATCATCAAGCCCAAGTCCCTGATCAGTACAAGAATCCAAATGAAAGCATTTCTGGAAAATGACTGTACAGCCTTTGCTTGAAGATATCTAATGAAAGAAAGATGGGCCCCATTGTTAGTAATTGGCTTCATCATCACACATAGGTACGTTTCTTCCTAACATGTAAACAGTCAGCTTTGAGATTCAGCTGCCAATATAATGGGAAGGGGGGGTGGAGGAATTTATAAGTTCAAGGTTATTCTGTATGTCGTACTACGAAATTCCAGTTGCAGTTAATTTGTTCCCGTGATTTATGAAGTGTAGAAATGGGAGGAGAAAAAGGTGGATTCTGTGTAGTGCGTGAAAATTCTTTCATTTTGGGAAATGCCTTAGACGTACCAGATCTGTTCCTAATAAATCAATTGGAGAGACTATGTCTCGGAGTGATTGATATCATGGATACTTTCTGGATGCCATACATTTATTCCCAAAGTCCACTTTTATTTTTTGAAGGGGCTTGGCTGGTCCCCCGAAGGTCTTTTCCCAGAGATGGAAAAAGATCAACAATCAGCCAAAGTTGGAGAGCTGCAGGAGGGGGCATGTGGGGCCCTCCCTCCGGAGCATTAACTGGATCTGCCAGCCCTTGTTTGGAGGAGATGATGGATGCTTTCAGAATGGCAGTAGATGAAAGAGATTTGGGAGCTATACAAGCGTTTCAACTCAAGAAGTTGTTATAACCCAGATGTAACCCAGCTGTCTGAAGAGAAATCTTTTTAGCCCCAGGCATATTGCTATTCTGCCAGATTGGAGGGAAGAGACAATTGGGGTTGGAAATCTCTCAAGAAGACAAACCCAAGATTTATCCTGGGAGTCCATCGGAGGCAGATTTACATCAACAGTTCCAGAATCTAAAGGTGACAGGCTTGGTTCACAGTCTGTTTGGACGGGTGGAAGCTTGAGACCACCCATGTTCATTACCCAAGTATTGTGAGGGATGGTGACTATACAGATGCCAGTTGGAGGAGCCCAGCAAGAAGCATCAACTGACAGAGGTATGTTGCAGCCTCGAGGCAATCCCCTCATTTCAAAAAGGAATTTTGCCCCTACAGAGAGTATCCTCCAGGGTGGGGATTTTATCCAGGCCAGGGGTGGATTCAGTGCCAATGGCAGCCAGCACCAACACAGCCCTGGTCTGAAGGGGGTTGCCCAGACAACAGACAGCAGCCCGTCCTCCACCCAACCAGGGAACCAGGCCACACCCATCTTCCTCCTGGCAACCACAAATGCAACCCCAACCTGCAGCGAGGCCACAGAGACCCTATTCCAGAGAGGCACCACCCAGCCAGGCTTCGGGGCCTACCCAGCCTACGCAGCCATCCTGCGGTTCCTTTCATTCCAGTTCAACCTGCAGGGGCTGGCAGGTGCCACCTCCCCAACCATGACCCAGGCGGACCAAATACCCTTTAAGGCCATGATTCGATGGCTGCCATGAACATTTCAATTACTTCCTCACTCAAATCCGATCCCACATAGAACAATTTGGAGATCAATGCACTACAGAGCGAATTTGGTTACATCCATAACAGATGGGATGAATGAAGGATGCTTCAGACTGGGTGGCCCAACTACACAGAACAAGCCCCGAATTACACAATGTAAACAGATTTATTCCATTATTAAGACTCAGATTTGAAAATCCAGACAGGGTAGCAGAGAATGAAGAAGTTAATGGAAATGAGGCAAGGCAAGCAATCCTTGTCAGAATTCATTTGGGACTTTAGAAGGGTGCAAGCCACCTCATGGATTGGCCTGAAAGAATGACTTTACACTACTTTAAAATGCCATTGATCCAGAAGTAAAGAAGCCTGTGAAATTAGGGGAATCCCAGAGACCTTATCGTGGTATGCTGCCTCCCTCAGCTTAGATTGCAGCATCAACCCACACAGGAAACCCTTCCTGGTGGCTCCACCTAAGAGAATTGTGGGCTAGGAGACATAGCGGACCAGCCAAAACTGCTCGTACCCAACCCACCAGAGGGCTGAAATGTTACCACTGTGGCCAAGCCGCCATAGAGCAGCAGACTGTCTGGACCCTGCTCCTGTACCACAAGTACCTGAGTCTAAGTCTAATCCAGCTGTTAGAGGTCGGAAGAATCAAGGAAGACCTCCGGGCATTGCCGGGTTCGCCAAACACAGCTGGGAAAGCCCCCTCTGTGCAGATGGGAGCAGGACCACCAGACCAGCACCCGCGTCCTCAAGAACCTGACCTGCAAAGATGACCCAATGGTGAGTGATCCCATCATACCTTTTACAATCAAGGTCAAGTTAGTGGTACCAAACATGGGGGAGGCTGGGGAGTTAGAAGCTGTCATTGATACTGGGTGTTCTAGATGTCTTATCGGACTCCCTATCATTGAACAATTGGGCATAAACACTAACCCGCTAAAACGCCCAATCAGATTTGAGCAAGTGGATGGAACTTTAATTGGGGGACCCAGCCACCCAAATGACAGAATTGATCAAGATGGATTTAGGGCCCCATCGCGAACTCATACACTTCATAGTGGCCCCCAAGATGTCAGAATCAATCATACTGGGACTTGCTTGGCTAGACAAATGGGCCGACGATCAAATGGGAGGATGGATTCAGAAAAATCCTCATTGCACGGGCCTTGCCCCTCTTCCACTACAAAACCACCAGTCAGCTTGAACCCAGAGCCTGAGCCAGCATCCATAGCCCACCTTCTCCCAGATAACCCCCAGTACGGACCAATAGAAAGACTTGGCTGAAGCATTCAGTGAAGAAGGGTGTGTTTTACCTCCCCATCAAGCCACTGATTGGCCATAGAATTAGAGCCGAGTAGAAATTACCAAAACAAAGATGTATTCAATGACACCTGCTGAAATGACTGAATTAAGGAAATACATCGACAGCAATTTGGAACGAGGGTTTATTGAGCCTGCTAATCAAGATTAGCTGCCCCATGTTGTTCAAGGAGAAGAAAGATGGGGTTAAGACTGTGTGTTGACTTTAGAGGCGGAATGCATATGCATCAAAACATGTATCCTCTCCCCTTATGAAGGACTTATTGAACCACCTGTGAAGGGAAGGTATTCACCAAGCTAGATCTCAGGAAGCTTACTACCAGTGTGCATCAAAGAGGGAGATGAGTGGAAAACAGCTTTTAACTGCCCTCTGGGTAGCTTCCAATTCAAAGTGTCATGCCTTTTGGACTTCAGGGGCTCCTGCAGTGTTTATGCAGCTCATCAATGAGGTGCTACACCCATACCTTACTGGGGGTCCTCATATATCTGGGTGACATCCTTATCTTCAGCGAAACCATGGCAGAACATATTCAATTGGTCCGACAAGTCCTAGAAAATCTTCTAGCCCAAATTATATGTGAAACTATCAAAATGCGAATTCCATAAAGTCGCTGGACTATTTAGGCTACGAATATCAACCTGGGAATGAAATGGACCCCAGAAAGGTGCAAGCGTGCTGGACTGGCAACCCCTAGAACCCAAGCAACTTCAAAGTTTCTTGGGTTTGCCAACTACTATAGACAATTCATTCCATCATTTGCAAGTTGCCCTCCCATTAACAGAGCTATTAAAACGGGCCCATCACCCACCAAACTGAAGCCGAGTCAACCCCTGGCTTGGACTATGGACTGTCAGAAAGCTTTGAGACCTTAAAATGCCTCTTAAGCAGCTGAGCCCATCCTCCAACACCCAGACGCAAGCTGTTTATTGTCCAAACGGATGCAAGTGATGTAGCGGTGGCAGCCATTTTGCTGCAAAAAGACTCTCAAGGCCGACTGATGCCTTGCGCTGTGTCCAAAAGCTGACAGACACAGAGCAAAGGTGGGTGGTCTGGGAGAAAAAGCATCGATGATGGGCTTTATTGATTTGGAGGCATTTTCTAGAAGAGACACCAGAGGCATGGCGGTATGAACTGATCATAAGAACCTCGAGGCTCTAAAGATCCCTAGAGGATTATCACCCAAACAAGTCCGCTGGGTCCAATATTTCAAGCGATTCAACTTCAACATTAAGTATATCCCTGGAGGAAAACGATACTGGCAGATGCTCTGTCCAGAAAACCTCAGTTTGACAGCAAGAGAGGAAATAGTACAAGATTTAATTTCAGAAGCTCAATCAGCAGGCCAAGTGACCACTCAAGCCCAAGCCAACCAACCCCAAACGCCTGGAAGATAAGCTGACCGCAGAATTGAAAACGGCCCTATTTATTTATTTATTTATTTATTTATTATTTGAACTTATATGCGCCCCATCTCCGAACTTCGGAAGCACAACTAAAAGCAAGAACAATAAATACATTAAAAGATTAAATCAAATTATAAGCCCAAATATTTATAAAATGAATTAAAATTTAAAAATAACCCTCCCAAAGGGTCACAGCCGGGTTGGTCAAATAACCAGGTCTTCAACTTCATGGCCGGAAGGTCAGGAGGAGGCAGAGCTCAAAGGCAGTTGATTCCAGAGGTCAGGGGCAGCTACAGAAAAGCTCATCGTCCGAGGAACGCCAGCCGGCATTGCCCTGACCGGAACCCAGGAGTCCCTGCCTATGAGCTCGAACAGGGCGTCGGTGTTTGACATCGGAAGAAGGCTCCCTTAAATATTGAGGACCCATGTGCGTGAAGGACTTTGTATGTTAACACTAAAACCTTGAATCACCCGGAGCTAACCGGACAACCAATGCAGGCGGCAGCGGGAGGGGTCACATGGGAGAACCAGGTAACTCCCATCACCACCAGCGCGCCCGCATTTGCACCAGCTGCAATCTCGGATGGTATGCAAGGGCAGTCCCAAATAAGAGGCGTTGCAGTAGTCAAGCCTAGAGGTAACAAGGGCATGAGTGATGCGTGCGCAGAAGTCGATCCAGAAAAGGCGAGGATTGACCGAACAAGGAGCTGGGCAAAGGCCCCGCAGCGGCCCCACCTGCTCCTCCAGCGGGCCGTACATCCAGGAGGACCCCCAGATTCGCGCCCTATCCACGGGGCAGCACCTCTCTATGGCCAAAGATGGATAATCTTGACTGGGTCGGGCCTTGGTATGCACAACCACTCAGTCTTGGCGGGTTGGTTTGAGGAAGCACTTCCGCCATCCAGTTCCGCATCGCATCCAAACACCGGGTCATCAGGAGAGGGCATCACTGATCTGCCTGGGGTGGAAATGTACAGCTGAGTATCATCAGCATGATTGATGGAATTTCACCCCAAAACCACGGATGATCTCACCCAGCTGCTTCATGTAGATGTTAATAAAAAGGGGGAGGACTGACCCCGAGGGACCCCCACAAGAGAGGACCCTAAGGGACGACCTGACCCCTGTCAGCACTGACATACACTCCCCCCGAGAGGTAGGAGGAGAACCACCAAGAACGGTGCCCCCACTCCCAACCCCCAAGGCGAATTAAAGGATACCATGGTCGATGGTACTGAAGCCGCTGAGAGGTTCATAGGACCAGGACAGAGGAAAAACCTATCCCGAACCCTCAGCCTCCAGAGATCATCCATCAGCCACCAATGCCGCTCAGGCTATACCCAGGTCGGAAGCCCGATTGATGATTCTAGGTAGTCCACTTCATCCAGGAAAAGCGAACCTGTTGAGCCCACACATTATTTCAACAACCTTCGCCAAAAACGAAGGTTGGAGACTGGACGAAAGTTGTTCAACACAGTCGGGTCCAGGGCAGGCTTCTTCAGGAGGGGTTCACCACCCTCTTTTCAAGGAAAAAGGAAAGACACTATTGACCGATCCTTGTCTGGACCATCAAATGGAGTTGACAATGAATGATGGACTAGCTGGAAAGGGACTAAGCTTTATGTACCCACAACCCTAAGACTACTGGCAGGTACAAAGCATAGCCACTTAACTCATGGCTGGGAGGCCACTAGGACTTAAAACCCTACATTTACTGAGAAGACAGTTCTGTGGCCAAAAAATGAAACCTGATGTCGTGAGGACTATGTAAAAGTTGCTCGATTGTGTCACAATGAAACACAGAACTGAAAAACTCCCTGGCTCTCTGCAACAAGTTGCTGAACCAACCCAACCTTGGGAAGAGATCGCAATGGACTTTATTGCTGAATTACCTAAGAGTGAAGGAATACGATTATTTGGACTATAATTGACTTATTCTCTAAACAGGCCCATTTTATAGCCTGCAAAAGGACTTCCATCTG
>CM019150.1:18993494-19014267 GCA_009733165.1 Naja naja
AAAAGCAAATGTTCACTCATTATTTTATGTCTATTGCTCTTCAGAAATAACTTTTCACATCAGAACGACAACAGCAACAAATGAACATAACCACAGAGTTCAATCAAAAATGTTGGTAGCAAACATTTTAGTATAGTAGTAAAAATAGTAGACAGTCTAAGGTTAAAGTTTTTGGGGTTTGGGGAAGAAACCACAGAGTCAGGTAGAGTATTCCAGACATTGACCACTCTGTTGCTGAAGTTGTATTTCCTGCAATCAAGTTTGGAAAGTTAACCTTGAGTTTGTATCTATTGTGTGCTCTTGTATTGTTATGGTTGAAGCTGAAGATACATTGACAGGTAGGACATTGCAATATATAATTTTATATTCTATATATTTAGATCAGACCGGGCAAGGCATAGTTCTAGGTTTTCTAGGTCTAGAATTTCAAGTCTGGTGGCATAAGGTATGAGTAATGCTGTCAAGAGAAGCTCACATTATCCCATTTCAAAGTATATTGACAACAGTGCTCAAAATCTCTAGGTCTTCCGGGTTGAGCCCTCTCGCTAACTGGGGGCGGCGGTTTGCGATCGTGCGCTGATCAAGCAGAGTCTGCTCTGTCTGAGAGCCCCGATCCTCACGGCTCTGGGCTGAAGCTGCCTCAGAGGGGGGCGGAGAAAGGGAAAGCTGCCAGACAGAGTGAGATCTCCCTCTGAGTCTGGTCTTTCCTCCAAAGACGACAAGAAGCGGTGGTCAATATGGCCACCTTGAAGAGAGGGTCTCAACTGGATTAAGATTTGTGCAGGAGGAAAGAAAGAAGTTGACAGCAGAAGAATCGAGTATTGGAAGGTAAAATCAACAAAGGTACCGGACTAAGATAAAAACGAGCTTTTGAAAAAAGAAAAGAGTGCTATCATCAATGAAGGAAAAATAGTAAAATATTTTTGACATATATAAGGGCTTCAACCGGAAAGGTAGAAGCTGGCATAAGAATTTAAGTTTGAGGCTCGAAAAACCCTGAATATTAAAACAAAAGGAAAGGAGAAGATTTTTTTGTGACAGAAAGTGCCACTCAGGATAAAACTGCAATTTAAAGAAGAAGGAAAATATCTTTCTTTAGGATTGGAATTGTTACAATTTTAAACAAATATTGAAACAAAAAGCAAGAACTACAGAAGGTGAAAGTTTGAACTTAAATAAAAGACAGACTACTGGACTAGTTGGTGATATTGATACAGACTCTGGGCTAAGGTTGAGATCTAAAAAAAAATTTAAAAGAAGAAGAAATAAGGAAAATAAAAAAACTTTTTGTACATACAAGGAATTAAAAATGGAATCTAAAAGCATGAAAGAACTGCTACAGGAAGTGACTGAATTAATTTGGCTTTTGGTCGAAGACATGGAAATGGCGAACAAAGAACAAGAAGAAGGAATCCTGGAAAGGAGGAGCCAGCACAAGGAAAGCCATCTTAAAGAGACAACCAACACAAAGATCACTACAAAATAAAAGGGAAAAGGGTGGTCCCAAAAATGAAATCTAAGAAAGCAATTAAAAAGGGGACATTTATGGAATTAGGGTAGAAAGGCCCAGAAGAAAGAGAGCAGAAAGGTAATGAGAGAGAGGGATTCAAATTGGATGGAGAAGGGACATAGCAGAAAGAGGAGGAGGGGAACAAGAAACAGGAGCAGAAGATAGAGAAATATGGGAATTATATAATGAAGAAACCTCGTTTACATAGAGATAATGGCTAAGGTATTAAGAAGGGGTTCTGCATGGAGAAGATGGGTAATAAGAAATAACCGAATTATTAAAATATAAAACAATAGAGGGCTACTGACAACATTTTTTTTAGATGAAGGTACACTCTCACTTTTACTTATAAAAAAAGGTAAATGTTGATTAGATAAATTGAATTAATTGAAATAATTTTGAAGATGTCTAAAAATGAGAGTTGTCAGTAATCAAGGTTAATTATTTTTACTATTACTTTGAAATATATAAATTTTAAATTGGGGATATGTGTTGCAAAAGACCGAAAAGATATATAATGTTATGTAGTTTTTCTCTTCTTTTTTTACTCTATCTTTTGGCTTAAAGGGAATGATTATTATAATGTTATTATGTTAATCACTGAGGTGACACTTTCAAAGTAGTAAAGGGGTAAGTCTAGGTTTTTTTTTTAATTTTTGTGTTAAAGCTTGTATTGATTTAGAATTATGGAAAGAATACGTGATGAAAGGGCAAATCTGACGATAAAAGAAATATGTAAATGATAAAAGCATTAATAATGTGAAGATAAGGATATGGATAAACTTTATTCTTTATATGATGAGCAAACATATTGTTATTTTTAAAAGAAATATAAATGCTTAAGAACTATTTATAATAATTTGAAATGAAATGGGGTTACATAGATTGAGATTAAGATCTGAGACTAGGATTAATTTGGCTCTTTGTCTGCAAAAATGGAATGGAAGTAAAATGGGATAAAATAATAAGTTAAATTTAAAAATACTATAAAACTATTGTCATATTTGCATGTAAAAGTGATGACTGAAATATGCTGTCTACTGAAAAGAGACTTATTTAAATTGTTAAAATTGAATAAAACTTGTTTTAAAAAACAGTGCTCAAAATCTCTCAAGAAACACAACCAGCAGGGAAATGGGATGAGCCCAACACATGTGGAGATTGGGAAAAGCAAGTTAAATACTGCAGTTGCTTTTTGTGGAATCATAGCTGAATAAGGTAGCAACATCATCAAGCCCAAGTCCCTGATCAGTACAAGAATCCAAATGAAAGCATTTCTGGAAAATGACTGTACAGCCTTTGCTTGAAGATATCTAATGAAAGAAAGATGGGCCCCATTGTTAGTAATTGGCTTCATCATCACACATAGGTACGCTTCCCTGATGTAAACAGTCAGCTTTGAGATTCAGCTGCCAATATAATGGGAAGGGGGGTGGAGGAATTTATAAGTTCAAGGTTATTCTGTATGTCGTACTAAAATTCCAGTTGCAGTTAATTTGTTCTCTGATTTATGAAGTGTAGAAGTGGGAGGAGAAAAAGGTGGATTCTGTGTAGTGCGAAAATTCTTTCATTTTGGGAAATGCCTTAGACGCACCAGATCTGTTCCTAATAAATCAATTGGAGAGAATATGTCTCGGAGTGATTGATATCATGGATACTTTCTGGATGCCATACATTTATTTCCAAAGTCCACTTTTATTTTTGAAGGGGCTTGGCTGGTCCTCTCAAGGTCTTTTCCCAGAGATGGAAAAGATCAACAATCAGCCAAAGTTGGAGAGCTGCAGGAGGGGGCATGTGGTGGCCCTCCCTCCGGAGTATTAACTGGATCTGCCAGCCCTTGTTTGGAGGAGATGATGGATGCTTTTAGAATGGCAGTAGATGAAAGAGATTTGGGAGCTATACCAAGCGCTTTCAACTCAAGAAGTTGTTATAACCCAGATTTAACCCAGCTGTCTGAAGAGAAATCTTTTTCTAGCCCCAGGCATATTGCTATTCTGCCAGATTGGAGGGAAGAGAGACAATTGGGGTTGGAAATCTCTCAAGAAGACAAACCCAAGATTTATCCTGGGAGTCCATCGGAGGCAGATTTACATCAACAGTTCCAGAAGCTAAAGGTGACAGGCTTGGTCTCACAGTCTGTTTGGACGGGTGGAAGCTTGAGACCACCCATGTTCATTTACCCAAGTATTGTGAGGGACGAGGTGACTATACAGATGCCAGTTGGAGGAGCCCAGCAAGAAGCATCAACTGACAGAGATATGTTGCAGCCTCCGAGGCAATCCCCTCATTTCCAAAAAGGAATTTTGGCCCCTACAGAGAGTATCCTCCAGGGTGGGGATTTTATCCAGGCCAGGGGTGGATTCAGTGCCAATGGCAGCCAGCACCAACACAGCCCTGGTCTGAAGGGGGGTTGCCCAGACAACAGACAGTAGCCACGTCCCCTCCACCCAACCAGGGAACCAGGCCACACCCATCTTCCTCCTGGCAACCACAAATGCAACCCCAACCTGCAGCAGGCCACAGACCCCTATTCCAGAGAGGCACCACCCAGCCAGGCTTCAGGGGGCCTACCCAGCCTACGTACGCCATCCTGCCGGTTCCTTTCATTCCAGTTCAACCTGCAGGGGCCTGGCAGGTGCCACCTCCCCAACCATGACCCAGGCCGACCAAATAAGGCCAGATTCGATGGCTGCCATGAACATTTCAATTACTTCCTCACTCAAATCCGATCCCACATAGAATAATTTGGAGATCAATGCACTACAGAGCGAAATTTGGTTACATCCATAACAGATGGGATGAATGAAGGGGATGCTTCAGACTGGGTGGCCCAACTACACAACGAACAAGCCCCCGAATTACACAATGTAAACAGATTTATTCCATTATTAAGACTCAGATTTGAAAATCCAGACAGGGTAACAGAGAATGAAGAGAAGTTAATGGAAATGAGGCAAGGCAAGCAATCCTTGTCAGAATTCATTTGGGACTTTAGAAGGGTCACAAGCCACCTCATGGATTGGCCTGAAAGAATGACTTTACACTACTTTAAAAATGCCACTGATCCAGAAGTAAAGAAGGCCTGTGAAATTAGGGGAATCCCAGAGACCTTACAATCGTGGTATGCTGCCTCCCTTAGCTTAGATTGCAGCATCAACCCACACAGGAAACCCCTTCTGGTGGCTCCACCTAAGAGAATTGTGGCTAGGAGACCGCCAACCGGACCAGCCAAAACTGCTCGTACCCAACCCACCAGAGGGCTGAAATGTTACCACTGTGGCCAAGCCGCCATAGAGCAGCAGACTGTCTGGACCCTGCTCCTGTACCACAAGTACCGCAGTCTAAGTCTAATCCAGCTGTTAGAGGTCGGAAGAATCAAGGAAGACCTCCGGGCATTGCGGGTTCCAAACACAGCTGGGAAAGCCCCCTCTGTGCAGATGGGAGCAACGGACCACTAGACCAGCACCACGTCCTCAAGAACCTGACCTGCAAAGATGACCCAATGGTGAGTGATCCCATCATACCTTTTACAGTCAAGGTCAAGTTAGTGGTACCAAACATGGGGGAGGCTGGGGAGTTAGAAGCTGTCATTGATACTGGGTGTTCTAGATGTCTTATCGGACTCCCTATCATTGAACAATTGGGCATAAACACTAACCCGCTAAAACGCCCAATCAGATTTGAGCAAGTGGATGGAACTTTAATTGGGGGGGACCCCAGCCACCCAAATGACAGAATTGATCAAGATGCAATTAGGGCCCCATCACAAACTCATACACTTCATAGTGGCCCCCAAGATGTCAGAATCAATCATACTGGGACTTGCTTGGCTAGACAAATGGGCCCCGACGATCAAATGGGAGGATGGATTCAGAAAAATCCTCATTGCACCGGGCCCTTTGCCCCGTCTTCCGCCCACTACAAAACCACCAGTCAGCTTGAACCCAGAGCCTGAGCCAGCATCCATAGCATCCCACCTTCTCCCAGATAACCCCCAGGTACCGGACCAATAGAAAGACTTGGCTGAAGCATTCAGTGAAGAAGGGTGTAATGTTTTACCTCCCCATCAAGCCACTGATTGCGCCATAGAATTAGAGCCCGGGGCGAAATTACCAAAACCAAAGATGTATTCAATGACACCTGCTGAAATGACTGAATTAAGGAAATACATCGACAGCAATTTGGAACGAGGGTTTATTGAGCCTGCTAATCTAGATTAGCTGCCCCCATGTTGTTCAAGGAGAAGAAAGATGGCGGGTTAAGACTGTGTGTTGACTTTAGAGGTGTGAACGCCATATGCATCAAAAAGATGTATCCTTTCCCCCTTATGAAGGACTTATTGAACCACCTGTCGAAGGGAAGGTATTCACCAAGCTAGATCTCAGGGAAGCTTACTACCAGGTGTGCATCAAAGAGGGAGATGAGTGGAAAACAGCTTTTAACTGCCCTCTGGGTAGCTTCCAATTCAAAGTGTCATGCCTTTTGGACTTCAGGGGGCTCCTGCAGTATTTATGCAGCTCATCAATGAGGTGCTACACCCGCACCTTTACTGGGGGGGTCCTCGTATATCTGGGTGACATCCTTATCTTCAGCGAAACCATGGCAGAACATATTCAATTGGTCCGACAAGTCCTAGAAAATCTTCTAGCTGCCAAATTATATGTGAAACTATCAAAATGCGAATTCCATAGAGTCGCTGGACTATTTAGGCTACCGAATATCCAACCTGGGGAATGAAATGGACCCCAGAAAGGTGCAAGCGGTGCTGGACTGGCAACCCCCTAGAACCCGAAAGCAACTTCAAAGTTTCTTGGGGTTTGCCAACTACTATAGACAATTCATTCCATCATTTGCTGAAGTTGCCCTCCCATTAACAGAGCTATTAAAAACGGGCCCATCACCCACCAAACTGAAGCCGAGTCAACCCCTGGCTTGGACTATGGACTGTCAGAAAGCTTTCGAGACCTTAAAATGCCTCTTCGCAGCTGAGCCCATCCTCCAACACCCAGACGCGACCAAGCTGTTTATTGTCCAAACGGATGCAAGTGATGTAGCGGTGGCAGCCATTTTGCTGCAAAAAGACTCTCAAGGCCGACTGATGCCTTGCGCTTGTGTCCAAAAAGCTGACAGACACAGAGCAAAGGTGGGTGGTCTGGGAGAAAGAAGCATTCGCCGTACGATGGGCTTTATTGATTTGGAGGCATTTTCTAGAAGGAGCACCAGAGGCATGGCGGTATGAACTGATCATAAGAACCTCGAGGCTCTAAAGATCCCCTAGGAGATTATCACCCAAACAAGTCCGCTGGGTCCAATATTTCAAGCGATTCAACTTCAACATTAAGTATATCCCTGGAGGAAAAAACGTACTGGCAGATGCTCTGTCCAGAAAACCTCAGTTTGACAGCAACCGAGAGGAAATAGTACAAGATTTAATTTCAGAAGCTCAATCAGCAGGCCAAGTGACCACTCAAGCCGCAACCCCAAACGCCTGGAAGATAAGCTGACCGCAGAATTGAAAACGGCCCTATTTATTTATTTATTTATTTATTTATTATTTGAACTTATATGCCCCATCTCCAAGACTCGGGCTTACAACTAAAAAGCAAAGAACAATAAATACATTAAAAACGATTAAATCAGAATTATAAGCCCAAATATTTATAAAATGAATTAAAATTTAAAAATAACCTCCCCAAAGGGTCACAGCCGGTTGGTCAAATAACCAGGTCTTCAACTCATGGGCGAAGGTGCGGAGGTCAGGGGCCAGGCGAGCTCCAAAGGCAGTTGATTCCAGAGGTCAGGGGCAGCTACAGGCTCTCATCGCCGAGGAACCCAGCCGGCATTGGCTGCCGACGGAACCCGAGGAGTCCTGCCTATGAGCTCGAACAGGGCGATCGGTGTTTGACATCGGAAGAAGCGCTCCCTTAAATATTGAGGACCCATGTCGAAGGACTTTGTATGTTAACACTAAAACCTTGAATCTCACCGAGCAACCGGCAACCAATGCAGGCCGCGAGGAGGGGTCACATGGGAGAACCAGGTAACTCCCATCACCACCGCATTTTGCACCAGCTGCAATCTCGGATGGTATGCAAGGGCAGTCCCAAATAGAGAGCGCTGCAGTAGTCAAGCCTAGAGGTAACAGGGCATGAGTGATCGGCGCAGGGCCCCGATCCAGAAAAGGGCGAAGGACGAACAAGACGAGCTGGGCAAAGGCCCCTGGCAACGGCCCCACCTGCTCCTCCAACCGAGCCGCACATCCAGGAGGACCCCCAGATTCCGCCCTATCCACAGGGGCAGCACCTCTCCCCTATGGCCAAAGATGGATAATCTTGACTGGGTCGGACGCCGGTATGCACAGCCACTCAGTCTTGGCCGGGTTGAGTCAAGCATGTTCCGCCATCCAGTTCATCGCATCCAAACACCGGGTCATCAGGGAGAGGGCATCACTGATCTGGCCTGGGGTGGAAATGTACAGCTGAGTATCATCAGCGCATTGATGGAATTTCACCCCAAAACCACGGATGATCTCACCCAGCTGCTTCATGTAGATGTTAAATAAAGGGGGAAAGGACCGACCCCGAGGGACCCCACAAGAGAGGACCCTAGGGGACGACCTGACCCCCTGTCAGCACCGATTGGACCCCGAGAGGTAGGAGGAGAACCACCGAAGAACGGTGCCCCCACTCCCAACCCCCAAGGCGACCAAAAGGATACCATGGTCGATGGTATCGAAAAGCCGCTGAGAGGTCTAATAGGACCAGGACAGAGGAAAACCCTATCCCGAGCCCTCCAGAGATCATCCATCAGCGACCAATGCCGCTCCGCTATACCCAGGTCGAAGCCCGATTGATACGGATCTAGGTAGTCCACTTCATCCAGGAAAAGCGAACCTGTTGAGCCACCACATCTCAACAACCTTCGCCAAAAACGAAGGTTGGAGACTGGACGAAAGTTGTCTAACACAGTCGGGTCCAGGGCAGGCTTCTTCAGGAGGGCCTCACCACCTCTCTTTCAAAGTGGAAAGACACTATTGACCGATCCTTGGTTCCTGGACCATCAAATGGAGTTGACAATGAATGATGGACTAGCTTGGAAAGGGACTAAGCTTTATGTACCCACAACCCTAAGACTACTGGTACTAAAGCATAGCCACGACTCATGGCTGGGAGGCCACTTGATTCTTAAAACCCTACATTTACTGAGAAGACAGTTCTGGTGGCCAAAAATGAAACCTGATGTCGAGGACTATGTAAAAAGTTGCTCGATTTGTGTCACAATGAAACACAGAACTGGAAAAACCCCTGGCCTCTTGCAACAAGTTGCTGAACCAACCCAACCTTGGGAAGAGATCGCAATGGACTTTATTGCTGAATTACCTAAGAGTGAAGGGAATACGATTATTTGGACTATAATTGACTTATTCTCTAAACAGGCCCATTTTATAGCCTGCAAAGGACTTCCATCTGTGAAAAAACTTGCAGAGCTGTTCGTGAAACATATCTATAGACTACATGGAGTACCTCATAGAATAATATGAAACAGAGGGGTACAATTTACTGCAAAATTCCGGAGGGAATTCCTGAAATCCATTGGTTCCTCTCAAGGTTTATCCTCAGCTTTCCATCCTGCTTGTAACGGAGCAGCTGAGAGGGTTAACACCATGATTGAACAATACATTAGATGCTATGTAAATTATCAACAAGAAAATTGGGCTGAGTTATTACCTTTTGCAGAGGTTGCTTACAATAATGCAGTACACAGCAGCACAGGATTGACTCCATTCCAAATCAACACTGGAATGGATTTTGTCCCGATGCCAGAGTTACCTAGACAACCTCCCACATCCATGTCCGTAACAGAATGGGTGAACTCATTAAAGAAAGGGTGGGAAGATACAAAAAAACCTTTGACTGAAGCTGCAAAAAAATATAAAAAACAGGCGGATAAACATAGATCCCTTCAAACGCCTTTTAAAGTAGGAGACAAAGTATATTTGTCAACCAAAGTATCTTAGGTTGAAACTGCCCAGTAAAAAGCTGGGTCCAAAATTCTTGGGTCCGTTCCCAATTTCAAAGATAATCAAACTGGTCACTGTCCAATTAAGTATTCCTCGACTATTGGGGAAAATTCATCCAGTGCTCCATTGTAGTTTACTAAAACCAGCTACTACATCAATGATAAGACCACTGCCAATTGCTCCACCTAAACCATTAACGGTACAGGGGAAAACACATTATGAAATTCAAAAAATTCTCAATTCTAGATTACACCGTGGCCAATTGCAATATTTGGTCTTATGGAAAGGATACCCCCTCTCAGATGCTAGTTGGGTGAAGAGTTGGAATCTTCATGCTGATCAATTGGTTAACCAATTCCATGAGGATTTTCCCAACAAACTGAAGGGTCCTCGTGGAGGGGGGAGAGGGGGTTAAGGAAAATGTTTTAACCCCTGTATCTGTTTTGTGTTTTTTCTTTTAGGAGGAGGAGTTTTCAAGGGGGGGATGCCTGTCAGCTTTGAAATTCAGCTGCCAACATAATGGGAAGGGGGTGGAGGAATTGACAAGTTCAAGGTTATTCTGTATGTCGTACTAAGAAATTCCAGTTGCAGTTACTTGGTTCTCATGATGTATGAATTGTAGAAGTGGGAGGAGAAAAAGGTGGATTCTGTGTAGTGTGCAAAAATTCTTTCACTTTGGGAAATGCCTTAGACGTACCAGATCTGTTCCTAATAAATCAATTGGAGAGAATATATCTCGGAGTGATTGATATCATGGATACTTTCTGGATGCCTTACAATCTATTAGAGCTAATAAGTGTTTGAAAACTGCCACAGGACCAACTTTCTACTCTCCTCAGAATTAAGATCACCTAGTTAAGAGCTCCATTTCCAGTATTTCTATTCCCTACCAATTAATGATAAAACAATTGCAACAATATCACTTTGTGCAGTAAATAAATCTACCAACTGACAAAAAGATCCATCCATTGCAACCATGCTGATCTGTCAACTAAGCTCTCCACCTTCACACACACATTTGTATTTTTTTGGAATCATGAATATGTTGAGCCCTTGTTTGAAAACAAGCATCAGAAGGGCTTCCAAAAGAGAAGAGTTATATCAGTTTAATGGGAACAGTAAGTAGACTCAGAAGAGACAAAATCTGCTTCCTTGACCTTCCTTACACACACACACACACACACACACACACACATCGGTTTAGCAAATTTGTTTTAACGGTTGTTTTAAAAGATCTGTAACCACACAATGCTTAGAAATTTTGGTCTTTTTCTTTTCTAAACTAAAGAATTCTTGGGTGTTCAAGGTATGTTGGTTTAATGTTGCAGCCTATGTATTACCAATTGTCCCAGTTGGACAAGAATAGAGCAAGTTGCCAAGCCTATGTTGCTAGGAGAGTGTTTGATGCTTTGCTAGAAAAAAAGGCACCATAGTAACTGAGATTGCTCAAGCAAATGGCACGGGCCTTGCCAATCTGCATTTCTCACAATTAAACCACTGCTGGAACAGAATGTGGTGAAATTCTTGTTTACTGATCCAAATGATACATACTAATGATATATCCCCTGCTTTCTTGCCTCCATTCATCTCTCAGCAACCAATACATAATTTATAACAAACACTGTCCAGTGGCCCAAGGGGCAGCTGGGATGGTTTTGATTGGGGAAGTGGTTGTCTAAAATCTAGAAAGGTAAAGCTAAAGGCATACGTATGGGTATTTGTGTCTATGTGTACATCATATACAGACATAAATATATGCCTGAACAATTCTTATTCATGCACTGAAGTTTTCTGTGTACAGGAATAGGGGGAAAAGTTGCAAAAATCCTTAATTACATGCTTGGAGAGTAAACTTATAAGCGTATATATGAACAAATGTACTTGAGAAGGTGGCCATATTTAGCCAACGTTGGCTGACCTAAGAAGCAGTTTAAGAAGAAAAAGAAAAGAAGCAGTTAGTACTTGAAAAGAAGATTGCCTGGGAACTCCAAGCTCGTTGGCTCAACTGGAAAGTCAAAACACATCCAAGAAGGAAGTCACAAATCATTTCTAGAACATGCCAAGCTCCCTTACATGAATACAGATACTCCTCAACTTACAATCATTTGTTTAGTGACTGTTCAAAGTTACAACAGCACTGGAAAAAAATGACAATTTTTTATGCTTACAATCACTGCAGCATCCCCATGGTCACATGATCAAAATTTGGATGCCTGGTCCCTGGTATGTATTTATGACAGGATTATGTTATCGCCTTTTTGCTACCTTCTGACAAGCAAAGTCAACGGGGAAGCCAGATAACCATTTACTAACTTAAGAACTGCAGTGATTCATTTAACAATTGTGGCAAGAATGGTTGTAAAATAGGGCAAAACTCACTTATGGTGTAGCCAAAGTGAGAGAGAGTCTATGCAGATTCTCTGTCAACCAGGTCATGGTTGTCTCAAAGGTGCTTTTTTTCAAAAGGCAACTGGACTTTCTGGTTTTTCTTTGAAGATGTTTCGCTTCTCATCCAACAAAGCTTCTTCAGCACTGAAGAAGCTTCTTGGATGAGAAGCGAAATGTCTTCAAAGAAAAACCAGAAAGTCCAGTTGCCTTTGAAAAAAAAAAAGGCATCTTTGGGACAACCATGACCTGGGTGACTGAGAACCTTCATAGGCAACTGGACTTTGTTTTTCCAACAAAATTCAGTTGCTTTTTGAAAAAAAGCACCTATGGGCTCAATTGTGATTGTCCGTTGAGGTCTACCTATATGTCTATGCTTATCCTTCACATGGAGCTTATTGTCCAAGCCCATAAGCTCCATATGAAGACTGGTGCACTTTTCCTTCAAAGGACATGTGTTTTCCTTTTCAACCCCTAATCTTGAATCTGTGAGCAGAAAGATCTGGGGGCAGAGATCTGTTCACAACCGTGTATGAACCCTCTCAGCATGTTTTAGGATTGCCTTATTTAGGCTGACTGCTGTTCACACCGAACAATCTGTGCAACCATGCGCAAATGGTATCCCTGGCAGCTGCTTTAGCTGCTTCTACCTACACTTGAAGCCAAATGGTGCTTGGAAGTAGAGACAAAGAGATCAAAAAGAAACTGGAGGGGAAAGATCAAGGGACAGATGCAATTTCTGCTATGGTAAGTGTATTGTAGTTGGATGCGATTAAAAATAAAAGTATCAAGTGATGAATTGTCATACTGTGTCACCCAGTGAAGTGAAGGGTGGAGAAGCTTTTTTTACAGGGAATAAATATATTATGGTACTTGCTACTGCGGCTTTGTCGTGGTTCAGACTCGATCCCACAGGAATGCAAATGTAGTATCCGTCTGCAATTTGTTACAGCAGCTGTGCATTTTTTCCTGGAATCACCTGGAAGCTGTGGATTCCTACAGCTGACTTAAGAAGATGCAGACAGGTGCTGTGTTTGGGTCCTGTAAGCACCGTTTGGAAACTAATTTGAAGCACTGCACAAGCTATTTACTACTATGTACAGTACGGTTCTTTAAAAGTAGGACAACTTTAAAGAGGAATAACACACATTTTGGAGAAGATACAGCTATTGGTAGTTACTTGTCACATTTTTCTTATGTAAGTGCTTCCCCTCAGCTGTTCCTTTTCTGCCCTCAGCTAAAATGGCTCTTCTTATCTTAAAGCCATCTGTCGAGGCAGCCCAGCCAGTCTGCAGGGATTCGACTCAGCTATTTTTCCAAAGTCTTCATCCTCCCCAATTCCTTTTCTCCTTGTCATCCTTGGAGGTTCATGGCAAGAATCCTTCATCAAGAGTAGTCTTGTTATTTAATCCTTTGGGGTGGTCACAATAACTAGCATATAGGAGCCTGGGTGAAAGCTTCCAAGGAAGAATTTGTATGAGAATTGAGTGACCTAGAAATGTGACAAATTAAATTCAAGTCACTCTTGGCACTTTGGGAGATGCACATAGTCATAGAAATGAAAGGAACCACAACTATCACCCTGTCCCAATTTTCTGCACTATGCTTGGAAGACCAGTTATGAATTGGTTTTCTGGTATTCATTCAGCCGATGGGTCAGGATTTGCATGACTGCCTGATTCTCTTCTCCAGAGGGTTGTAAAGAAAGCTTGATTATGCTTTATTTATTTACGTTCAAGTATACATTGGGGCTAATGAAAGGTGCTACTGAAGGAAATGATTGATTTGGTTACACAATGGTTACACCTGGTCTTTGCTCAGAGTCACCTTTGTCACATTGTCATGCCATTAATCCAGAGGTCCCCAAACTTGGCAACGTTAAGACTTGTGGACTTCACCTCCTAGAATTCTGGGAATTGAAGTCCACAAGTCTTAAAGTTGTCAAGTTTGGAGACCTCTGCATTAATCCCTAGAAACAAAGAGCAGTGACAGAGCTATATTCACCACATAGTCCATTCAGTCATAACTTCTATACAGTATAGTTAAATATGGAATCTTGCTAGAAAGGTGCTGTTCTTCTCGGACTCTCACAAATGACTGCATTTTAAAGTAATATAAAATAGGGAATTGGTATGTATGGTACTCCACAAACTACATGGAATATCCCAGTTAAAAAACATACAGGTCAAGTTACATGCTCTATTGTTGCAGCCAAGCACAATACACTATTATTTTCCTAAGGCCTGTTGGAAAAAGCAAAATGCAGACTCTTACTAAATGCATTCAGTTGCAAAGATAGATAGATAGATAGATAGATAGATAGATAGATAGATAGATAGACAGACAGACAGACAGACAGTTCTTGTCTTACAGCCATTCATTTAATGAGCGTCTGAAATTACAGTGGCACTGAAAAAAGGGACTTACAACTGTTTTCACACTTAAAGACCATTGCAGCATCCCCATGGTCACATGATCCAAATTCAGACATTGGGCAACTGGCATGTATTTATGATGGCTGCAATGTTTTGGGGTCATGTGATCACCTTTTGCGACTTTCCGACAAGCAAAGTCAATGGGCCTTGGTGGTGCAGGCTGTTAAATGCCTAGCACTTAAGTTCCAGCTGCCTGCAATTACTGCAGGCTCGAATCCCACCAGGCTCAAGGTTGACTCAACCTTCCATATCCTCTTGGGGTAGGTAAACTGAGGACCCAAGATTGTTGGGGGCAATAAGCTGACTTTGTAAAAATGCCGCTTAGTAATAAGCAGGCATATACAATGGAATGAAGGCTATTGCTGGGCACATTGGGTTGTATCCCAAAAATTGTAAGCCTCCCTGAGTCTTCGGAGAAGGGTGGCATATAAATGTAATTGAAAAAAAATGGGGAAGCCACATTCACTTAACAACCAGCTTTACTAACTCAACAATTGCAGTGATTCACTTAACGAGTAAAGTGGCAAGAAAGGTGGTAAAACTGGGCAATCCTCAATGAACAACAGTCTTGCTTAGCAATAGAAAAGTTGGGCTCAATTGCAAACGTAAGTCGAGGACTAGCTGTAAAGGATAAAGCTGGAAAATGGGAACAAGCAAAACCACAGAAGGTCAGGTGAGGAAAGAAGACGCCAAAAAAGGAAACGAGTCTCAGGAATTCTGGAGGGAAACTGAACACAGAGTGCCAATGCATTACAGAGGGAGAGAAGGAGGGAGAGAGAGGGAGAGAGGGAGGGAGGGAGGGAGGAAGGAGGGAGAGACTCACCTAACAGGTTCAAAATGCTTGCAGGAAGGGAAAGGAAAGGCTACTTACAAATGGTAACTAGATTGTTCAGTTACGGAAACTCTCAGATCCAGGAGGATCAAGGGTAAGCATGCTACTCTTCATCATCTCTAGAGGCTCTCAGTGGGATTGAAGGTAATGAGTCTTCAGTCTTCAAAGTTGAGAAGAAGCTCTCCATTGCTTTTTACCCATGGAGGTCATACAGGGAAGGGAAGGCTAGCCTATTCATCCTACCCTTGCTGACGGTGAATAGATTTGCACTATTTTCATTAAACAGAGTTTAGATCCTCTAAAATATTCCCCAAGTTTTTCCGGTCATGCAAGTGTAAGCACTCTTCTCACCAACATCAAACACTTCTCCCCTCTTCTTTGTTTGCCCACTAACAAATCCACCTGCAGCACCTTATTTCTAGATGATTTCAGGGTGGACTGGAAATTATAGTGACTTTTGACCTGTATTTTCTCCTCTTACTACAGTTCTTACTCTGCATGTCCTTCTTGCCACTGCTACTTCATCAGCTATATAACCGAAGCCCTCAAAATTGGGACTGACCCAATTCATATTATTATGTAGTACCTAACTTTGTCATGAAAAGCTGATCTAAAATAAAGCTTTAAACAAATGCAAGATTCATATTCATAGCCTCTTACTGTTCTCTTTTTTTTTCCTGGGCACTGTAAATTTAAAACACATACTCATAGACAGGACAGGATTCAACATCTCAAAGTCATTGTGCAAATGCCTATCTGGGCTTCTTCAGAGGAACTGCAGAATTAGGAAACATCAACAATTGAGAAATGTGGCTATCAAAAACGCAGCTACAGAAGGCACCAAGCGAATTGAACAGGGTTCTTGTTACAATTTTCAACAGCCTTTTCACCATAACAGAACAACAGAGTTGAAAGGGACCTTGGAGGTCTTCTAGCCCAACCCCCTGCTCAAGCAGGAAACCCTATACCATTTCAGACAAATGGTTGTCTAATCTCTTCTTAAAAACCTCCAGCTTTGGAGCCCTCACAACTTATGGAGGCAAGTTGTTCCACTGGTTAATTGTTTTCATTGTCAGGAAATTTCTCCTGAGTTCTAGGTTGTAACAGACTTTACTGAATGAACGTGCTGCTGCTGATGACAATAAGAAGACACACCAGAAATTTGGGTATTTTTGCACTTGGCTATTAAGAATAAGAAAAAAAGGAATTCTTATTTATCTTCCGAATAAAATGAGCATTCCAAAATTAGCATTAAGAATAGTGTGGAAAAACTTGTTTGAACCCTCTATTCAAACCATACAGATATTAGCAATAGCAATAGCCCTTAAGACTTATATACCACTTCATTGTGCTTTACAGCACCCTCTAAGAAGTTTATAGAGTCAGCATATTGCCCCAAAAATCTGTGTCCTCATTTTACCCACCTCAGAAGGAGGGAAGGCTGAGTCAACTTTGAGCTGGTCAGGATCGAACTCCTGGCTGTGGGTAAAGTTAGCCTGTAATACTGTATTCTAAGCACTGCGCCATCATGGCTCCTTATTAATTCCCTATTATGATGCCACCAGACTAGCAAGAGAGAAAAAAACACCACCACCACTGGAATCATAAACTCAGAAGAGTTGAATAATCCAGAGAAGTTTTTTTTTTAAATTACATTTATATGCCGCCCTTCTCCAAAGACTCAGGGCAGCTTACAATTTTTGGGATACAACCCAATGCGCAGCAATAGCCTTCATTCCATTGTATATGCCTGCTTATTACTAGCGGCATTTTACAAAGTCAGCTTATTGCTCCCAACAATCTTGGGTCCTCAATTTTACCTACCCGAGGATGGAAGGCTGAGTCAACCTTGAGCCTGGTGGGATTCGAGCCTACAGCAGTTGTAGGCAGCTGGAACTTAAGTGCAGGCATTTAACAGCCTGAGCCACCAAGGCTCAGCCTGAGCTCAATTGGAGAGAGAAGAAAGACAGTCTATGTGGGTTTCTGGGGAGAAGGGGGAGAGACACAGAGGAGATTAAATATTAATTCCTCTTGGCAAAGAAAAAATGGTCCATTGTTTCTTAAACCATCAGCCTTCCAAAGTTTTTTCTCTCCTCCCCCACCCCCCCAAAAGAAGAACCGAATTTTCCCAAATTCTTTAAAGGACACACACATACCCACAAGCTTCCATTTCCAGAAAGCAGTGCTGGAGAGCGAAAGAGAGCGATTCAGAGAATTACATCAATCATTAAACAGTTAAATGAAGTTAGGATGACAGTTGCTATTGTTGTCTCTAAGCACTCTTGGCTTTTCCAAAGCAGCTGCCAGGTCCTATTAGATGTATAAAAAGAGGATGCTTTAGACCAAAGAGAGCTGGGATATTCTATTGAAAAGTGGAGACAATGGCTGATTTCTATAAACTCCTCAAGTCCTGTATAACATCTGTCCAGAATCAATTTTTGACCTAATGTTTCTTTTCACTGAATATTAGGTTTACTATCTGAATGCAATTTGTTCTCTGGCCTGGAATTGTTGCATGGGGCCCAAAGCATTGAGATGCAACCCGTTGCATTGCCAAGGCCTCTTGCATCGGCACCATTTAAATTAGAATTCAAACAACAAAGCTTTTCTTGGATTTTATAAAACTCACACGGCATATCCTTGTAAGAGGTCTTTAGGTGCCTCAAACCCAGAGAGACCACCGGACAAGGACCTTGGGCAAGAGACTTTCCTAAGGTCTTGTCATCCATAAGAAACACAACCTTAGAGAATCATATGAAGGATTGTTTTAACTCCAGAGATAAGATAGAAGTGCATGAGTTCACATGTCATACGTCGGTTAGATTTTTCATGTTGGGAGGATGTAGCATGTTAGGCTAAAGTAGAGCAAGCCACATTATGGGTTAGCATTTTTATGTAAATGCAATCACTTTGCATGAGATACAGGTGAAACTCGAAAAATTAGAATATCGTGCAAAAGTTCATTTATTTCCGTAATGCAACTTAAAAGGTGAAACTAATATATGAGATAGACTCATTACATGCAAAGCAAGATAGTTCAAGCCGTGATTTGCTGTAATTGTGATGATTATGGCTTACAGCTCATGAAAACCCCAAATCCACAATCTCAGAAAATTAGAATATTACATGCAATCAATAAAACAAGGATTGTACATAGAACAATATGGACCTCTGAAAAGTATAAGCATGCATATGTACTCAGTACTTGGTTTGGACCCCATTTGCAGCAATTACTGCCTCAATGCGGCATGGCATGGAAGCTATCAGCCTGTGGCACTGCTGAGATGTTATGGAAGACCAGGATGCTTCAATAGCGCCTTCAGCTCTTCTGCATTGTTTGATCTCATGTCTCTCATCTTTCTTTGGCAATGCCCCATAGATTCTCTATGGGGTTCAAATCAGGCGAGTTGCTGGCCAATCAAGCACAGGAATCCCATGGTCATTGAACCAGATTTTGGTGCTTTTGGCAGTGGGCAGGTGCCAAGCCCTGCTGCAAAATGAAGTCAGCATCCCCATGAAGCTCATCTGCAGAAGGAAGCATGAAGTGCTCCAAAATCTCCTGGTAGATGGCTGCATTGACCCTGGACTTAATGAAGTGGACCAACACCAGCAGATGACATGGCTCCCCAAATCAACACAGACTGTGGAAACTTCACACTGGACTTCAAGCATCTTGCAATCTGTGCCTCCATTTTCCTCCAGACTCTGGGTCCTTGGTTTCCAAATGAGATGCAAAAGTTGCTCTCATCAGAAGAAGGACTTTGGACCACTGAGCAACAGACCAGGTCTGTTTTTCTTTAGCCAGGTAAGGCGCTGATGACATTTGAAGCCCATGTCCAGGATCCGTCTGTGCATGGTGGCTCTTGATGCACTGACTCAGCCTCAGTCCTCTGTGGTGAAGTCCCAACACTTTTGAATGGCCTTTTCCTGACAATCCTCTCCAGGCTGCTGTCATCCCTGCTGCTTCTGCGCACCTTTTTCTTCCACCTTTTTCCCTTCCATAACTTTCTATTAATGTGCTTTGATACAGCACTTTGGAAACATCCAACTTCTTTTTGCAATTACCTTTTGAGGCTTTCCTCCTTATGGAGGTGTCGATGATGGTTTCTGCACACCCGTCAGGTCAGCAGTCTTTCCGTGATTGTGATTCCTGCTGAACCAGACTGAGAGACCATTTAGGCTCAGAACCTTTTGCAGGTGTTATGGCTTAATTAGCTGATTAAGTGGGACACTTTGAGCCTAGAATATTACACCTTTTCACAATATTCTAATTTTCTGAGATTGTGGACTTGGGGTTTTCATGAGCTGTAAGCCATAATCATCTAATGCTGACAAATCGACGGCCTATCTTGTTTTTGCATGTAATGAGTCTATCTCATATAGTTTCACCTTTTATCACATGAAAGATAAATGAACTTTTGCATGATATTCTAATTTTCAGTTTCACCTGTATGTAAGCATTAAGGCTAAGCCATAATGTGAATGGGCTTTCCTCCCACCCCCCAGTATAAATCCAGTCAACCATGGTTCATTTAAGTAAACAATAAACTATGACTTTAAGTTCTGATCAAACCCAATCTTAGACTCATCATGTAGGAAGCATTATGGGAAGACTGGAGTGTTACACACAGCCATTAAATCTTAAGCATCAGTCACACAACTACAGGGTTATACATTACATTCTACCTAAGTAAATAACAAAATATATTAAAACTTAATATCATGGTCTAACTCTCAAAACATTTTAAGACCACTCAATACCATTTGAGTTTAGCATAGTGCATGTATGTATACTACCCTGTAGTAAGATGGGTGACCAATAAATTTGATTAAATAAATAAAAATGTATGAATCTAGCTACTCTGCTTACCAGGATAGGGTAAGAACCATCACTCTGTTTCATCTCAACTTCTGATCATGAAATAAAGGAATTCAATTTAGCAAAGTGGAGATCATAGAGCGAGCTTATAGAGGATCCATCCCGTAACAAATCTGGGACATAATGAAGAGTACCAGAGAAATAGAAATGAATTGAGCTGTATCAGGAAGGAAAATTGTTTTTAATGTATTTTAAGATTATTCACACTGCCTACAGTCAATTGCTGAGTTAGGTGGCCATACACATTGAATGAATGAATAAGCAAACAAATCACTCGATCCAAGCACTTGTACAAAAAGTTTGCTTCATATTCTAAGTGAGGACCAGGATTCTTGATTCAGATGCTATAGCCATACTAAGTTTTGTCACCTGTAGCGTGTCTCCTCTTTCTTTGATGCTTTATTAATTAGTACCCAGCATGGTTGTTAACACAGATAAAAAGAAAAATTCCACTTACCCATAGGGTCTCTGAATAAGAGCTGGATGTAACTGCTGCACCCCTAAGGTAAAACCTAAGGAAAAATGGTTGAAGCAAAGTTAAACTAAATCATGCAACTTGGTGGCTTCTTCAACAGTACATATAGGACTGTGCATCTTATCGATTTCACATGTTCAATTTTTAGTATGCACTAAGCTGTTTTGGACTGTGCTAGAAAGATGTATAATAATATTGCATGTCTTCCCTTTCTTTAAAACTTTCCATCCTCTCACA
>CM019150.1:19015267-19108610 GCA_009733165.1 Naja naja
CTGGAGGGGAAAGATCAAGGGACCGGATGCAATTTCTGCTATGGTAAGTGTATTGTAGTTGGATCGATTAAAATAAAAGTATCAAGTGATGAATTGTCATACTGTGTCACCCAGTGAAGTGAAGGGTGGACTTTTTACAGTGAATAAATATATTATGGTACTTGCTACTGCGGCTTTGTCGTGGTTCAGACTCGATCCCACAGGAATGCAAATGTAGTATCCGTCTGCAATTTGTTACAGCAGCTGTGCATTTTTTCTGCTGAATCACCTGGAAGCTGTGGATTCCTACAGCTGACTTAAGAAGATGCAGACAGGTGCTGTGTTTGGGTCCTGTAAGCACCGTTTGGAAACTAATTTGAAGCACTGCACAAGCTATTTACTACTATGTACAGTACGGTTCTTTAAAAGTAGGACAACTTTAAGAGGAATAACACACATTTTGGAGAAGATACAGCTATTGGTAGTTACTTGTCACATTTTTCTTATGTAAGTGCTTCCCTCAGCTGTTCCTTTTCTGCCCTCCCTCAGCTAAAATGGCTCTTCTTATCTTAAAGCCATCTGTCGAGGCAGCCCAGCCAGTCTGCAGGGATTCGACTCAGCTATTTTTCCAAAGTCTTCATCCTCCCAATTCCTTTTCTCCTTGTCATCCTTGGAGGTTCATGGCAAGAATCCTTCATCAGAGTAGTCTTGTTATTTAATCCTTTGGGTGGTCACAATAACTAGCATATAGGAGCCTGGGTGAAAGCTTCCAAGGAAGAATTTGTATGAGAATTGAGTGACCTAGAAATGTGACAAATTAAATTCAAGTCACTCTTGGCACTTTGGGAGATGCACATAGTCATAGAAATGAAAAGAACCACAACAATCACCCTGTCCCAATTTTCTGCACTATGCTTGGAAGACCAGTTATGAATTGGTTTTCTGGTATTCATTCAGCCGATGGTTCAGGATTTGCATGACTGCCTGATTCTATTCTCCAGAGGGTTGTAAAGAAAGCTTGATTATGCTTTATTTATTTACGTTCAAGTATACATTGGGGCTAATGAAAGGTGCTACTGAAGGAAATGATTGATTTGGTTACACAATGGTTACACCTGGTCTTTGCTCAGAGTCACCTTTGTCACATTGTCATGCCATTAATCCAGAGGTCCCCAAACTTGGCAACGTTAAGACTTGTGGACTTCACCTCCTAAATTCTGGAATTGAAGTCCACAAGTCTTGAAGTTGTCAAGTTTGGAGACCTCCATTATCCTAGAAACAAGAGCAGTGACAGAGCTATATTCACCACATAGTCCATTCAGTCATAACTTCTATACAGTATAGTTAAATATGGAATCTTGCTAGAAAGGTGCTGTTCTTCTCGGACTCTCACAAATGACTGCATTTTAAAGTAATATAAAATAGGGAATTGGTATGTATGGTACTCCACAAACTACATGGAATATCCCAGTTAAAAAACATACAGGTCAAGTTACATGCTCTATTGTTTGCAGCCAAGCACAATACACTATTATTTTTTTCTAAGGCCTGTTGGAAAAAGCAAAATGCAGACTCTTACTAAATGCATTCAGTTGCAAAGATAGATAGATAGATAGATAGATAGATAGATAGACAGACAGACAGACAGACAGACAGACAGACAGTTCTTGTCTTACAGCCATTCATTTAATGGCGTCTGAAATTACAGTGGCACTGAAAAAAGGGACTTACAACTGTTTTCACACTTAAAGACCATTGCAGCATCCCCACGGTCACATGATCCAAATTCAGACATTGGGCAACTGGCATGTATTTATGATGGCTGCAATGTCTTGGGGTCATGATCACCTTTTAGAACTTTCTGACAAGCAAAGTCAATGGGCCTTGGTGGTGCAGGCTGTTAAATGCCTAGCACTTAAGTTCCAGCTGCCTGCAATTATGCAGGCTCGAATCACCAGGCTCAAGGTGACTCAGCCTTCCATCCTCTCTGGGGTAGGTAAAATTGAGGACCCAAGATTGTTGGGGGCAATAAGCTGACTTTGTAAAATGCAGCTTAGTAATAAGCAGGCATATACAATGGAATGAAGGCTATTGCTGGGCACATTGGGTTGTATCCCAAAAATTGTAAGCTTCCCTGAGTCTTCGGAGAAGGGCAGCATATAAATGTAATTGAAAAAAAAATGGAAACCACATTAACAACCAGCTTTACTAACTCAAAATTGCAGTGATTCACTTAACGAGTAAAGTGGCAAGAAAGTGGAAAAACTGGGCAATCCTCAATGAACAACTCTAATCTTAGCAATAAAAGTTGGGCTCAATTGCAAACGCAAGTCGAGGACAACTGTAAGGATAAACTGGAAAATGGGAACTCAAAACTAGAAGGTCAGGTGAGGAAAAAAATAAGACAAAAGCAAGTCTCAAAGGAAAATGAACAAGTCTCATGAGAAAGGAAGGAAGAGAGAGGGAAAAGAGGAAGGAGGAGGAAGAGGAAGGAGGAGGGAAAGGAGAGAGGGAGGAGAGAGGAGGAGGAGGAGGAGGAAGGAAGGAAGGAGAAGACCCACAAACAGGTTCATCTTGCAGGAAGGGAAAGAAAGGCTACTACTAAAATAAATAACTAGATTGTTCAGTTACGGAAACTCTCAGATCCAGGAGGATCAAGGGTAAGCATGCTACTCTTCATCTAGAGGCTCTCAGTGGGATTGGAGGTAATGAGTCTTCAGTCTTCAAAGTTGAGAAAATCTCCATTGCTTTTTACCCATGGAGGTCATACAGGGAAGGAAGGCTAGCCTATTCATCCTACCCTTGCTGACGGTGAATAGATTTGCGCTATTTTCATTAAACAGAGTTTAGATCCTCTAAAATATTCCCCAAGTTTTTCGGTCATGCAAGTGTAAGCACTCTTCTCACCAACATCAAACACTTCTCCCTCTTCTTTGTTTGCCCACTAACAAATCCACCTGCAGCACCTTATTTCTAGATGATTTCAGGGTGGACTGGAAATTACAGTGACTTTTGACCTGTATTTTCTCCTCTTACTACAGTTCTTACTCTGCATGTCCTTCTTGCCACTGCTTTCATCAGCTATATAACTTGAAGCCCTCAAAATTGGGACTGACCCAATTCATATTATTATGTAGTACCTAACTTTGTCATGAAAAGCTGATCTAAAATAAAGCTTTTAAACAAATGCAAGATTCATATTCATAGCCTCTTACTGTTCTCTTTTTTTTTCCTGGGCACTGTAAATTTAAAACACATACTCATAGACAGGACAGGATTCAACATCTCAAAGTCATTGTGCAAATGCCTATCTGGGCTTCTTCAGAGGAACTGCAGAATTAGGAAACATCAACAATTGAGAAATGTGGCTATCAAAAGCACTAGCTACAGAGGCACCAGCAATTGAACAGGGTTCTTGTTACAATTTTCAACAGCCTTTTCACCATAACAGAACAACAGAGTTGAAAGGGACCTTGGAGGTCTTCTAGCCCAACCCCTGCTCAAGCAGGAAACCCTATACCATTTCAGACAAATGGTTGTCTAATCTCTTCTTAAAAACCTCCAGCTTTGGAGCCCTCACAACTTATGGAGGCAAGTTGTTCCACTGGTTAATTGTTTTCATTGTCAGGAAATTTCTCCTGAGTTCTAGGTTGTAACAGACTTTACTGAATGAACGTGCTGCTGCTGATGACAATAAGAAGACACACCAGAAATTTGGGTATTTTTGCACTTGGCTATTAAGAATAAGAAAAAAAAAGGAATTCTTATTTATCTTCCGGAATAAAATGAGCATTCCAAAATTAGCATTAAGAATAGTGTGGAAAAACTTGTTTGAACCCTCTATTCAAACCATACAGATATTAGCAATAGCAATAGCCCTTAAGACTTATATACCACTTCATTGTGCTTTACAGCACCCTCTAAGAAGTTTATAGAGTCAGCATATTGCCCCAAAAAATCTGTGTCCTCATTTTACCCACCTCAGAAGGAGGGAAGGCTGAGTCAACTTTGAGCTGGTCAGGATCGAACTCCTGGCTGTGGGTAAAGTTAGCCTGTAATACTGTATTCTAAGCACTGCCATCATGGCTCCTTATTAATTCCCTATTATGATGCCACCAGACTAGCAAGAGAAAAAAACACCACCACCACTGGAATCATAAACTCAGAAGAGTTGAATAATCCAGAAGTTTTAAATTACATTTATATGCCTTCTCCAAAGACTCAGGGCAGCTTACAATTTTTGGGATACAACCCAATCGCTCAGCAATAGCCTTCATTCCATTGTATATGCCTGCTTATTACTAAGCGGCATTTTTACAAAGTCAGCTTATTGCTCCCAACAATCTTGGGTCCTCAATTTTACCTACCCCGAGAGGATGGAAGGCTGAGTCAACCTTGAGCCTGGTGGGATTCGAGCCTACAGCAGTTGTAGGCAGCTGGAACTTAAGTGCAGGCATTTAACAGCCTGAGCCACCAAGGCTCAGCCTGAGCTCAATTGGAGAGAGAGAAGCCCTAAAGAAAGACAGTCTATGTGTGGGTTTCTGGGGGGAGAAGGGGGAGAGACACAGAGGAGATTAAATATTAATTCCTCTTGGCAAAGAAAAAATGGTCCATTGTTTCTTAAACCATCAGCCTTCCAAAGTTTTCTCCTCCCCACCCCCAAAGAAGAACCGAATTTTCCCAAATTCTTTAAAGGACACACACACAAGCTTCCATTTCCAGAAAGCAGTGCTGGAGAGCGAAAGAGAGCGATTCAGAGAATTACATCAATCATTAAACAGTTAAATGAAGTTAGGATGACAGTTGCTATTGTTGTCTCTAAGCACTCTTGGCTTTTCCAAAGCAGCTGCCAGGTCCTATTAGATGTATAAAAAGAGGATGCTTTAGACCAAAGAGAGCTGGGATATTCTATTGAAAAGTGGAGACAATGGCTGATTTCTATAAACTCCTCAAGTCCTGTATAACATCTGTCCAGAATCAATTTTTGACCTAATGTTTCTTTTCACTGAATATTAGGTTTACTATCTGAATGCAATTTGTTCTCTGGCCTGGAATTGTTGCATGGGGCCCAAAGCATTGAGATGCAACCCGTTGCATTGCCAAGGCCTCTTGCATCGGCACCATTTAAATTAGAATTCAAACAACAAAGCTTTTCTTGGATTTTATAAAACTCACACGGCATATCCTTGTAAGAGGTCTTTGGGTGCCTCAAACCCAGAGAGACCACGGACAAGGACCTTGGGCAGAGACTTTCCTAAGGTCTTGTCATCCATAAGAAACACAACCTTAGAGAATCATATGAAGGATTGTTTTAACTCCAGAGATAAGATAGAAGTGCATGAGTTCACATGTCAGGCTAAGCCATATGTTGGCTGAAAAACATCGTCGGTTAGATTTTTCATGTTGGGAGGATGTAGCATGTTAGGCTAAAGTAGAGCAAGCCACATTATGGGTTAGCATTTTTATGTAAATGCAATCACTTTGCATGAGATACAGGTGAAACTCGAAAAATTAGAATATCGTGCAAAAGTTCATTTATTTCCGTAATGCAACTTAAAAGGTGAAACTAATATATGAGATAGACTCATTACATGCAAAGCAAGATAGTTCAAGCCGTGATTTGCTGTAATTGTGATGATTATGGCTTACAGCTCATGAAAACCCCAAATCCACAATCTCAGAAAATTAGAATATTACATGCAATCAATAAAACAAGGATTGTACATAGAACAATATCGGACCTCTGAAAAGTATAAGCATGCATATGTACTCAGTACTTGGTTTGGACCCCTTTTGCAGCAATTACTGCCTCAATGCGGCATGGCATGGAAGCTATCAGCCTGTGGCACTGCTGAGATGTTATGGAAGACCAGGATGCTTCAATAGCGGCCTTCAGCTCTTCTGCATTGTTTGATCTCATGTCTCTCATCTTTCTCTTGGCAATGCCCCATAGATTCTCTATGGGGTTCAAATCAGGCGAGTTTGCTGGCCAATCAAGCACAGGAATCCCATGGTCATTGAACCAGATTTTGGTGCTTTTGGCAGTGTGGGCAGGTGCCAAGCCCTGCTGCAAAATGAAGTCAGCATCCCCATGAAGCTCATCTGCAGAAGGAAGCATGAAGTGCTCCAAAATCTCCTGGTAGATGGCTGCATTGACCCTGGACTTAATGAAGTGGACCAACACCAGCAGATGACATGGCTCCCCAAATCAACACAGACTGTGGAAACTTCACACTGGACTTCAAGCATCTTGCAATCTGTGCCTCTCCATTTTTCCTCCAGACTCTGGGTCCTTGGTTTCCAAATGAGATGCAAAAGTTGCTCTCATCAGAAAAGAGGACTTTGGACCACTGAGCAACAGACCAGGTCTGTTTTTCTTTAGCCCAGGTAAGATGCTTCTGATGACATTTGAAGCCCATGTCCAGGATCCGTCTGTGCATGGTGGCTCTTGATGCACTGACTCCAGCCTCAGTCCACTCCTTGTGAAAGTCCCCAACACTTTTGAATGGCCTTTTCCTGACAATCCTCTCCAGGCTGCTGTCATCCCTGCTGCTTGCGCACCTTTTTCTTCCACCTTTTTCCCTTCCACATAACTTTCTATTAATGTGCTTTGATACAGCACTTTGGAAACATCCAACTTCTTTTGCAATTACCTTTTGAGGCTTTCCCTCCTTATGGAGGGTGTCGATGATGGTTTTCTGCACAACCGTCAGGTCAGCAGTCTTTCCCGTGATTGTGATTCCTGCTGAACCAGACTGAGAGACCATTTAAAGGCTCAGGAACCTTTTGCAGGTGTTATGGCTTAATTAGCTGATTAGAGTGGGACACTTTGAGCCTAGAATATTACACCTTTTCACAATATTCTAATTTTCTGAGATTGTGGACTTGGGGTTTTCATGAGCTGTAAGCCATAATCATCACAATTATGACAAATCACGGCTTGACCTATCTTGTTTTGCATGTAATGAGTCTATCTCATATATTAGTTTCACCTTTTAAGTTGCATCACCGAAATAAATGAACTTTTGCATGATATTCTAATTTTTCAAGTTTCACCTGTATGTAAGCATTAAGGCTAAGCCATAATGTGAATGGGCTATTTCCCTCCCACCCCCAGTATAAATCCAGTCAACCGTGGTTCATTTAAGTAAACAATAAACTATGACTTTAAGTTCTGATCAAACCCAATCTTAGACTCATCATGTGGGAAGCATTATGGGAAGACTGGAGTGGTACACACAACCCATTAAATCTTAAGCATCAGTCACACAACTACAGGGTATACATTACACATTCTACCTAAGTAAATAACAAAATATATTAAAACTTAATATCATGGTCTAACTCTCAAAACATTTTAAGACCACTCAATACCATTTGAGTTTAGCATAGTGCATGTATGTATACTACCCTGTAGTAAGATGGGTGACCAATAAATTTGATTAAATAAATAAAAATGTATGACTCTAGCTGCTCTGCTTACCAGGATAGGGTAAGAACCATCACTCTGTTTCATCTCCAACTACGATCATGAAATAGAGGAATTCAATTTAGCAAAAGTGGAGATCATAGAACGAGCTTATAGAGGATCCATCCCCGTAACAAATCTGGGACATAATGAAGAGTACCAGAGAAATAGAAATGAATTGAGCTGTATCAGGAAGGAAATTTGTTTTTAATGTATTTTAAGATTATTCACACTGCCTACAGTCAATTGCTGAGTTAGGTGGCCATACACATTGAATGAATGAATAAGCAAACAAATCACTCGATCCAAGCACTTGTACAAAAGTTTGCTTCATATTCTAAGTGAGGACCAGGAATTCTTGATTCAGATGCTATAGCCATACTAAGTTTTGTCACCTGTAGCGTGTCTCCTCTTTCTTTGATGCTTTATTAATTAGTACCCAGAATGGTTGTTAACACAGATAAAAAGAAAAATTCCACTTACCCATAGGGTCTCTGAATAAGAGCTGGATGTAACTGCTGCACCCCTAAGGTAAAACCTAAGGAAAAATGGTTGAAGCAAAGTTAAACTAAATCATGCAACTTGGTGGCTTCTTCAACAGTACAACCCAACTATAGGACTGTGCATCTTATCGATTTCACATGTTCAATTGTTAGTATGCACTAAGCTGTTTTGGACTGTGCTAGAAAGATGTGTAATAATATTGCATGTCTTCCCTTTCTTTAACACTTTCCATCCTCTCTTACACATTTGAGTAGAATAATGGTAGGCAGTTGATCAATACTCCCCAAATGTCTAGACTGATGTTCACATTTGTATCTTTTATTACTTTCTACTCAAGACCCTCCAGTTTATTTATTTAGATTGTGATAACATTCAATTCCCTTAATGTTCACCTTGAGATTGTATTACATTTACATCTTTGTTTCCTTTTTGGTACACCTTCTGGAAGCAGATTAATACATATTTAAAAATAACTTCAGCATGTACTATTGAAGTGTTTTAACTCAAAATAGGGTCTTCTTGGGCTTCTCTATTTTTGACAAAGTTTCAAAAATATCATCCCCAGGTGAAATAGTAAATACTGTGAAGATGCATTTAAATCACAGCCTAAACTTCATTAGCATCAATCTTAATTAGCTTTTCCTTAATTATTGTGAACTCCGTCCACTGCATTAACTCATAATTCTGTAAACTGTGCACACCAACAAAAATAATTTAATTCAGTAATCAGGTTTAGTATGTTTTGTGAACATAACTAATGTGTACCATGAAAAGAGCTGGTTATGCTTTGTAGAAAAATCCATGTATTGCAGAAACCATATTCAAAATCTGCCTAATGTTATTTTTTCCATACGTTTTCAAAAAAGACGATTAAAGAAGAAATTGTACAGAACAGAGTATTATTCAGATAAATGACCTTTTCTGTGGTAGATAAATGCAGCACTGACATGAAGCTGATTTATACAAAACCACTCCTACCTAATTGGAAAATATTTGGCTGTAGTTTTTTCAACTCTGTATACAAATTGAAATCATTTTCATCTTTATGCAGCAATTTCTTTCTGCGTTTACATTTATTTTACAATTTTTATTCAAAATTGCAGATAATATATATTCAAATATACTGCACATGCTAAAATATATTTGAATATACTTTCTGTTTTCTTTTTTTAAAACAATAAAGATCTTCAGCTTATATCTTTTCAGTTTCTATTTCATGTCTTACAAAGTGCTAGAAACTGAGGAAACAATATAAATCGAAGTGCAGGGCTCAAGATTTCTGTTGCTGATTCCTATTTCCCCTCATTTTGGCTTTTATTTACAAGTGTGAAATTTTGAGAAATCCTCCTGTTTTTGCGGACCTCACGATTTAGGATTCTACATAGGTGGTATTTTTATTAATGAAGCAGTAATACAGCTGCATATACCCTATGGGACATAAAACACAGAGTTGGAAGGGAAAGGGCTATTGAATCCACAAAATTCCACCCTCAGCTTCATGCAAGATTCCAAATTAAAGTCTCCTTCAAGATCACACCAAGAAACAGAAAGTCAGCATCTTTCTGGGTCTACTGCACTTTCTCCAAAGAAGATATTTCTAACCTTCAATTGATACCTCTGAAATTTAAATTTATTATTCTGTGTCCTGTATCTGAAACAATCATAAAGTTGTGGTGTTCTTCTGTCTAGCAGAGATATTTGAAGACTGCACTATATCCCCCTTCACTCTTCAGGTTAAACATACCTAGTTCCTTCAATCACCCTACTTACTTCAGAAAACAGATAATCAGAATTGGAAGGGACATTGTAGGTCATCTAGTCCAACCCCCTGCCCAAGTAGGAGACCCTACACCATATACTGGTGCCCACCTTAATGTTCCTAGGCCAGTGATGGTGAACCTATGGCACGTGTGTCAAAGGTGAAACACCACACTGTTTGGGTGACACACCAGCAATCCCAACACCCAACCATTATTTTCAGAAGCATGCCTTGTTCTCAACACAATTTTTGGAGGCTGCAAGGATCATGCGAGAATGGGGTGTACTTTTTGGTTTCTGGTCTTTCCGAAAATGAGTTTGTTTTACTTATATTTCATTTTTGTAATAACTTGACATTTCTTTAGTTAATACATGAATGGACCGTATTTTTTAAATAAATGAACATACAAAGAATTGTTTCTCTTTTGTTCAAGGGGAGAAGGGTTGACACGCCAGCAAAGTCAAATTAGGTATTTTCTCAATTTTTGACCAGAGTCCAAATAAGTTCTCACCCCTCAAGGGGGATTCCAAGAAATTAAAATGGTAGCTTGATTACAGCCCAAAACTGGGATAGGATTTACTAGTGGGAGAAAAGTCAAAGGTAAGATTGTTTTAATTTTAAAAAATTAAATGAGAAGCTAACATGCATCAAAGCGAAGTGCCAACTCAAGCATTATCATCATTTCCAGGAATGTTTCTGGGCTCAGAAGCTTTCTTGGAAAATACACTGACAGGACATTTAGGCTGTCTTCTGTTTGGAAGTGTGCCTGCTCTCCCTACCAGGAGAAAGAAGATGGAAGATGAAGTGGTGAAGAGGATTCTGGGAAATTGCATCAGTTGGTGGAAGCAATCCAGACAGCTTGCCTTCCAAGAAATTTATTTGTTTTGACTTGTATGCCGCCACTCTCCAGAAAGGACTCGGGGCGGCTCACAGATAAAAACACAGAACAATAAATTAGTTAAAAAGAAATTAAACTGAACAAGCCAAAATACAAGTATAAAACCGAATTAAAATCGAATTTAAAACCCACCCAACAAGAAATTTAAAACCCAACAAGAAATGAGTGATAGGTGATTGGTTTCACTCATTGTGGCTGCCATTTTGTGAAAGTGCTTGTGACATGAAAGTGCTTGTGACTCACCAGTTCAAAATTGCACACTAACTCTGCAGGTTGTGGAAAATCAATTATATGTGCATATTTTAAAATATGCATCTCAATGGTTTTTAATTTTTCTTGAACAGCAAATGAAGGATGGGCAAAGCATTGCAAACTGAACTGTCCCAAATTCAAAACACCCAGTTTTGAGCACAAAACAGCTCTTTTAAGTATTTTGGAAACATTTCAAGTTTGCCATTCAGAGTTTCAAGTTCAGAACAGTCAGTCTTGATGGCTGTCGAAAGGGCTCAAAAACCAGTTTTGTGTCATAACCTGAAACAACTGGTTTGGACTCAAAGAGAGAGAGATTATTTAAATTTGAAATGTTTGCTTATACCTAGCAAGGACACTTTATCTAAAGGCAAGTATTTTAAAGCATCAAATTGATGAGACCATGAGGATGATGCACTAATTCCAGTTCCTGCTTTGCTTTGAATGTGCCCATTTTAGATGGCATGACCAATTATGATTAAGGCAAACAAACAAACAAACAAACAAACAAAAGGACAAAGCTTGGACAAAAATGAAAAAGGGAACATTCACACCCCCTTCTACCATCTGACTCTGGTAAACTGCTACAAAAGGTTTCCTAGCTTTGCTATTGAAGTATAAATTCCAGACACTGGTTTTGTGAACATTGTTCTTGATTCCCCATCATGATTTTGGTCAACTGAGCTTTCATATAATGCTTGTTAATAAAACAGAGAAAAAGATACATACTAAGTTACCAGCCATAATTATTCCTGTCCCATGTCTGTTAAGCTTCATGCCGGGCTCAACTATAAAACTCGGATCTCCAGATAGATTACCTTTTACTCAGGAAACAGCTCACCCAATAGAAGGCATTAAGACATGATTTGAGCCTCTGTGGCGCAGTGGTTAGAGTGCAGTACTGCAAGCTACTTCTGCAGCCAGCTGCCTACAATTTGGCAGTTCAAATCCCACCAGGCTGAAGGTTGACTCAGCCTTCCATCCTTCCGAGGTGGGTAAAATGAGGACCCAGATTGTTGGGGGCAATATGCTGACTCTGTGAACTGCTTAGAGGGTGTAAAGCACTATGAAGTGGTATATAAGTCTAAGTGCTATTGCTATTTGGCTGAATTAGCTTCTTTTTTCCCCCAATAAGAACAAAGTCACATATAAACAAAGGATATCACCACTTCAAGACTCAGAAGTCAATAAATATATATAAATCTTATGCTCCAGGATTAAAATTCTGGGCTTTTCTCACGAAACTTTCTGATTCAAAAGATACTGCCTGTCCACCTGATGACCTGGATGGCTCCTGATCTTATGTTATCATCTGAGAAATGTTTCTCAAGCTTCATTCTTTGCAACAGGCAACCTTCCCTACTAACAGTAAGGACAGCACATGTCAATTTTGCTAAGTATTCTATTTAAACTTAAACTCTCTATAGCTGCCCATCTCAACCCAGTGACTCTGGATGGCAAACAAGTGCAAGTTGCACAAGTGAAAACAATGCTCAGTTATATCCCAAGCACACTCATACTAATCTGTGCAAGCTAGAATATCCCACCTACAAGCCAACATACTGTTACACATGTCCTATCATGAAGGACATGAAATGTGGCATTGCAGGAAAAAAATGCATTAGAATCCAACTGCGAAACAAATGTATGAAGAATTAATGAGTCAAGATGAAAGGGAGAAGATGGAAAAAGTTGGGTGATGGGATGAAGCTGATGAGATCCTCAAAAACATAGAAGTGAGGCGTTTGAGGAACAAAAGTTAATGTTTGAATCAATATATAGGTGTGATGGGTGTAAGGATGGCTTGTAAGAATAGAAAAATATAAAGGTGTAATTTAGAGTTAGTTACTTTTTCTTTTCTTTTTGTCTTTAATTTCTGTTGTTTTACTCTTTTGTTCCGTGCATGGAATAATGTTACTTAGCCCCTAAAGGAACAGTACAATAGGTATGTACATATGTAGATCCAGCTAGTTTGGATTACTTAAGCCATGGCTTAGGACAGTGTGTAAACCCAACAAGTAATGCACAAAGCTAAACCAAGATTGTTAACCATGCTTACGGAACAACCCACAGTGGTCTGCTACATACAAACTCATGCATCTTTCAATTATACAGGCTGTATTTTGCAAATTTGGTTGTAGATAAAGGTTGCATTTTGAATCCTCTGGTACATCACTTTGAAACGTCTTACACAAAATGGCAGGTTATAAATATTTGAATAAATCAATAAAGCTAGGCCAGAAAACAGGGAAACTCCATAATGATTTACTGTAGCAGCCGCCAACCATTATGGCAGCAGGGACTGGCATTGTGGAAGACAATGTTTCCATGGACCACGGAGGGGGGAGGAGGAGCAACCTAGATCCCTCATATGTGCAGTTGACAGTAGGGTTCACACTCCTTTGAAAATCTAATGCCTGTTAATCTGAAGTGGAGCTGAGGTGGTGATGCTAGCACTGTGGAACGGTAGCTAATAAAGTTGAAGCTTCACTTGCTCGCTCGCTTGCCCACCGCTCACCTTTGTGGCCCAACTCCTATGGTAACAGACCATGGACCAGCACCGGTCTATGACCTGGGGGTTGGGGACCCTGACTTAGTGCAGAGTTTCTCAACCTCAGCAACTTTTAAGCTGTATTGAATGCACACAGATGGGGAATTCTAGGAATTGAAGGCCACGCGGCTTAAAACTGCAGGGGTTGAGAAACCATGGCTTAGTGCAATGTCTGAACCTAATCTGTAGCTGTTTATTGGGGCTTCTGCTGCAGTGCCCCTGCATAATAGCTCCTCTGCTGATAGCCAGGAGACTGTTGGTGGCTTTGGATACGCCAGGCTTGGCAGTAGAAAACAAGGGAGAAAAGACTGCAGGATCTACTTGAATGCTGCATAAGGCATGAGAGTTGGATAAAATTAAACAGAGAGGGATACGACTATTGAGAGAGGGATACGACATCATCTATCCCCAGTCTACAACACAGTCCTTTCAGCAGTTCCAAGAAGATTCCACACCCATTTGCACCACTCAGGTGACCCTGAGGAGAGGGATAAACCTCCAAGTGGCCTCAATGACTTTCTAAAATAATGCAAATGACCAGCTGTCTGCAAGAAGTATAAATCCTTCCAAGTCAGAGCTGAAGAAGCTTCTTGGATGAGAAGCAAAACGTCTTCAAAGAAGAAAAAAACCCAAAAAAACCCAGTTGCCTCTTGAAAAAAGTGCGTATACTGGATTATCTCCACTGAAGTCCATATAAAACAGTGTTTCTCAACCTTGGCAGCTTTAAGATGGGGAATTCTGGGAGTTGAAGTTCACCCATCTTAAAGCTGCCAAGGTTGAGAAAGACTGGCATGGAACACGAAATAACTTAAGTGACAGTAAGAGAAGAGCTATTGGCCTCACCAGTTTGAATACTCCTTGGCTTTGCTCCCAGATACGCTAGGTTGACGTTTGCTTTCCGCCCATCAATGATGGGGTTGGGATCTTTACAGGCTCTTTCAGCTGCAGCTCTGTCAGTCATGGTGACCTGGAAAGAAGCAGACAATTTCCCTTTGTAGAAATACAGATCAAGCACAGATTTTTGTTTTAGAAATGCGCAGCACAGCTTCCCGCCAAATGGATTGGACAGGGATGTATGCAACAATTAAAAACAAGATGTAGGAAAAGCAACCTTAACATTAAAGCATAATCAGGAGTGCTAAAATTGCATGCATTGTCTTAAAATTTGGTTTTACGTTAGATAAAGGTAAAATTTACATTTTTTCACATAGTGTTAGCATTGCACAGGTGTAGCTCCCATCAATTAAGATGGAATCGGAGAGTCCACAGGAGTCGTCTCTGTATATGCTTAGTAGATATTCTTGCAAATTATACAGTCATATATGCTAAAATAAAAATAAAATAAAGCCAAAGTGATGGGTGCTACTGCATGATCAAACCCCTGTCCTTTTTTATACCCACCACCCTGATTCTTTTCAAACCTCCCCAGACCACCCCTGATAAAAACTTGTAGATAAGAGCCATATTTATCTGTTTACTATAGTGTTGTGGCAATGAGTCAATTTCAAAAACCATGCAAAGTTCAAGGACAGTCAACACAACAGTCCATTTTGACAGAGTACAGTATTGTAACCAGACAGGTCTTCATATACCCATCCCAGTTTGCTTTTTTTAAAAAATATCTTAGCCTGATTATCCCCTGTGCATGTAAATATTGGCTTGGTTTGGACACTGTTTACCAGTAATCATTCAGCAGGAATAGCCAACAGCCCAGAAGACAAGTTCAGGATCCAGAAAGATCTTGACAGACTTAAACAATGGACCCTATTCAACAAAAGGAATTTTAATGTGGAGAAAAGCAAAGATTTACATGTAGGCAGGAAAAGCCAAAGGTGTAAGTATAGAGTAGGTGAGACCTGGCTCAAAAGCAATAACTGAGAGGGTTAGGGAGTCCTAGTGGATGATCACTTTAATATGGACCAGCAGTGTGTGACGGCAGCCAAAAAAGTGAATACAACCCTGGGTTGTATAAACAGAGGCATAGAATCAAAATCACGTGAAGTATTAGTACCACTTTATAAAACCCTAGTAAGACCACACCTGGAATACTGCAACCAATTTGTCACCACACTACAAAAAACATATTGAGACTTTGGAAGAACTTCAGAGAAGACCAACTAAGATGATCAAAGGCCTAAAAACTAAAACATATGAAGAACGGTTGCAAGATTTGAGTCTGGCTAGTCTAAAGAAAAGAAGAATTAGAAGCGACATGATAGCAATATTCCAGTATTTGAGGGGCTGCCACAAAGAAGAAGGGGTCAAATTATTCTCCGAAGCACAAGAAACCATGGTTGGAAACTAATCAAGGAGAGAAGCAATCTGGAAGTAAGGAGAAACTTCCTAACAGTGAGAACAATTAACCAGTGGAAAAACTTGTTTCCAGAAACTGTGGGTGCTTCATCACTGGAGATTTTTAACAAGAGACTGGACAACCACTTATCTGAAAGGTATGTTTGAGTAGGAGACTGGATTAGAAGACCTTCAATATCCCTTTTAGCTCTATTCTATTCTAAAATTACGTTAATCTAATATGTCTAATCTGGTAAAAATTGTCCAAGTCAAATTTGAATAAATTAGAAGTTAAAACTATATGGTCTGCTCTGGAACTGGAATTTTAAAAAAGGACATTTCAAGCACAATATGTTGCCTGAGTTCCCATATTGCTCTAACGCGTGGATCACTGATCTGAGATAATGGATAACTTAACCATTACATTTATAAACCATGATTTATGGCTAGTCCTGCACGAACAAGACATAAGCACATGTTGAAATGCAAATTATATCAATAAAACATTGGTGGTTAGAAGAGCCCTGGTGGTCCGGTGGTTAGAATGCAGTATGGAGGGCTGACTCTGCTCACTTCCATGAGTTCGATCCTGACTGGCTCAAGGTTGACTCAGCCTTCCATCCTTCTGAGGTCGGTAAAATGAGGACCCAGATAGTTGGGGGCAATATGCTGACTCTATAAATTATGTAGAGAGGGCTGTAAAGCACTATGAAGTGGTATATAAATCTAAAAGCTATTGCTAGTGCTATTTAGGTATGACAGCCAACTTGGTGTAATAGTTAAGGCACAAAGTTAGAAACCAGGAAACTGTGAGTTCTAGTCCCACCTTAGGGACAAAGCCAGCTGGATGACTTTGGTCACACCCTCTCTCTCCAGTCTTAGAAAGAAGACAGCAAGGGAAAATCACTGCTAAAAATCTTTGCCAAGAATAGTAGTCCAGGAAGCCACTAGGAATCAACACAGACTCAGAGCACACCTCCCTCCCCTATTATAGTAGATTAAGTATCCTCCACTGGGTGGGTTTGAAGAACACCAAATTGCTTCATTATTCATTTGAAGATACAAATTCCTCAAGCAAGACAAGAAAGTGAAACTTTATTCTTTAGAACTTTTTACAGTTGCATAGGGTGAGGTAAGAGTTCATTTGCTGGTCAGGAAACTGAGCCTCACCTGTTGCTCTTAACAACAGATTTCCTCTCCACAATCTTTTTTTTGTCAGGAGTTTTAAGAAAACAATCAGGACAAGGGAAAGGGATGAACTATACAAAAAAAAGCCTTTAGCTGCAATCCCCAGCATCTTTAAGGCGGCATGTGGGGGGAAATGCTCCTTTCTGAATTCCTAGCAAACTGGCTGTCTCTGCAGAACACACTTAAATCAAATCAATTGTGGGATGAGTCACACAATCACCGAACCTCAGTCAGCAGTGGGATGGGAGAGAGTTTATTTTAATCCCCTAACAGCCTTGAGTTTGTCAGGGTTAAGCTACATTCATCTGGTCAGTTACATTGTATGAAAAAACAGATTACCCATAACAATAAGGAAGCTTTAATCCAAAAAGAGATCACTTTGGCGAAAAAACAAATCTGGTCATGTTGCCAACTTCAAAAGCCGATACAAAAATTTATGCCACCAGATAAAGACTGAATGCACCAATTATCACATTAAACAAGAGGAAAATCTTGTATGCACCAATTCCACCCACGCTTTCTACAATTTTGTAAACAACAAACTAAAAGACTCAAGGTCCATCCTAATGGTAAAGACTGTAACGATGACACCATTAAAGCAAACCTCTTTAACACATTCTTTGGCTCAGTATTTGTAAACAGCAATGGAGCATGCCCAGTATTTTCTAGTCGAACCACAGACAACTACAATGATCTAATAAATATAGATTTTACAGAAGAAAATGTTGAAAAAGCACTACGCAGTCTAAAATCATGTCTATCTATTGGACCGGATGGAATATGTGCCTACTTCTTAAAAAAGCTATCTGCTGCCATAGCCGAACCTCTAAGCATAATCTTTGAAAAATCTTTCAGGACCACTCCCCAAATCTATGGTCACTAGCCACGGTCATCCCCATTTTCAAAAAGGGAGACCACAGCTCAGTTGAAAATTACAGACCAATCTCTTTATGCTACGTCACCTGTAAAGTCATGGAATCAATTATTAACCAATCCATTATCCTCCACTTAGAGACAAACAACCTACTCTCTAATAAACAATTTGGTTTCAGAAAAAAACTATCCTGTAATCTGCAACTCTTACACTGCAAAAACATATGGACTACACAACTCGATCAGGACAAAACAATTGACACAATCTACATAGACTTCTGTAAAGCCTTTGATTCAGTGGTACATGACAAACTACTATTAAAACTAAAATCTTATGGTATCTCTGGACACCTGCATAACTGGATAGAAGCATTCCTGTCAAACAGACAACAAATGGTCAAAATTGGAAACGTCCTATCGAATTCTGTACCTGTCAACAGTGGTGTCCCTCAAGGCAGTGTTCTAGGTCCAACTCTCTTCATACTCTACATAAATGACCTCTGTGATCATATTAAGAGCAATTGCATTCTCTTCGCTGATGATGTAAAGCTATTCAACACCACAGATAATTCTGCTACCCTTCAAAAAGACCTTCAGAATGCTACCCTTCAAAAAGACCTATCAGAATGGTCAAACAAATGGCAACTTCAAATCTCAACAAATAAATGCTCTGTCTTACAAATTGGCAAAAAATCAGGAAATAAAATACAAGCTGAATAGTCAAGACCTTGTTGATGATCCAAACTCTGTCAAGGACGTTGGAGTACTCATCTCTAATGACCTAAGTGCTAGAGCCCACTGTAACTACATAACCAAAAAGGCATTAAGAGTTGTTAACCTAATCTTACGTAGCTTTTTCTCTGGTAATATCACACTACTAACTAGAGCATACAAAACATTTGCTAGACCAATACTTGAATACAGTTCACCAGTGTGGAACCCACGCTACGTATCTGATATTAACACAGTAGAGAAAGTCCAGAAATATTTCACAAGAAGAGTTCTCCACTCCTCTACTCATTGCAGAATACCTTATGCCACCAGACTTGAGGTTCTAGACCTAGAAAACCTAGAACTACGCCATCTTTGGTCCGATCTAAGTATAGTATATAAAATCATACATTGCAATGTCCTATGAATACCTGTCAATGAATACTTCAGCTTCAACCATAACAATACAAGAGCACACAATAGATACAAACTTATGGTTAACCGCACCAAACTTGATTGCAGGAAATACGACTTCAGCAACAGAGTGGTCAAAGTCTGGAATACTCTACCTGACTCTGTGGTTTCTTCCCCAAACCCCAAAAACTTTAACCTTAGACTGTCTACTATTGACCTCACCCCTTTCCGAAGAGGTCTGTAGGGGGTGTGCATAAGTGCACCAAAGTGCCTATCGTTCCTGTCCTATTGTTTCTTTTATTTTCTTATATGTATCCATGTATTTATAACTATGTTTATACTTATACCTATTATCTTGTAAGCAATTGACTAATCAAATAAATAAATTCAAAAAAAACAAAAACGTTATTGCTTGATCCAAAGTAGGCTACTTTCCAACCCTTATCCAGTCTTTCCACTAAGACAGCATATGCTGGCTGGGGAATCCTAGGAGCTGAAGTCCACGCATCTTAAAAGTTGCCAAGGTTGAGAAACACTGTGATAAGAAAAAGAGTTGGCAACACGTACTGGCTGAACACAAAGAAGTTTTTATGTTACTGAACTTTCTGTCAAGACCAGACAGCGACCAGGGGTCACCCCATCCTCAAGCACTGATTGACTTGGTCATGGTGAAGCTATGCCTATTGGGAAGAGGTGTTTGATGAGGAGTGGTAAAATTTTGCCAATAATGAACAAGCACAGTTTTGGATAGGTTAGCAGGCATCATCTGAAGAAAACAGATGAGGGCTCTGTAGTCCCACCATATCAACTTTTGATGCAGTTACAGGGACTATAAGCTGCAGAACTAGGAAATTTGACCAGGTTACATACTATGTGGACAAGGTCAACAGAGAAAATATAGAACAAGGGGCTGTGATCAACAAGGATGCTGCAGTCTGCTCCACCTTCCTAATTCAGCATGCTTCCTCCTCTAACTACATCGTCTTTCCAGTAATAACAACTCTCTGAGATGCCCAACAGCAACATCCAAGACTACGTTCTGTCTCCTGCTGCACATTCCAAACAACTCGTGCCTACAGGTGTGCTATTTCTGAACCTGGGGTACTACATCACCATAATTTGTACCCTCCTCATGCATGGAAGAACCGGTCTGTTGCCCTTTGACACTGATGACCGACTGAGAGCATTTGCTATATAAAAAGATTCCAGGGACAGTCACAACACAGCATAGTGGAGCACATTCTTTGCAAGTGCTGCTTGAGAAACATTGTTGTTCTATCCTAGGATATTCCATGTCATCATGTATTTCATGCCTTCATGCTTTTAAGCTTTCCTCCAGAAACTCAGCCAGCAGTCAGTGCATTTAGCATCATTGAAAAATTTAGATCTCCTATCAAGCTCCATGTTTTGGAGAATTTAATTTTTGTTTTCCACATTCCAGTAAGTCTATCGGTAAGACACTGTTTTGCTTGGCCTCTGGCTACGATATTCACAATAAAGGTAAGGTTGGTCACTGCTAATAATTATGTGGAAATATAATGACAGCAATATCATATAAGATTTGAAGTTTCAGGTGCTACCGTGTTTCCCCGAAAATAAGACCTACCCTGAAAGTAAGACCTAGCACTATTTTCTAAACCTGCCCTAATATAAGACCTACCCCGAAAATAAGACCTAGTGCAAATCTTCAGTTCCAGGAAGACTTTTCAGGGAGCAACCGTGCACCCATGAAACACCCCCCCCTACACACTCACACCCACTATTTGGCACCATAAATATATAAGACCTACCCCAAAAATAAGACCTAGTGTGTTTTTGGGAGCCAAAAAAATATAAGACAGTGTCTTATTTTCGGGGAAACACGGTATTACGTCAAGGAAGGTGAAGTTATAGACTTACAGCTGATCAAGGAAGAGGGAAAGGGTAGATTCTGAGGCCATTTCTGTAGGCAGATTTGGAAGTTTGAGAGAATGTCACAGGTGTGCTCACAAAATGGCTGCTGCAGGGGGCCTGCCTGTTTAAAACATGACTATCAAGGTGGACATGTCCAGTCACAAAACACTGATTTACCAAGAAGGTAAATTGCCAAAGTTGCTCTCTGCCACTCTCTTTACTATCTAATCTTATATTGATCTTTGCTAGGCAAAAAAGATCAAAGTAAGATTAGAGAATAAATACTTTGCTAGATGGCACCCTTCCAAAGAAATCACAGGGCAATGAAAAACCTTCTAAATTTTTTTCTAGGAATGCTTAGGGGAAGTCCAGAGGCATTCTTGTAAATAAAGATACTAGAGGCCGATGTTTGTAATATGGCTACTTTTAATTCAGTTTCTCTATATAGTTAAACCCATCAACAGATTTTATACTATTGCCCTGGACTGGATCAAAAGAAAGTGACAGTATTTATGTTGGCTGATTGCAATTGTTTTACATAGTGCATTTAAGGGAAAAAAGAGCTTAAATGTGTTCTGCAAGTGTTTGTGCCTATTTGTGAGGCATTTTAATCTGCAAATTGATTTTAGGATATCTCAGTGCTTCCTTAGTCATGCTTTAATTATCAAAAAATAGTCAACAATTCCCATTGTTACTGTTTCTTTGGAATTAAACTGAAGTATGGTATATGTTCCTTCCTCTCTAGCAAACCTTTGTTACTGGCTGTTCATGGCTTCCTACGCTTCCTCCCTTCTCCAATAATCAGATTTAGCATCTTCCTCCCTTCTGACTGTTGGCTATTTTTGTTTCCTTCTTCCCAGAAAGAAAAGGAGAAAAACTTCCAATAGAAACTTTTGTTCTAATACTCAGTGGCTATTAAGTGTCCATTTTTCTTATTGTCCAGCTAGGTGAGAATATCTGGCTATTTTGGCCAACCTCAAAAAGCTAAAGGAGACTCAGATAAATACTTGGGTGGGAGTCTGTTAGGAAATCTGCAAGCTGTAGATTCTTCAAGAAGGTGAAAATATATCCTAGAAAGCAGCAATAGGATTACCCCTGTAGCCCCCAAATGAACTTTGAATTATTCAAATAAGATTTCTTTTATTTGCTTATATATTTGAAAGGAGAGATATATCTCCTTCCTCAAATTGACATCTCACGGCATACAGAGTTTTTCCCTCACCATCATGACTAAATACCTTCCTGATATTAATTCCTTGGAAGCTCAACAATGTAGAGATAGAACAGTAATATATAAGCAGTTGCCATCCAATATCTCGACCATTTTGAATGATCCGGAACTCACTATGGAGACAGTTTCTGTTTCCTACCCTGTAATTTTTTTGAAACAGTAGTGGAAAATGGTTAAGAACCACAACAGGCAAGGAACCTATCTTCAGTAAAGCATCGTATCCACCAAAACTGCCTGGCTTAGAATTGACAGTTGTGGGATATGGAAGAATGACACCATCAATGTTTACAAAACTGGAATAAAGTTGTATCAAGGAGAAGTAATCCTGTCTGACAAAAACATGTCTTTCAATTGTTCAGAGATCAGGGAAAGCAACCACCAATTCATAGTTACATCTCTGTTTTTCAAGAGAAAGAATGTACCATTTTCCATCACAAAGAATCCATATTTGGTGTTATCCCATCTCTTTGTCCATTTTTGAGGCCCATCGATTCATCATCCTACCATTCTGCAAAATAAGTTCAGTTACAATCTGGAACCATTAGAAGGAACTTCTTTGTAAGACCGTATTTCAGAAGACAATTTCCCCACAGAGGATACAGTGCTCCCAAGGCTGCATATACAGATATTAGATGATACAGCAGTGAGCCAAATATTTCTATTTATTCAGAAACTTTTACTGGACCAGCAAACTGCCTCACACTGTCATCAAGCCTCCTTTCTATTATTGTGGACAATAATTCTGATCTACAATTAAATGGAACCTGGCTAGACTATAAACAGCATTTTTGAAGTCAACTGTTTAGGTCTAGGGAGCTGCTTCTGATCTCCAAAGAATCGTCAAAAACAGCAATTGCTGAACCCAACTGTTCACTTTCTATTCTGTTTAAAATTGGCAGCTAACGATCTTCACCAATTCTCTCCTCACCCCACCCCGCATCAATGATTCATCCTACCTCTGTTATGCCAACCTCAGGCACTTTTGAAACTCATTCTCTGGAGACTCATCTCAATCTGTTTCAGAAAACTTGAAAAGGACCGGTTGCTCTGGGGATGCTTAATGCACAATGTATTCCTTCTCACGTTTTACATTCCGTTCCTCCTTCCCCAGTTCCTTCCTACCTGCTTAAAGGTCAGAACAAGAAACACAACCCAGTCAGGGCCCTTAAACATGAACTGGAGTGTTTATGTTCAGACCACATGTTTAATCTGAGTACACAGTTCGTTTAGTGACCATTCCGAAATTACAACGGCACTGAAAAAAGTGACTTATGACCGTTTTTCACTGTTATGACCATTGCATCATCCCTATGGTCACGTGATTTACATTTGGATGCTTGACAACGGATTCATGACGGTTGCATTGCCCCAGGGTCATGTGATCCCCTTTTGCGACCTGACAAGCATTTTTTTCCAGATTTTGTTCTATTGTACTTTATTAATTTATTTGATTCTTTTTGTTAGTTTTTATTGGGGTTTTTTTGTTTTAAATATGGTTTTACATTCTGTAAGCCACCTCGAGTTGCCATGGGTGAATAGGCAGCAAAATAAATAAATTAAATAAATAAATAATAAATAAATAAAGTCAATTATTCACTTAACAACCGTGTTACTAATTTAACAACTGCAGTGGTTCATTTAACAAATGTGGCGAAGGAAAGTCATAACATGGAACAAAACTCACTTAACATGTCTCAATTAGCAACATAAATTTTGGGCTCAATCGTGGTTGTAAGTTGAGGACTACCGTTACAGATTTCATTCACTGTCTGAGTACATTATAACATCTTAGATGTCATAACTACTGTAGGTGAGGTGGGTTCACAAAAGCCACAAACTAAGCCCCAGCAAAACAGGACAAAGTCAGCATGAATTGGGCTGTAAATGTGATCCAGTTAAGTGGAGCTGTGAGAAAACAGCTGGGGATCTCTTGAAGAATCCCCTCACAATGAAAATGCTGTATGCTTCAAATCCAGAATGGAGGAAGGGGAAGAAGAAAAGAGTTAGGTTTTCCTAAATTGTGTAAACAGGGAAGCCAAGTAGGGCTAAAAGGAGGAAGAAAGCTGTTGCTTAAAGCCACAGGGGAGCTGAAGAGGAGATTCAGAAAGGGCATTTTCTGCGATGGTCTGGACCAATCCTTCTTCAACTGGTTCCCCACCCCCAAACGCCAGGTGGTACAGATGTGCAAAAGGGAGCGAGCCCGATAAGCACAGCTGGGGATGATAGGTTGCAGCCCAAACCATCCCTACAGGATCCGCCATGGAAAGGCGACTCAGTAATGTCGCCTTTGTTAAAAGTGTCTGGCGATTAGTGGGGGCCAGTCCGAAGGCTCCGGGACTCCGGGGCAAGACTCCTGGCTAGCGACCCCGCTCCACCCTCCGCCCCGCGCACTTACAAAGCCATATCCTCGAGATTTGCCCGTCTGCCGGTCCGTGATGACCACGGCTTCGTCGATGTCCCCAAACACCTCGAAGTACTTTCTCAGCGAGGAGTCCGTGGTGTGGTAGGGCAGCCCCCCGACGAAGATCTTGGTGAAGGTGGTGTCCTTTTGCACCGTGTGCATGGCGCTGCCGCTGGCAGAGCAACCCCAGCGGCCGGGGCAGCAGCGGAGGCTGTCGCTCTGGGAGGAGAAAGCGCCGGCGGCGGGTGCTGGGGAAGAGAAGACGCTGGAAAAAGCATCCAAAAGAGGCGCGGGGAAGCCGAGGCGCGAGGGGAAAAGTTCCAGGGTGGAGGAAAGGCGCTACGGAGCCCGGCTCGTGGATCTCGGGCACGCAGGCCACGGCGGGGAAGGCAAACCTGCTCCCCCAGGAGAACGGGCGCAAGGTTTACGGGGCGGACCGGCAGTCCCGCGTCCCATGCACGGGCTGAGGCGGCGGCGGCAACAGCAGCAGCAGCAGCAGCAGCAGCATCGGCGCCCGTTTCAAAAGCGCACCGCTCGCGCGCCAAGATCGCCGCTCCGAACCGCCGAGGACGAAAGTAATTTCTGGCGGATGCAACCAGCGGTCTTTGTACCCATCCTTCTTTCTCCCCCCGCCCCCCGCCCGCTTCTACCCAAGACCCAACCACGCCTCCCCGTGCTCCGGCCGGGAGGGGGGGAGAGAGAGAGAGAGAGAGAGAGCCGCAGAGGACCCTGGGCTTCGTAGTTCGCCGCTCTCGGTCAAGGGCAATGGGCACGGGACTCTAAAATGCTAGCATAGAATGAATGATCTGGAAGGGACCTTGGAGGTCTTCCCGCCCAGCCCCCTGCTCAAGCAGGAGGCCCTATACCATTTCAAATAAGTGACTACCTGAAATCCAAAAGAGTGCATAGGTGTTTCAAGTCACAAAATGGTGTTGTAATTAAAAATGAAGAAGCTTTCACTTTCTCAAAGGGTCATACCTACTGAATCAAACAAAAAAACCCTGAACTACATTAGATTAACATAACCTTAGAATAGAATAGAGCTAGGAGGGACCTTGGAGGTCTTCTAGTCCAGCCCCCTGCTCAAGCAGGAGAACCTATACCATATCAGGTAAGTGGCTGTCTATATTGTTTTTAAAAACCTCCAGTGATGAAGCACCCAGTTTCTGAAGGCAAAGCTGTTCCACTGGTTCTCACGGTTAGGAAGTTTCTCCTTACTTCAGTGTTGCTTCTCTTCTTGATTAGTTTCCAACCATTGTTGGAACCCTTCTTTGTCCTGCCCTCTGGTGCTTTGGATAATAATTAACCCCCTCTTCTTTGTGGCAGCCCCTCAAATATTGTAATACTGCTATCATGTCACCCCTAACTCTTATTTTCTTTAGACTAGCCAAACCCAAATCCTACAACCGTTCTTCATATGTTTTAGTCTCCAGGCCTTTAATCATCTTAATTGCTGTTCTTTCATTTCTACCCCCTCAAAATCTCAACATCTTTTTTGTAGTGTGGTGACCAAAATTAGTTGGAGTATTCCAGGTGTGGTCTTACATATAGTTTTGTAAAGTGGTACTAATACTTCACATCATTTTGATTGTATGCCTCTGTTTATACAGCCCAGGGTTGTATTAGCTTTTTTGGCGGCTGCTGCACATTGCTGGCTCATATTCAAGTGCTCATCCACTAGGACTCCAAGGTCCCTCTCACAGTTATTTTTGAGCCATGGTGTCACCTAATCTGTACTTATACCTTTGTTTCCCCAAATGTAAACCTTTGCACATTGAAATTCATTTTGTTGGATAGGGCCCATTGTTCAAGTTTCTCAAGATCTTTCTGGATCTTTTTTAGAGCAGCATAGGAGCGGCATGCTTTCAGATTTCAGGGAATCAACCTAGACAGCAGACGTACTCCCCCACTCCACCCCTTGTGGTTCCCCAGGCTGACTCGGGCATCTCTAGTTCCCCGTTTGAATTCTCAGAAACCTCAAATGGGCTTTCTAAAGCAGTTGCTAGGGATTTCCTCTAAGGTGAGGGGTAATTGTTTCTGGCTAAGTACAGGTAGCCCTCGACTTACAGTTGAGCTCAATATTTCTGTTGCTAAGTGACACATTTGTTCAGTGAGTTCTGTCCCGTTTTATGACCTTTTTGCCACAGTTGTTGTGAATCACTGCAGAGGTTCAGTTAGTAGCACATTTGTTAAGTGAGTCTGGCTTTTCCATTGACTCTGCTTGCCAAAAAATTGAAAAAGGGGATAATTGCATGATACTGGGACCCTGCCATTGTCATAAATATGAGTCAGTTGCTAAGGATCTGAATTTTGACCATGTGCATGCTGCAAGGTTGTTAGTGTAAAAATTGGTCATAAGTCACTTTTTTCAGTGCTGCTGTAACTTTGAACAACAGTCATTAAATGAACTGTTGTAAGTTGAGGACTACCTGTAAGTTCCTTGCAGCTGCAGTGCTGTGTATTCAGCCAGCGTCTTATTATCCTTGGCAACTTTAAAATGGGTGGACTTCAAGCTGGCTGAGGAATTATGGGAATTGAGGTCCACCTATCTTAAAGCTCTCAAGGTTGGGAAACATTGGCTTAGTCTGAGGTGTAAAACACCTTATTCAGATGTAGTTGAGTCATAAGAACTGGACTTTTCTTCTCTTTGGTTTGAAACTTTTTGCTGCTTATCCAAGTAGCTTCTTCAGTCTGAGCAAGTTGGTTAGGAGAACTCCATTATATTTCCTCCAGGATAGTTTCATTTCTCACCTAATTTGAACAGGCCCATTAGGTGAGTAGGCAGAAAGTCATTAAGAGTAGTTGCTCCTAAAACCTTTCTCCTAGGTGAGTTGGGGAAGGAACACCACCGGACCAGAGTCAGCAGTGTACCTTCATTTAAAAGAAAAGGACACCTTTTGAGGACAATAACGTTCATATTTTGGACAAAGATAGATGGTTTAAGTGAGGAGCGAAGGAATCCATTTGGCAACCCTGAAGTTGTTGAGATGGCTTCGGTCAGGTCAACTTCAGGAACCCTGAAACCATTGATGCCAAAGTGGAAAATCCTTCCCTCAATAGAGGTGGAGGCCAACCTGTCCACCATTTTTTAGGCTGTTCTTTCATCATTCCCCAGGAAGATTAAGACCACAGGTTCACCAGGGAGGATACACCTAACCACCCACCTAGGGTAAAGGATTTAGCAGCAACAACTTTTAATGACTCTCTGCCTACCCTCCTAGAAAGCCTATTCAGATTAGATGGGAGATTAAGGATTTACATAGGGTGCCTCTAACCAGCTTGCTCAGATTGAAGAAGCTACTCCAATAAACAGCAAAATATTTCAAACTAAAAAGGGAAAGTTCAGTTGCCACCACTCAACTTTAGACAACTCCACCTGGAAGACACAAAAGCTTCACTGATGTGTTTCAATGGGGTGCCCAAGTTGAATCACTGAATCTTGAAGCAGAGGTTCCTAGGTAAATCAAACTGTATACTCTAAAATAGGACTGATGTAGGAAAAAATGGAAGAAGAAAAAATAAAATGGGGAAAAATCCTGAAAAATTAAGCCATATTTGGCCAATTCCCCCATCAATCCTCTCCCCAAGTTGCCCTGTGTGCTAGTTGAGCCTTGCCTACTTCACAAAATATGTTAAGCTGATGGTGCAGAAAATGGTCATGAGAACCTCCTGAGAAGACACGTGTAGTTACATAGATTTAACAGATTAACACAGTTGGAAGGGACCTTGTAGGTCTTCTAGTTCAACAACCATCACCACCCCACAAGCAGGAAACCCTACACCATTTCTGACAGATATCCGTCCAGTGAAAACAATCAACCAATGGAACAGTTGTGGGAGCTCCATCACTTAAGACCTTCAAGAAGAGATTGGACTGCCATTTTTCAGAAATGGGGTAGGGTCTCCCTATAAGGTCCCTTCCAATTCTGATTATCTGTTACCTGTCTCTTCTTGAAAACTTCCAGTGGTGAAGCTACCATAACTTCTGAAAGCAATCTCTTCCATTGGTTGATTGTTCTCACTGTCAGAAAATTCCTCCCTATTTCTAGGTTGAATCAGATACACATTTTATAAGGTTGTAAAAGAGCCCCTTTTGTGGAACAAGAGCTATGTGAACAGGAAAAAAAGGAGATACGTGGCCTTATATGCATGCCAGATAACCCGCACGTTGAACAGCAGTGGGACATTCTCCAATCTACAGCTTAAAACGGAAATCGATTTGAACGGTTGTGTTTTGGCGCGTGCGGACTCTCCCGCTGAAACTACATTCCCCAGCAGCCACCGCGGGAGCGGCCTTTCACTTTTCTCCCTTTCGCGAATGTGAAACGTCGCTTTGCAAAGCAGAGAAATCAACCGAGCAATTTGCAAGGAGGCGGGAGAAGAAGAGGTGAGGAAGGAGCGCCTAATTTGACTAAGAAATGCATCTTTTGCAAGGCAAATTTTTTTTGTCCAGAAGCCCGCCGGTGGAAACCGCCTTAGGAGAGGCTTTGTTTGAAATCATTTTTTTAAAAATAAAAGTGGATGCAAGATGGGGGGGGGGGGGATTTTTTGCGGAAATCGCGGTGCCGAACATTTGCAAGCGAACGGTGGCGTTTGAAGAAGGTCAAAGGGAGATTTTGGCGGGACGGGGATCGCGAGGAGAGGCTGCCTTCTGCCTCCCACCCCCTTTTTATTTGTCTTTTTAATTATTAATTGATTACTACAAAGGCAGGAGAGAAAGGATGCTGCCCGAAACTTATTTTTCTTACAAGGCCTGGTATTTAAAGAACCGGAATTATTTATAAACTTACTATGGTATATCACGTGAATTTTAAGAAACACACAAACACCAAGAGAAAAAAAAACTAAAATTATTTTAATAGTATTGCACTTCCTCTTAATTTTCTTTGGGTTCACACGGTGCTCTAAAACCACAAGATAATCGTGACCTAAGTCCACACATCTGGCTCGGAAAAAACCGGATAAAGTTGAGCACTAACTAAACTTAACTAATGTGGTTGATTGGGTAAACTGAAGTTGCTGTTTGACTTAGCCTGATGTATTAACCCAGTAACAGAATACACATTTAGTTTTAGCTTTGTTTGTTCTGCTTGTAATGTTCAGCCATTTTTGTAAGTTACAGCTTTTGCACTAGTTTGTGTGAACTCATTTTTGCATAATTCAAACCTATGATTAAGAAATCATGGCTTACTGCCTTGAACCATTTGCACTAGTTTGTGGGAGATACTTTTCAAACTTATTTCTTTTATCCAGCTTGAAGAAAGATTGCAGCTACCAGAGATTGATGGACCAGACTTATAAGTCATGCAAGGCACCTAACTAACCAACTAACTTCATATGGAGGCTTTGGTTAGTTATTGCCTTGCACGACTTACTAAAAAAAGTCTAATTTGCAAGCAAGAAAACTAGTTGGAAGCCCTGGGATGATCCTATCCTTATGCATGTTATGAAATTGGCTGTTATGGGGAGGTCATATGTAGCTTGATAGAAAGGAGATTTATGTTTTTTGAAGTAAATAAAAAAGAATACACTTCTATACAGAATCTGTGGGATACAACGAAAGCCTACTTAAGAGGAATAACAATTGCTTATAATGCTAAAAAGAAAGAGAAAAAGAAAGCAATGAGTTACAGAGTGAGATTAGAAAATGGGAAAGACAAACACAACACCAGAAAATGAGCAAATTATAACTAAATGGAAATTAGCAAAACATTTAATAGAACAGGAAAGAAACGTAAGAGCACTGAAAGCAGTAAAGCAAAATTACTTTGAAAATGCAAATAAGCCAGGAAGATAGCTTGCATATAAGTTAAAGGAAAAGGAGAAGAGATGGATACAGCAATTGCAAGATAAGGAGGGAAAGATACAAAATAATATAGAAAAGAAAAAAGAAATAGTATTGGAGTATTTTCGTGAACTCTATAAACAAAAAAATAAGAGTAATGAGAGAATTATACAGTATTTAGGGGACGAAAATATCCCAAAACTAACAGAAGAAGAAAGGGAAAGATTAAGTGAAAGGATTACTATAGAGGAAGTAAAGGAAGCAATCAGTAAACAAAAAAACAATAAAACTCCCAGAACAGATGGCTTACCTGCAGAATTATATAAAAACCTAGGTGAAATTCTTGATCCAATTCTTTTAGAAATTTATAATGAAATACTTAAAGGGGCAGAGCTACCAAGGTCGTGGAGAGAAGCGTATATCATATTAACACCGAAAGAGGGCACAGATGCCACGCACATAAATAACTACAGACCAATGTCTTTATTGAATGCCGACTATAAAATATTTACGAATTTAATGGCGGAGAGACTAAAAAAAATATTAAGTAGATATATACATACTGATCAAAATGGTTTTCTTCTAACAAGACAACTTAAAAATAATATAAGAACAGTATTAGATACTTTGGAATATTATGAAGCGCACCCAGAAAAGCAGTCTACACTTGTTTTTCTGGACGCACAAAAAGCCTTCAACAAAGTAAATTGGGAATTTATGAGGCAACAAATAAGAGAAATGGACTTTGGGGATGAATTTGGAAAAATGATAGATTCAATATATTCAAACCAAGAAGCCCGGGTTATAATTAATGGGGAAACAACCAATTCATTCAAAACAGAAAAGGGAGTCAGGCAGGGATGTCCACTTTCACCTCTGCTCTTTATCACAATTTTGGAAACTTTGTTGAGGAAAATTAGACAAAACAGGGAGATAAAAGGATTAAGAATTAAAAATGAAGAATACAAGGTGCAAGCATTTGCAGATGACCTTGTATTCTTCATAGAAGATCCAATAGAATCGGGACCAAAATTAATTAAAGAGATAGAAAGATATGGAGAAGTGGCAGGATTAACAATAAGGATAAAACTAAAATGATAACAAAAAATTTAACAGAAACAAAAAAAGAAAGTAGAAGAGGTAATGGGTTTACAAATTGTAAAAAGAATTAAATATCTAGGAATTTGGCTCATGGCAAGAGGTTCAACAATAAAAGATAATTATGTAAAACTGGTAAGAGAAATAAAGAATGATTTAGAAAAATGGGGGAATCTACAATTATTGCTAGGAAGAATAACAACTATTAAGATGAACATCTTGCCAAGAATATTATTCCTCTTTCAAAATATTCCAATTAAATTAGATAAAAAATATTTTAACGAATTAAATAAGATTACTATGAAATTCATCTGGTCAGGGGAAAAACCTAGAATAAAAATAGGTTACCTACAAGATAATCGATGCAGAGGTGGATTTGGCCTCCCGGTCTGGGAGCTATATTATAAAGCGGCAACTTTAACATGGATTAAGGAATGGGCCAATTTGAGACATAAAAGAATCTTAATTCTAGAAGGGCATGATTTGGAAGCAGGGTGGCATGCCTTCATGTGGAACCCAGGAAACAAAAACTATACACACTTTAATAGACATATAATTAGAAGTTCACTATTAAAAGTGTGGAAAGAAGTTAAATATAAACATTACACAAAGATCCCAGGATGAGTTTCCTTCATGGAGGCATTGATCCACCCGAATGCATTAGAAATTGGTAGGAAAATTACATATTATGATGTATTAAACCCCCAAGGAAGATTAAAGACGAATCAAGAAATTAGAGAACAAGGGATGAAATTAGAGTGGTGGCCATACTTACAACTTAAGGCAAGATGTAAAAAAAATATGGAAGAATTCGGAATTATTACTATTATTTATTTGACTTGCCCTACTCCCTAAGGACTCAGGGCGGCGAACATTAAAACAGGACAAATTTACAATAAAAAGACAAATAAGTAAACAAGCCGAATACAATTAAAAAGTTAAGGTTAAAACCCTCAAACCCCGGGTCATTCCAGGCCGGCCTGTTGAAACAACCAAGTCTTCAGGTCTCGGCGGAAGGAGTGGAGGTCAGGGGCCAAACGGAGATCCACGGGGAGCTGATTCCAGAGGGCAGGTGCTCCCACGGAGAAGGCCCTAGCCCTGGGAACCGCCAGCCAACAATGCCTGACCGATGGTATCCCAAGGAGGCCTCTCCTATGAGAGCGAACAGGGCGATCGGAAAGTGATGCTGGCAGGAGGCAATTGAGATAAAACAGAATCAATTAGATAAAATATTGGAAGGAGCAGAGGGAAAATTAATTTCAAAATTTTATAATTACCTGTTAGAATATGAAATGGCGGAAGAAATAGTTAAAGGCCCAATGATCACATGGGCAAGGAATGTAGGACACAATATTAATTTGGAAGATTGGGAAAAAATTTGGAACCAAAACTACAAAATAACAAAATCGGCGAGCTATAAAGAAAATCAGTACAAAATGCTACCAGTAGCATCTGTCACCCTCAAGTTTAGCTAACATATATCCAAATATGAACCAAATATGAGGTGTTGGAAATGTAAGCAAACGAGGGGTACCTTCTTTCACACTTGCTGGCTATGCCCAAAAAGTAAAAAATATTGGAAAAAAATTAGAATGTGGATAAAGGAAATCACAAGTATTCAGTTAGAATTAAAACCTGAAATCTTTCTGTTGGGAATATTAAAAGGGGACTATGTAAATGAAATTAAATACTTAATTCTCCATATGATCACAGCAGCAAGAATTGCACTGGCACAATGTTGGAAGGAAGAACAAATGCCAACAAATAATTTGATTATACAGAAAATACTTGACTGCGCTGAAATGGACCTTATTTACACAAAAACTTAGAAATGAAGAAGACTCAAGATACACTACAGCTTGGGATAAATGGTATAATTGGATTAAAGAGAAAAAAACCAGGAATTTAAAAGTATATATATTGGATGAACATTTGATGAATGTAGTAGTTAAATTAAGAATGTTTACTAAATAAGAAATGAAGAGTAGTAAAATTATTATCGGGGAGGGGCAACACACCGTCTCAGCTGATAAGAAGTATATGTTTTATATGTTTTATACGTTTATTTATATAGTATTGGTATATATTGATTTTGTCGACAACTTTAAGTTGTATTTGATGTTTTGTATATACTGTTTTTTTTAAATTGTTAATAATGTTTTTTCTATTAAAAAAAAAGATTTATTTTTTCCTCCTCTGCCATGGGAAGGACAGACTCCAATGTTTTATTGGAGATCTAAATAGTTTGCTTGCCAAAGACTTTTGAGACAGGCTAAAAGTAAAACCCACGTGAAATTACCGTAGTTCTTAGTTTTATACATCTGCAAAATGCACGGTTTGTGTGACAGAAATCTAGGACTTTGTGCTCAGCAAAAAAGAGTGCTTATAATTTACTTACGTTCATGGCTGCAAATCTTTATAATTCTTCCTTTAAATCTGCCTTCCTGGGATTTATAGCCTGAAATGACTGGATGAAGGAACCAGTTTCTTCAGAAGCAGCATAGTTGAATCAAGTTAAGATCTCTTTAATGCTTTTTTTCTCTTTCTAGTTCACAAACCAGATTTTTTTTCCCATCATTATTTATAGCAGCAGCATTAAGATTTCAAAGGGCATAGTGCATTCAAGGCAATCAGAAAAGCAGAGACAAAAAGAGAAACCCCTTGGATACAGCATGGCTGCTGCTTCAAACTGAAGAGGATTTAGAGTACCTTTTTTCAAGATGCCTCATAGCCTGGAGACTAGCATCCATCTAGATCTCATGTTCTTCCCACTAAATCTCGTAGTGGAGTTCATAACTGCTGCCCCTGGGATTATTACATCATTATAGTCTTACATTCCTTTTTAGGAAAGAGATCTAGCGTTAGAATTTGGGTCTGTGAACATGTGAAGCTTCCTTGTAGATTCTTGGAGAAGACTGAAGTCCTCTAAAGGTGGAGGAAAGACACTAGGAAAAATAACCCATACTGAACATACAGAAGAACTGACTGGTTATATGTGGCATCCCAGTATAGCTATAGCACTTAGACTTATATACTGCTTCATAGTGTTTTTACAGCCCGCTCTAAGCCGTTTACAGAGTCAGCGTATTGCCCCCAACAATCTGGGTCCTCATTTTACCCACCTTGGAAGGATGGAAGGCTGAGTCAACCTTGAATCTAGCGAGATTCAAACTGCCAAATTGCAGGCAGCTGGCAGGCAGCAAAAGTAGCCTGCAGTACTTGGACCCTCTTGGATCCTCTCCTTTGCTATTTTCTGACTTCTTTAAATTAACAAATTGACAAGCTGGCATGTTGCAAAATGAGAGTCAGTTTGGTGTAGTGGTTTGAGATCCCAGCCTAGAAGCCTTTGAGTTCAAGTTTCACCTTAAGCATGAAAAACCATCTGGGTGAATTTGAACCAGTCACTCAGCCTAATTCATCTCACAGGATTGCTATGGGGAAATAGCAAAGGAAGGAGTATTAGGTATATTCACCACCTTGAATTGTACAGATAGTCCTTGACTTAACAACAGTTCACTTAGTGACCGAAGTTACAACAACACTGAAAAAAAAAAGACAAGACAGTTTTTCACACTTATGGCTGTTGCAGCATCCCTATAGTCGTGATCAAAATCCAGACCATTGGCAACTGACTCATATTTATGATGGCTGCAATGGAATGGTGTTTTGATCTTCTGACGAGCAAAGTCAAATGGGAAGCCAATTTCACTTAACTGTTACTAATTTCACAACTGCAGGGATTCACTTAACTGTGGCAAGGTCATAAAATGGGGCAAAATTCACTTAAATGTCTCACTTAGCAACAAAAACTTGGGGCTTAATTGTGGTTGTAAGTTGAGGACTATATATGAAAAGAAAGGTGGGATAAAAATGTAAAAAAAAATAAGTCTCTAGAACAGTCTGCATTTCCAAGGAGCCCATTGGGCTCCAGGTGAATTTCAGAAGCTTTCTGAATAAATGAAAATGATGGCTGCATGCAATCTACTGCTTAGTTGGGTATGCCTACTTACCTAGGAAAAAGACAGATGAGCAGGTGTAATAGAATATGAGTATATTCGTTTGGATATGGGAGTATGGGGGGACAGGAGTAATAGCATTATGACAAACCAGGAGTTTATAATTCTGTAACTCAAAGTCTGTCACTATCTGAATGGGAACATGCCACCAAGGGCTATTTTCACAGTGGACCCATAACAGTTCCTGTAATTTGAGAGGTCTTCATTTGAAAATCAGAGATGCCTGTGATTTCTTTACTTGCTGGCCTTAATTTTTAGTTTAGTTTACTTTATTGCCATTGCATCTCGTACAACGAAATCAAATACCATCTTCAGTGCACATCATGACCATGAAAATAAACACAAACACACATCCTTCACCCTCCACACATTGAACCGAAAACCCCAGAACCAACACTGCACTATACAACAGCCTATTTGCCCTTGTTTTTATTATTCTGTACCGTCTGCCAGATGGTAATAGTTCAAAAAAATGTGATGAAATGTGATGCACCAGTCCACTATGAGGGAACAATTAACTTAGGAGTATCCAGCTGAGAATCTCCTTGGCTTCATTCCCCAAACCTCATTTTACAACTGCCAACTTCTGACAGCTGAATATATGGCTCAGTTAGGTAATTTTAACCTGGCAATCGAGACTCCTCTCCATGCAGATCTTTAAACAAAATGTGTGTTACCTGTAGTCCTCGACTTACAACAGTTCATTTAGTGACCATTTGAAGTTACAATGGCACTGAAAAACATCATTTTTCACACTTATGACCGTTGCAGCATCCCCATGGTCACGTGATTTACATTCAGATGCTTGACAACTGATTTATATTTATGACAGTTGCTGTGTGTCCTGGGGGGGGGGGTTATGTCATCCCCTTTTGCGACCTTCTGAGAAGCAAAGCCAGATTCACTTAACCGTATTACTAATTTAACAACTGCGGGTGATTTCACTGAACAAATGTAGCAAGAAAAGTCGCAAAATGGAACAAAACTTGACACATTTCTCACCCAGTCACATGAGTTCTGGACTCAATTGTGGTTGTAAGTGGAGGACTACCTGTATTTTCCTAAATTCAAAAACTGATAAACCGAGACTACTGTATAGAACCGTGATGGCGAACCTATGGCACATGTGCTACAGGTGGCACGCAGAGCCATTTGTGCCGGCATGTGAGCTATAGGCAAACTTACCTCACTGTGCATGTGCGTGCCTCACAGCTGATTTTCAGCTGGTTTGAACCCTTTTTCAGCCTCCCAAAGGCTTGAGGAAGGCTTGAGGTAGGACGAAAACTAGCCCTGTTTCATCACTTCCGGTATTTTCGGAAAAACACGAAGTGATGAAATGGGGCTAAGTTTTCGGCCTGCAAAGCTTGCAGAAGCCTGCAGAAGCCTTCCTCAAGCCTTTGGGAGGCCGAAAAAGGCCTCAAACCAGCCGAAAATCAGCTGTGAGGCACAGTGCAGGTAAGGGGGTGGCGGGGGTGGGTGGGTGGGTGGAGATTGCACACGCATGCATATGGGGCATGGAGGGGCACATTGCTTTCTGGGTGCTGGCATGCGAGTGCAAGCGTGCAAGCATGCGTACAATTTTTGGCACAGGAGCCCAAAAAGGTTAGCCACCACTGGTCTAGAACGTCCTTTTCTGGTTCTGATAGAAAATAAAAGCTTCATCTCTAATGGTTCTATGAATGCCAGCAATGTGTGATATCCATTAGAAAGCACCTATATTTGGTGATGTGAGGAGCTCTACATCAGATAGGACAAAATGGCACGTGCTTTGGAAAACGTGGATATAATTCCCCCTCCCCCTCACAAAGTTAGGATTGTTGACAGTGTGGACAGTTGTAGGATCAATAAAGAGAAATTAAAATTCTATAGTCAAGTTTTGGAATCTGCTGACTTCAAAGTGAGGTGGGGCTGCGTGTAGCTATTGATCTTGACAACTGTTTCTTATCACGAGGAAAAACAGGCATTCCTGGAACACCAGCAGCTGAGAAGGACCCATGGAAGAGAAGTTTTTAACCCTCCTGACTATGTTTATGAGCTTTCTGAAAGCATCTTGTTCACTAGTGTGAGACACAATGTTGAGTTAGATCAAGGGTCCTCAAACCTGGCAAGTTTAAGATTTGTGGACTTCAACTCCCAGAATGCCTGAGCTAACATGACTGGAGGAGGAATTCTGGGAGTTGAAGTCCACAAATCTTAAACTTGCCAAGTTTGAAGAGTCCTGAGTTAGATTGTCTGTTAGCCTAATACAGAAGGGCTCCGTATGTTCTTACAAGTTGGAGAGGAGATTATTATTATTTCTTTAAAGCCTTCAGAGTCTCCCTTTCCCTCAAATAACTTCCTCAACAAAGAACCTAGTTGCTGAATGTCTATGGAGATTCTCAGTCATCCAGGTCATGGTTGTCCCAAGTGTGCTTTTTTTCAAGAGGCAACTGGACTTGCTGGTTTTTCCTTGAAGACTTTTCACTTCTCATCCAAGAAGCTTCTTCAGCTCTAACTGGATGGTGGGAAATGGAAGGAGTTATGCTCCTTGCAGACAGCTGGTCATTTGCATTCTTTTACCAAGTGGAGTTGTTAAGGCCACCTGGAGGTTATCTGTGTCAAGGTCATCTGAGTGGTGCAAATGGGTGTGGAGCCTTCTTGGAACTGTTGAAAGGATTGTGTTGTAGACGAGATAGATGATGTCTTCAGATGATGATAAATGTCTTCAAAGAAAAACAATGTGCAGTTGCCTCTAGGGGCGGGGAAGCACCTTTGGGACCTACTGTAGTTGCTGAGGATCTGGGCTATCATTTTGGATTAGCCTATCAACAGGACAGGCTCTGTACCTTTACCACACCAATATGGTGCTTTACTGAATCAGACTCCATAAGTGCTTTGTGCTTTGCCTTTATTTTAATGATCCCAGATATGCGCCAAAGTGTTGAGGGAAGCAGCAGGAGAGGCTGTTCCTTTCCCAAGAATTCCACCTGATCTCCAGAGCCTAAAAGGATCTTATCTTCAGCTGGCAATATTGGGTGTAGTTGCATCAAGACTTTCCTTCCCTCTATCAACCAAGAAAGATGGGCTATGAGAAAACGGCTCATGGGTCCCGAGGTTAACTCCACCGTTGCTCCCTACTAACTTCTCATGGTCTGAGGTTGGCTGCAGTGATCTTCTCTGGCGCTTTCTCTCCCAGATGCTTTTGCGTGGTTTATTGGAATCGCTGCCCCCTTGGACTGCAGGGCCTTGATTACTGCCACCCCTGCTCTGGTTAAGGGAGGTTCTGTTTTCCAGCATTTCCTTCCTGGAGATGGGCTGAGAGGTTGGGAATGCTTGGTTGGGTTGCTCAGAACGGTGTTCTAGTCTAGGGTGGGGTGGACTGACCAGGTAGACATAGACCTCTGCTTGCTGTGCTGCCGGCAAGTGCTGATGCCACTCTAGGCCAAGGCGGGGCTGATGAACTCTGGGAGAATGTGGGTAGACATATTCCTCAGCATTAAGGTAGGTTCTAGATGCCGTATCTGGAGCAAAGGTGGAATACAGCACCCTCCGGGGACCAGGTAAGATTGGGCTGGGGATGAAATTGGTCTCACTGGTTGGGTGATGAAAGGGCTCATGGGGCTGAGCTAAGTGGTGGGGAGCAGGCCCCTCTGTGTTTAGGCCCACCGAGCGTGTCAGGAAGCGTTGCCCGTGGGAACTACCTCCTGTGACTTCTGAACTCTGCAGCTTATCGCCTGTGGCCCTTTGGTGGCTCCTTGCCAAAACGCCATAGTTGGCTGAACTGTTTACCGTGTCAGGGGTGCGTACTGGTGAGCTGAAGCTGAAACGGACCCAGGAAGCAACTGATCCCACAGGACACGCTGGCTGGGGGGTCTCGGGGTCAGACAGGTGGGAGCTTCCTTGGCTGTCCTGGATGTGTTGTTGGTTCTTGTGCCAACTGGCTTTCTTGTCATCCGTATCATGGTGGCTTGACCATTCCCCAGAATAGCAGGCCTTGTTTTTCCTCCCCAGCTGAGTGCAGAAGGCTTTGGACTCGTGAGGATTGCCGATTTTCACAGTCACTTTCACAGGATCTACAATGCAACGGAAGCGCAGAGTTGAGGGCTTTCTCTGGCTCCTGAAAAGGGCCGATTCTTTCCATAGCCTCTTGCTGCTGGAGAGAATCTTCATGGTTTTGAGCAGCCGACTGCCTGCAAACCAAGGAGAAGCAGCCTAAAAACCTCGAAAACGGGCAAGAAAACCACGAAAGGCAGCTCACAGCTGGAGGTGTATGTCTATGGAGATTCTCAGCCGTCCAGGTCATGGTTGCCCCAAAGGTGCTTTTGCAAGAAGCAACTGAACTTTCTGGTTTTTCTTTGAAGACGTTTTGCTGAAGAAGCTTCTTGGATGAGAAGCAAAATGTCTTCAAAGAAAAACCAGAAAGTCCAGTTGCCTCTTGAAAAAGCACCTTTGGGACAGCTAGAGGTGTTATTCAGCAATATCCTTGCTGAGTTGCATCTCCCAGCATCTCTGAGAGCCGGCCTAATAGGGCTCTGGCTCATTCAGTGCTTTGGACCCACAGTTTATTGAATTCTTGACTGAGCAAAAGTCAAGAGCTAGTTGTATTATTTTGCCTATTATGGAAGCAATGAATGTGAGATGGGGTGGGAAAGTAAAGATCAGTTTCCTAGAATTCTCTGGAAGAACAGTGAAGAGAACGTGAAACAAACCCCCAATTGATCCATAGGCTCAGCAAAGTGATCTCCCTGGACCTGGGGGGAATCATGTGCTAAGCCACCTCCTATACCGATGACCCTTAGCTATGGGGTTAATTGCTGACTGTGGAAAGTGGCTATGAGCCACTATTGGAAATTAGCAAGTACAATGTAGATACTTCCTTATTCACTCTCTCTGAATCACCCATGTGCTCGTTCTATTGTTCTAACCAGTCAGCTGGCTAGGATGTGATGGGCATTGTAGTCGAAACATCTGCAAGGCATCAGAAGGGCAAAAGTGGATCTTAACAATTAGTTCACAATCTAATCTTAAAGCCATCTCCCATTTGCACCTAACCACAATACCAGCAGTGGGATCCTACCTGTTCCACTACTGGTTCAGTGATCGCACGTGCAACTAACGCGTGCAGGATGCAGCTTTCACACACCAGCTGAGGCCTGCAGCGCCAATCAGCTAAGAAGATAAAGAAGAAGAAAGTGCAGGGGTGGGTGGGAGTTCCGATCCTGTGCTTTTCCCCTCTTTCTCCTCTCAGCTGATAGTTGGAGGCTTTTTCCCTCCTCTTAGCTGATCGTTGGAGGCTTTTTTACTACCAGTTCAGCCAAACCGGTAGGAATTTTTGCTACCGGTTCAGGTGAACCGGGCGGAACCGGTAGCATACCACCACTGCGCAACACCAACATTGTCAAGCTTTGTCCCCTGCTGGCTTTCTCCCCTGCAACTTATCCAATCTTCTCCCTGACTCATGAGTGAGACAGCTGTATGCCATCCTTAGCTGTGCAGTGAACAGTTATTTCCCCTATTCAGATAGACGTTGTGCATGATCTATTATGCTTCATCACCAATCATTGTTCAAGGTGAACAACTGTGCAGGGGTTGGAATTAAACTTGACTCTTTCAGGCTAATGGGGGAGAGCTCCCCCCACTCCCTGACCAGCCTTATCTGCCTCATTATTCCACTTCCAGAGAGTAGAAGCACTGATGATGTTAGTAACATTACATTGTTCTGCTGGCTGTGTGAGAAGTGCTTTAAATCTACACCATTTACCATTTTAGGACATAGCTAAAATAGTAACAGTGGAAATGACAGGTCCAAACCCTCCTGACCCCCACCCCTCATTGCCAAAATACCCGACTCTGGCATTTGTTGCCTAAATTTGTTGTGTGTTTGATTGTGAATAGAAGTATTCTAAATAAGCGTCCCTATGACTCAGCTGCCTTCATTGCTCTGACCTATTTTTCTTGCTTTTTCAAACAAGCCAACTTTATCCAGAATGGAGTGAAGGGGCACAACAAGGGAGCCTGCAGATGACAGGGTCTGGCCTGCAGCCACATTTCCTCTGTTCTACTGCAGCACCATGATCGGTGGACGTAAGCAGGAGGAGAAGGGCAAAGCCCGAGGAATCAACCAGTACTGCTTATCACACGCAGAGACAAAATCAGGATGGCACAGTTCAGCAATGAGGCAAGGCAGAGGCAGGATAGGGATCAGCAATAAGGATAGCAGCCTAATTTTTTTTTTTTTGCCATTTCAAACAACACAGCCCTTTATATCAGCAGAAGGTTATTTTCCCTAACGCATTACACCAGTGGAAGGATTCAAATTTTTTTACTACTGGCTCTGTGGGCGTGGTGTGGCTTGGTGGGCATGGCAGAGGAAGGATACTGTAAAATCTCCATTTGATCCCCACCCCACTAACCTGCTTTCCAGCTCCGTTCTCCTGTGCTGGGCAACAAAAGAAGACCCAGCCAATCAGCTGGGACTCGGGAGGCAGAGAATAGATGGGGGCGGGTCCAGTCAGAGGTGGTATTTGCCAGTTCTCCAAACTATTCAAAATTTCTACTACTGGTTCTCCAGAACTGGTCAGAACCTGCTGAATGCCACCTCTGCATTACACCTAATGGTGACACAAATGTGTGTTGGCAATTGTTTTCTGCCAAGTTCCCCATGATGCCTCAATTTTGTTTTCAGTTCAGGGTGCGATAGTTTTGGGTTTTCAATAAAGGGGAATATTTCCAGCTCAGGGGTGAAATGAGGCTGCTGTCTCTGAGCTTGGTTCTTTTCTTGAGGATGTTTCATTACCCAAACTAGGTAACAGCGCAGTGATAGTAGTCTTAATTCTTTTGCTTTTTGTAGATATTGTGATGTCTGGTTCAGCTTTCGCTGGTAGGATAATTATGGTCTGGCCCCTTTTTTTTGAGGGCTGATCTGTCCTCCGCTGTAAGTTGATCCTGTTCTCCTCTTCTGGTCTGTGGAATGATGGTTTGTCTGATGTTTTCTTGGACCTCTGGGAAGTTTAGCAGTTTTAAATGCTCCTAAAGCTACAAAGAATTTCAGGTCATTGATATCACCTATAGTTTTTTTTTTTAATTACATTTATATGCCGCCCTTCTCCGAAGACTCAGGGCGGCTTACAATTTCTGGGATACAACCCAGTGTGCTCAGCAATAGTTGAGGCCATTTTGTAGCATTCAGTGTTCTGCAATGGATAGTGGACAGCTGGACTACTAGCTCTGATTAACATTTTGGGTAATGAAATGTCTTCAAGAAAACAACCAAGCTCAAAGCACCAAGGACCCCTCGCCTTGGGTTTTCCTTAGCTTTACCCATGGTTAATGTGATGTTACAATTTACTGAGACTTTTCAATGCTCCACTGTTTCTTTGACTAGAATCTTTTGATATTTTTTGATTATGAATTATTTCAGTTTTCTGTAACCTAGGTTCGTAGCTTGTTTAAACCACATTCACTGAATGCTTTATTCAATAAGCTATGGTTGAGTGGTTTTGTGCAGCACGTTAAAGCAAAGACAACTAGAGCTCATCACAACTTTGTGTCATATGTGAGTTGAGCTGATGATTTTTGAAGGTTGAAGAGAAAAGAATTGTCTGGAAAAGGGAATTTGGTTGTTTCCCTCCTACTTTTTTATGCATCTATAAAATACCTTTCTTGAAGAAAGAATCATATATTTTCCTCAGGAATGGGGGAAAGGTAATCCACAACTGAAGAGAGAGAGAGAGAAATAGCATTAAATTAAGTAACTTAGCATACTGAAATAGTTTGGATCTTCCCCAATGGTTCATTGCTCATCAGACCCCCCCAACCAAGTTTTCTGATACTCTGAGTAAAACTTAAGTCGAGCTATAGCTGATGCTGTAATTATTTTCCACCTAGGTGACTTCCCAGAACTCCTGCAATTATAACATGAGAATTAGCTGGAATAGGAAAAATGGGCAGCCCAGGGAACAGGATTTTGCTGGTCTATGGGTGGCATGGCAGAGGGTGCTTTCCATCCTTTGATTGGACATTCCTGAAGGCTTCCTCCTCCTATTCATGTCTGGGTGGAAAGCAAATACTATCTTCTAATAAAAAGGACAAAATATAGATACTTTTGCATATGGGTATAAGTAACCAATATGGAGTCATAAAGACATTAGTCATTGCATATTGCACACAACTACCACATCACAACTGCCCAGAGGAGGACTGGGGATCCAATTACTGGGGATTCAACTACAATCCACACTTCCCCAACAGTATAGCATATAAGGAGGGATGCTTGAAAGTATGGTTCAGGGGCAGGATGCCTCTCTGTATATAGCAATAGCAATAGCATTTAGACTTCCATACCGCTTTACAGTGCTTTACAGCCCTCTCTAAGTGGTTTTACAGAGTCAGCAGATTGCCAACAACAATCTGGGTCCTCATTTTACCCACCTCGGAAGAATGAAAGGCTGAGTCATCCTTGAACTGCCAAATTGCAGTCAGACGGCAGTCAGCAGAAGTAGCTTGCAGTACTGCACTCTAACCACTGTGCCACCATGGCTCATATATATTTCCTTTTAAACCCAATGTATGACTTGCAGTTGGCCTGTTTATCCCTCTGCTTGACACTACTGTTCTGAGTATCAGTGGCTGTAGCAAATTTCCTCATATCTTCCTACTGAATGAACATTAGTAGGAAGAAGAGTCATTAGCAAGAGTCATTATCTAGTTTCAAAACACAGGGAATTCAGGAGATCAGAATTTGGATTCTCCAACATTTCTATGTTATGTCTATGGAGATTCTCAGTCATCCAGGTCATGGTTGTCCCAACGATGCTTTTTCCAGAGGCAACTGGACTTTCTGGTTTTTCTTTGAAAATGTTTCGCTTCTCATCCAAGAAGCATCTGCAGTGCTGAAGAAGCTTCTTGGATGAAAGCGAAACATCTTCAAAGAAAAAGCAGAAAGTCCAGCTCCCTCTGGAAAAAGCACCTTTGGGATTTCTACTTTTAGTTTTTTCAACAGCTGCAGAGCTCCTGGAATTGGGTCATGGCAGCAGTTTGGGGAAGAGGAATTTAATCTGGGTCCAATTGTGCCTGGCTAAGTTATACCATGTAATAAATTTTACAAATAAATGACATCAGGAGACCTTGCTCATAGTGACTCATGCCTTATTTACCTCCTGATTGGATTATTGCAGTGTCCTCTATGTGGGGGCTGTTCTTGAAGATCATTTAGGAGTCTCCAGGGGTTCATATGGGTACTTATGGGCACAGGTCATTACACCCATGTAACATGATTGCTCTGAGAGCTGCGTTACAATAGGTTGCAATTCAAGGTGCTGGTTACCACCTTAAACCACCCATGATATAGGACTGGGATAATTATGAGGATCATCTGTTCACAAGATTATCTGCCTGCACCCCAAATTCCCATGGGGAGGCCATGGTGCTGGTCTCCTCATTTAAGGGTTGCCCTGTCATGGTACCAAAGTGATGTGCATTTTGTGTGGTTGTCACCTTCCAATGGAACTGTCTTCTCTCTCCAATGCTGCCTTTAGCAAGGCAGTGAAGACTGAGGTCCTTCCCAGGCATTTGGGTCTAGTTCAATAGAATACCTTACAGCAGGCACGGTCAACCCACAGCCCACGGGCTACATGCAGCCATGGACCTCTGGTAATGGGACCCCACAAGATCATAACTTTTGACATTATTATGTGATTTTATATTATAAAACTATATTATGTATTTTATATGTGGCCCAAGACCATTCCTCTTCACTTGATGTGGCCCAGGCAAGTCAAAAGGTTAGACACTCATGCCCTATAGCATCAGTTGTTTTAATCTGTTTTGTCAGTTCGTCATTTTTGCATATTTGAGTTATTTTTACGAACAATGTACGCTTTGGTTTTTTTTTCCTTGCTTAATTTTTTGGTATGCTGCGCATGCTTCTTGTGTTCAGTGGCTGTGTAAATCCTTGTAATAAATAAATCAATAAATAGTGTATATATTCTCCTCCTTTACCCCGATCTGCTATTTGTCTCTGTGTTGGGCAGCTGTATAAATGCAGTCCATTTATGTTCCTCTCCTTTATCTGAATCTGTTTTTTGTCACTTTAATTCATATTCACATTTTTTCACGGCCAAAATGCTGGCGAATAGAAGCCTGTTGTGTTAGGAGTTAGAAGCTTTTTGTGGGTTAAAGGAATGGTGTTTTTGTAATTGTTGAAAGGCTAACATGCTCTTACTAATATTAAATGTACATTCCCCTGACTCTCATAGGAGAAAGCAAAGTGTAATAGGTAACTTAGTAGTCAGTCCTGAGTGGGTTTTTTTAGAAAATTGAATTATTGGGGATCTGTGTATTTATTTATTTTATTTATTTTATTTTGACTTGTATGCCGCCACTCTCCAAAAAGGACTCAGGGCGGCTCACAGAAAAAACACAGAACAATAAATTATTTAAAAAGAAATTAAACTAAACAAGCCAAAATACAACTATAAAACCAAATTAAAATCGAATTTAAAACCCACCCTCTCCCCCAGGAGATCAGTCCAGCCCAGCCTGTAAAAACAACCAGATTTTTAGATCGCGCCGGAAAGAGATCGGCAGCCAGCCGGAGCTCAACGGGTAGCTGATTCCATAAGGCGGAGGCCGATACAGAATAGGCCCTTCCCCGGGTCACTGCCAGCCTACATTGTCATGCAGATGGCAACCCGAGGAGTCCCAACCTGTGTGCTTGCACAGGGTGACCGGTATTTGATATCAGCAGGAGACGCTCCCGCAAGTACCCTGGACCCACGCCATGAAGGACTTTGAATGTTAACGTCAGAACCTTGAATCGCACCCAGAGGGCAACCGGCAACCAATGCAGCTCGCGCAGGAGGGGCGTGACATGGGAGTATCGGGAAACTCCCATCACAACCCACGTGGCCGCATTCTGCACCAGCTGGAGCCTCCGGATGGTATGCAAGGGCAGTCCTACATAGAGAGCGTTGCAGTAGTCGAGTCGGGACTTAACAAGTGCGTGAGTGACCGTGCAAAGGGCATCTCGATCCAGATAAGGGCAGAGCTGGCGAACCAGCCGAACCTGGGCAAAGGCCCCCCTGGCCACGGCTCCCACCTGCTCCTCCAAACTGAGCCGTGAGTCCAGGAGAACCCCCAGGTTCCGCGCCCTATCCACAGGGGGTAACACCTCTCCCCCTATGACCAAAGGTGGAATATACTCACTGGAGCGAGATGCCTGTATGCACAGCCACTCAGTCTTGGCTGGATTGAGCTGTAGTCTGTTCCTGCCCATCCAGATCCATACCGCATCCAAACAACGGGACATCACAAAGAGGGCATGTATGTATCTCCTATGTCCCATTTCTTTTGATTCTGAGGCAATTCCTCAGGATTTTCTTTGTAAGGAAAACCATTATAAGAGGCCTTCTTAGCAGAACCCTTTTTTTCTTTTTATTGTTTATTTAAAAAGTAAAACTTTGTTCGGTCAACCTGGGACTTCAAGTCACCTTTGCCTTCTTGGCAGCTATTTAGAAGTGGTTTTTATTTCCATTTTGCAAAAACTTCCCTTAGCTCCCCTTATAGTCAACTGTGCTTATCCTCTAGTGCAGGGGATCAAACTCGCAGCCTGTGGGCTGGATGCGTCATGTGCTGGCCACGCCCAGCCACATTTTAGCGAAGGGTGGAAAAGTTGTGATATGACACATGACAATGTGTCATCACAAATTTGACACCCTTGCTCTAGTGATCCAGTACCAGTCAGGCTGAGACTACTTACTTTTTACTGGGATTAACCAAATTGTGGTAACATGCTGCAGCTTGATTATTGTAAATGCTCACTATTTACTTGTCTTGTAAGCCTAGACCCAATTCATGCCTTCACCACCATCACCCAGGAAAGAACAAGCCTTACTTGGAGAAAAATCATCTCAGCAGAAAGCCTTATATCCAGAAGAGACTCTTAGATCCAGTAGAGAAGCTCATAGAAGCCTCAGTGCCTTAATGCCCAGGGATGCTCACCCAATGCCCACAACTTGGAAGGGCAAATATTCCCTGTGGCCCATCCCATTTGTGAGGACATGCGTTAACACCCACCTGATTCATTTTGCTTACCAAGGCAATCAGTTTAACGGCATATTCCAGTAAAGCAAAAAGGCCCAACACAATCAGGATGGTGGCTAAGAGTTTCTGATGGGTCTCACCAAAAGGGAGGCAACTGTTGTACATCTTGTCCCCTGGCATGGCCATGGTTGGCAAGGGAAAAACAAAAAACAGGCAAGCTGAGAATCAGAAGAGCATCTTCCCTATCATGGCTGTGTTGCCAGCTGCAGCCACAGCGCCAGCTGCAGCTGTGGAGGATCTCCAAAGGATGGGTAAGTCAAAGCATCTGCACAAGCCCTTTGTGACATTTCTTCACTGGTGAGTCAAGCTAGAATTGTCTTGGTTGGGCCAATCAGAAGTCTTCTACAAAGCTATAAGAGATCTTCATCCATTGGATAGATGTCATACCATGTAAGCCTTTGAAACCTAGGGTGTGGTGGACAACCTACTGTGACCTTCTTTTCAAATCATGCTAAGCTGTAGTGGCTGTGTTAACGTCCCATACTCAGTCAAGAACCCCATAATGTGAACCATTGAGGTTGGGAGGAAGCATCATGTTCACTTATTTATTCCCAGATCATACTGGAGAAATGGATCTTTGAGGGCCAATCCCTGTTTAGCCTAATGAAATAATGCTTCTTATCATCCTAAACTCACTGGAAGAAGGAAAAGATGTTATCACAAATTGGGAATTTTTATTATTCTTGTCCCAAATGCTAATGGGATGCTATTATCTCCAGAAATGCCAGAAAACGTTTCTTGGACAGTTAAAATGAGGCTTTTGAAATTTTCTTTCTGAGAGAGCAGCTTTCCTTAAATCCATGCTTCCCATTGTTTTTAGGTATAATTCTGATGGCTGGCGAAAGACTTGGTAGAGGAGTTCATAACAGGGAGGAACAAGCCTTGGATGGGCTTTCAGGATTTACATCAGCCCTTTGAGATAGGCCAGGTCAAGAAACACATGGCAGGGATTCCAGGAATGCTGCTTTAGTATTGTTGTAAAATTTATTAACAGAATCTTGAATGCATGCCCAAACTTCTGTCGAATTAAAAATCAAGGCAGTTATTTTACATTCCTCACCCTTGCTTCATTCTCTGGACCAGTATTTCTCAACTGTGACAACTTGAATATATGTGGACTTCAACTCCCAGAATTCCCCAGCCAGCATCCTCAAATCCACACATCCTCAACTTGCCACGTTGAGAAATACTGCTCTGGAGGGTATAACCTCATCTTCAAATCCTTCCTTAAAGGCTACGTCCCTCTCCTCTCCTATAATCTCTTTCATATCTTCCTCAAGGTTCTCTCTCAATTTCTTTACAGGATCTGCTTAATGTGCATGCCATCCAGTCCATGTCTAATGAGTACACGAATTAAAAACACATGGAATTGGTCAATTTTCTTTTCATTTCCTTATCTGGCTTTTCCTTCTTTGGATGGTAAGATGAATGGGAAACAATCTGGGACTGGCTTCCCCAGTAATTCTGTCCCATTCTCTGCATCATTCTTCACTGGCCTTTGATTCTGCTCCAATTATTTTGGCTAGAGATTTCCAGAATTTGTAGCCAGCCAGCATCCCAACTGAAGACCTTTTTAATGGGAGATGCTAAAAATGTAAACAACTGTCATTCCTGCTGAGTTTTAGATCTTTGCCAGAATAGCTCTTTAAATGGGTTCTGCTGATTTCCACAATTCTTCTGTTATTTGTCTGTATCTATGTGCTTTTAAACATTTTTTTTCATTTATTAAAAAACATTTAAGAAACAAATTGAGAGACTACATAAAAGACAGCAGAAAAAGGACATAGTGGATGGTAAATAAAATTTCAATAAGTAAAATAGTGAATGCACAATTGATAAAAGATTTAAAATTCATTATTCCATGGATTGACTATATTAAAGTAGACTTAAATCATCTTGAGAAACCACTGCAAATTACTGAAAAACACTAAACATTAATTCTGAGGTGTTTCTGGTGACCAAGCAAATCTGTAGGCCTCTTAACTAACTTGGCACTGGATTTAAAAGGAAATATATATGAGCCACAATGGTGTGGTGGTTAGAGTGCAGTACTGCAGTCAACTTCTGCTGAATGCCGGCTGCCTGCAATTTGGTAGTTCAAAGCTCACCAGGCTCAAGGTTGACTCAGCCTTCCATCTTTCTGAGTCAGTCAACAAAATGAGGACTCAGATTGCTGGGGGCAATAGGCTGACTCTGTAAACCGCTTAGAGGGGGCTGAAAAAGCACTGTGAAACTGTATATATTGCTATTCAGTATTTCACTTAACAAATGTGGCAAGAAAAATCGTAAAATGGGGCAAAACACACTGAACAAATTTCTCGCTTAACAACGTAAGTTTGGGGCTCAATTGTGGTTGTACGTTGAGGACTACCTGTATGACGAAATCATACTGAATCAAGCTGAAATTTACCCCAAATGTCTGCACAGAAAAAGGGCCTTCACTATCTATGAGCATTTGCTGAACATTGGTACCCAGATGATCCCAGGTTTGTTACATTTTTATGTTCCACTTTTTAGGAGTTTGTACAAGTAGCCCTCAACCACAACTGAGCCCACAATTTCGGTTGTTAAGCAAGACAATCGTTAAATGAGTTTTGCCCCATTTTGTAGCCTTTCTTGCTGGAATTGTTAAGTGAATCACTGCAGTTGTTAGTAACGTGGTTCAATGAGTCTGGCTTCCCCATTGGCTTTGCTTGTCAGAAGGTCACAAAAGGTAATCACATGATGCCGGGACACTGCAACCATCATAAATACATACCAAGTGCCAAGCATCCGGATTTTGATCACGTGATATGTGGATGTTGCAATGGTCATAAGTGTGAAGATAGCTATAGCACTTAGACTTATATACCGCTTTATAGTGCATTACAGCCCTCTCTAAGCAGTTTACAGAGTCAGCATATTGCCCCTAACAATTTGGGTCCTCATTTTACCCATCTTGGAAGGATGGAAGGCTGAGTTAACCTTGAGCCTGGTGGGATTCGATCTGCCAAATTGCAGTGGGAGTAGCTTGCGGTACTGCACTCTAACCACTGTGCCACCAAGGCTCAAGATGGTCATAAGTTACCCTTTTCAATGCCATTATAACTCTGGTTACTAAACGAATGGTTGTAAGTCAAAGACTATCTGTATTTGATATCACAAATACACACTTTGGAAAGAACAGGCATAGCATATTTGGGCTACAAAAAGCTGAGTGGCCCTGAATGACACCACAGAGTTTTAGTTGTCTCCTTGCTGCCATCTCATGTGTTTGCAGTTGAGGTATACCTACAAAGCAATCTAGTTGCTTGGATAGAGTAGAATGAGTTGGGAGGGATTTGAAGGTCTTCTAGTCCAGCATCCTGCTCAAGCATACCATTTCAGACGAGTGGTTGTCCAGTCCCTTCTTAAAAACCTCCAGTGATGAAGCACCCACAATTTCTGAAGGCAAAGCTGTTCCACTGGTTAATTGTCCTCACTGTTAGGAAGTTTCTCCTTAACTTCAGGTTGCTTTTCTCCCTGATTTAGTTTCCATCCACCGTTTCTTGTCCTGCCCTCTGGTGCTTTGGAGAATAAGTTGACCCCCTCTTCTTTGTGGCAGCCCCTCAAATACTGGAATATTGCTATCATGTCACTCCCAATTCTTCTTTTCTTTAGACTAGCCAAACCCAAATCCTGCAGCCGTTCTTCATGTTTTAGTCTCCAAGCCTATGATCATCTTAGTTGCTCTTCTCTGAACTTTTTCCAAAGTCTCAACATCTTTTTTGTAGTATGGTGACCAAAATTGGTTGCAGTACTCCAGGTGTGGTCTTACTAGGGTTTTATAAAGCAGTACTAATACTTTACGTGACCTTGACTCAGTGCCTCCGTTTATATAAACCAGGATTGTATTAGATTTTTTGGCTGCTGCTGCACACTGCTTAAAAGGCCACCAATGTAGATTAGCAATTCTTGCCCTCCCAGGCTTGTAACTTTTGGTACATATTATTGGGCTTCCAATATCATTTGTAAGTCAAGCACAAGATGCAACAGCTGGCATTGCTGCCTTCCTAAAGTGAACAGATTTTCTCCTCATGATTAATTACTTAGCATATGCATTCAGCTCAGGAAGACATTAATTACTCAGTATTTATGTAGAATGTTCCTTTGTCTTTCAATTCCTTCAGATTAGTGATTCTCAAACTTGGGAACTTTTAAGATGTATGGTCATCAACTCCCAGAATGTTAAATTGAAGCCTACATGTCTTAAAGTTCCCAAGTTTGAAAAAGACTATTTTAAATTGTATCACTTGCAAAACCAGTTCCTGTTTGGAGTATATAATGCTTCAAAATGCCCATGCCCCACAGACATCTCACATAGTGCAAGAGCTACAGGAGATATCTAGTGTGATGTGACAGTTAAGGAATTGGGAAAAGAAACCCCAACATTCAAGTCTACTTCAGCCACCAAATGTTTTAATAGGAGGAGATCCAAGCGAATCTATGGTGGTACCTTAGGGTTCAACATCAACCTAGCCAGACTAGTCATCCTATGAAGTTGGCTGCAGAACATGAAAGTTATCACCTGTTAATTAAATTGGTTATTTGGAAAAGAAGCTTCCTGGGCACCCTAGGGACACTTCTGCTCTTAGCTCAACCTAGTTCACAGAGTTGATGGTGTGTTGATTAGGAGACCTCCAAGGTCCCTTCCAACTCTCATATTCTCATTCTCTCTCTCTCTCTCTCTCACTCATTCACTCTCACTCTGTTGGAGGAATGTAATATGTGGGAATGATTTGAGAGAGAGGAGAAAGATCCATGTATTAGACAATGGACAGACAAATGGCATCTGGGTCTGTAGAAGGCATGAGGGCATGGCAGAATACAGAACAGCAGAGTTGGAAGGCACATCGGAAGTCTTCTAGTCCAAACCCCAGCCCAAGCAGGAGACCCTATACTATTCTGGACAAATGGCCATGGAATGTATTCTTGAAAACTTCCAGTATTGGAGCACCCACAACTTCTCAAAGCAAGTTGTTCCACTGCTTATTTGTTCTGTCAGGAAATTTCTCAATTCTAGGTTGGATCTCTCTTTGATAGGTTTCCATCCATTATGTGTGTTGCCCTCAGATACTTTGGAGAATAGGTTGTCTCCTTCTTTGTGACAACTCTCTAATATTGGAAGATCTTGGGTCCTCACTTTACCTACCCCGAGAGGATGGAAGGCTGAGTCAACCTTGAGCCTGGTGGGATTCGAGCCTGCAATAATTACAGGCAGCTAGAGCTAAGTGCTAGGCTATTAACAGCCTGCACCACCAAGGCCCAATGCAATACAATACAATTAAAACCAGGCCAGCCTGCTGAAACAGCCAAGTCTTCAGGTCTCGACGAAAGGAGTGGAGATCAGGGGCCAAACGAAGATCCACGGGGAGCTGATTCCATAGGGCGGGCGCTCCCACAGAAAAGGCCCTGGCCCTGGGGACCACCAGCTGACAATGCCTAACCGACGGTATTTCCAGGAGGCCCCTCCTGTGGGAGCGCACAGGGCAATCGGAGTGTGATGCTGGCAGGAGGCGTTCCCGCAAGTACCCTGGACCCAAGCCATTTAGGGCTTTATAAGTTGTTATAAGGGTTGGGATGAGATGTATTTTCAGTTTTGCAAGATTCTCTTAATGTAACCTTACAATAAAGTGTATGCTTTTTGTCTGGACTACCTCACAAGGCTGATGAGGAAGGAGTGAAATTGAAGGTTTTGAATGAAAAGCAGGATATAAATGTAACAACATCCTAAGTTACATTTGGAATTATAAAGGGCATTTTTTACTTTCCTGAACCCTTTAAGTTTTATGTCTCACACAAGTACATATACACCCATGCTGATGAATACATGGTCTAAGTTCTAATGTTTATGTAGTCAGAATGGCACTTCCAATGCCAAATGGCATCTTGACACAAAGGGAGAAGGGATTGTTGCATGCTGTTGTGGAACTATAAAGAGAATGTTAGGAAATGAGAAAGGACGGAGGAAGTTCTCTCATCTCTCAGTCAAATGAAGGATATATGTCTTGCTGTTGAGGTTGTCTAAAGTTTGGAGGTAAGCCGGGAATGGAAAGCTATATTGAAAAAAATCTTTGGCAGGCTGAGCATATCCCCTCCCAATATTTCATTGCAAGCTCAGCATGTAAATAGAACAATTCTTCTTTTGAAGACATTAGTGTGACTGGTCAGTTGAGAGAAAAGGTTATTCTTATAAATAGCTTTAGGAAGTATCTAAATTCATCCTGAAACACCAGAAGGAAGCATCTGAATTTGAGAGACTATCATCTATAATTATCAGGAAAACCAAAAGAAGGAATCTGACTTTTGGATGGTTCCAGCTTCCTAAGTTTGATAAGCACTTAAAGCAGTGGACTTTTGAATTTTAATTTCCTGTAGTTTTAATTCGCTTTTATTAGTTTTAGGCTGATTAGAACAAGCCTTCCAAACTTTCTTTTTTCAACCTGCAATAGATACAAATGCTGCCATCTTCTGGCTCAAGTAATGTTTAGTATCAACAATACTTTTCTTTTTAAAAGTAACCTTTTAAATTTTTTATCATTCATCCATTTTTTTTTATTTACAGTGGGCAGTTAATTTCTGAAAAACTGCTTTTCAGTGACAGGCCAAATATCATGTACAGATATTTGTGTGGCTGTTCAGAAACATAAATTAACATAAGCAATTTGTATAATTTTTAAAAAATATATTTCAAAAATTTCATAGAAAAGACTAGCCAAAAGGGGAAAAACAGGAGAAAAAAGTGCATTACTTACTTATTTGTGCTTGAAGACACACTCTTAGAAATTAAGTTGTTTATGAAGAACTTGTGACACTTGCACGCAGGGTTGCTTAAATCCCATCCATTTCTTGTTTCTTTAATGGTTAGTAAAAGTTTTCAATAGTTATATAAAAACTCCTTTTACAACCTTGTAATCCTTGTTCGGGATCGAATCGGGGCAACTGGATGGAGCTGAACATTTACAGGCCAGATGCCCTCCATGATGCCCACATGTAGTTTTACCGATATTATTATTACCTTGCTTTAGTAGAAATTCCAGTTTTTAGTAAAGTTTTAATGTTTCTGATTTGACCTCTAAAGTATCTCAAGGGATTGGGGTCTGAAGGATTGATTTATTTATGTAAAGTTTTCACAGGGCTGTTCGAGCAAAGCTGACTGCCATACTGTATACCAGTTAACAAAAATATCTGTAACAAAATGAGTATCAGTTAAAAACAAGTATAACAATTATTTGGCGAGTGTAACAATTGGCCTCAAATTTATCGTGATCAGTTGTTGTAGTCATTCTGTCCCAAATGCCCAAGGACTCTGCAAATATCTTAGTTATGCCTGCCATGGAAGTTGTACTTACCAAAACATTGTGGACAGATGTAGTTCTCAACTTACAACAGTTCAGACTGGAATTTTGGTTATGAAATGATTCAGTCATTAAATGAGTTATGTGACCAGACCCATTTTTATGACCATTTTTAATGCAAAGTTCCCAGTGGATTTTGCTTGTTGGAAGCTGACTGGGAAAGTCACAAAGATTGCAAGACTCCACAACCATTTTAAGTATGAGCTGGTTGCCAAGAGCCCAGATTGCAATCAGGTAACCGTGGGGTATGTGTGAAGTGATGGTCCTAACTTTGTGGACTGCCTTTTCCAAGGCTGTCGTAACTTTGAACTGTCATTGAATGGTCTTAAATTAAGGACCCCTTGTACAGTTGATCAGCAAAAGTGAATTAAGTTGATGGGGCAAACTGATTTCTGAAGCACCTTAAATGCAGATCTAAATAATTAGCAGAGGAAGGATAACATTCTTCTGGGACCTTCCCATTTCAGGTCCATCTATAAGGAATCATCAACAGACGAAAAGTTATACTGTAGATTTGTTCCCTTGAACAACTCTCTAGACAGATAAAGAAGTGTAAGTCATATGGTCAATCACCTACAATTAGGAAGAGAACATTCCACAAATAATTGTACTCTATTTGCTCTTTGTGTGACTTCAGTCCGCTTATACTACATACAACACCAGAGTGTAATGCTGGTGGTGGCAGAACTCTATTAATCCTTGTTTTGCCAGCAGTGCACCAACAACTGCCATCTATGAACATGATGGAGGAATTATTAAATGATTCCTCTAGCAGTCCCTATATAATATTTTTAATACCTGGCAAGAACTGATCAATATAATATAAGAGTGCCATAAACAAGAGAAATAAAGGCAAGTTATTGTTTTGTGTGCATGTGGTACGGGAACAAATTGATGGTACGATGCAACAGGGCACAGAATAGAATCCACATGGTAAAAATCATAAAATAAAACTTTTCTGCTGTAAGCAAAGCCAGTGTTTTGTGAAATCATCATGCAGGTTCATCATCTCTCTACATAGTTTTGTCATAGTGTGGCAACCTATTTCAGAAATTGTTAATCTGCATTTTCTAATCTATTCACCGTCTTTTCTGTATCAATTTAGGGCAATTAAGAGGTTCCGGCAAGATGCCCAACTTTTATTTTAAAACATGGACTGCTTGCAAATTGTTAGACAGCTTAGTGAGCCTCTTAGTAAGCAGTTCAAATTCCAGCACGTACATAACTTATATAGAAAAAATGTTGCTTTATTCAGTAGCACCATCATTGTTGAAAAGAAGCATCTTGTGAAACCCTGGGGCCTGAAGTTTATGGGTTAATTCAACCAGGCTATAAAGTCTGTTCTTAGAAAATAAATCAAGTTCGAGGACAAAGCATAAATAATTGTTGACTTTTCAATAGATATCCTGAATGGAGTTCACTGGACCACAATGTGAAAACTGATTTCTTAAAATCACTGAGACACCTTCACATTGTGCTGAAGAAGATGAGTAATAACAACCAGATTGCTGCTAAGGACACTTGCTTAACTTCCTACTAGGAAAAAAAGTTATTTTTTAAAATAACTTATAAAAATGGCACCAGAACCAAGTTAGGGCAAAAATGTAAGGATCCCAACTGTGGTGAAAAGAACTTAAAAATATTTTGTTCATGATTTTATATCTGTTCATATATTGTAAATCTTTAAGAGATGTTCAAATATTTTAAGCTGTTTGTTTTCTCACTGTTAAATATTCCACAATTCTGTTCCAAGTCCTGTTAAAGGAGGAAGGCACTGTGGCTGTCAGGCACAGTGCGATCCTATGCGTGATTACTTGAAATTAAGCCACAGCTTATAGGCCCAACAGCCTTCAAGTATAGGTAGGAACAAATGGCCAATGTACAACACTTAAAGTGAATGCAGTTCCCATAAAAACAACATGTAAAAACAGGGGAAAGGAAAAGACAACTGAGCATTTTTCTTTCTTTCTTTTTTTGATTATTCTTATTTTGGCCTCCTTAAAAGCACAAGGAAGAAGCTCAACTGACAGGCACGGTTAGTTAAGTTTCTGGTAGAAATTCCTTCCTCAGTTGAAGTTCTTGTGGCACCTTCAAAATAAAAAGGAATACAAGGATTTGTAAGAAAGGTTGTTTCAGAAATCATCCAATCCAAGTATGGGCACAAGGATCCAAACATTTATTTTATGAACCAATTAACTCAGTGTTAGAAATGGAAAGAACAATTATTATGCTAAGATAAAGTGATCTATTAATCCCTACAAAATCTGTAATATTTTGTTTTGTTAGTTAAGATTCATGTATATGTAATAATACAATGTAAGAATAATTTTATTTATGTTTGATGGTAATACTCTACTTTACAAATCCAAATTGTACTCTCTCAGGTAGTCCTCAACTTAGGACTATAGCTGAGACCAGAATTATCTTAAGTTGTGCAGATCATTAAGAAAATCATCACACGATCTACCAGATTTTCTAACTTTTTTGTGTTTCATTAAGTGAATCACCATGGTCGTTAAGTGAATGCTATGGTTGTTAAACAAATTGATTGTCTACAGTGGGGTCCCCCCCACCCCGAAACCGGAAGTAAATGCCATCTGGCAAAAAAGCCACAAATCAGGTTCATGTGACCACAGGACACTGCAAATGGCTACAAATGTGAGCTAGGCACCAAAAATGAATCATGTGCACAGTTGTTGGAACTTTGAATTCTGGTCATAAGAACATTTTGGGGGTGCGTCATAACATCAAATGTTTGCTAAGCAGCTGGTCATACATTAAGAAGTACCTGTATATTTAATCTGCTTAACAGGGCTGAGAAGTATTTCAGGTTTAAAAGGGAAAACTTTCTTTGGAACATGGTACCTATTGGCAATTCCTAAAAGTAAATACATGCAGCTCACAGTGAAAGAGTGATTCTTAGAAAAGATGCATTTTGCTGAATTAACTACAATTACTCAATATGTTCCCTGCTACTCTTGATTTACCAGCAAGCTGTGCAAACTAAAATTTTGGGGTCTTTTGAAGATCTATTATTCTGAGATGTACACAAATAACTGATCTCTAAGCACATGCTTCAGCACCTTTTCCATGAACCGGAGCAGCTGCTAGAAAAATATAAAGAACAAAGCACATTTTCAAAGCTGACAATATTATATATACGCAAACACATCCATACTCAATCTCTGATTTAAAAATCTCACAATATTGGGAATGCCTTTTGTAACTTTCTTTACAAAACACCTAAACTTGGACTTTAAGAGCACCCAACACAGCATTATAGATGTATGGGACAGAAACCCAGTCTGCCAAAAGCTTTATATCAGAAATGTGAAAGAACTTAAAATATATTACTTTAGATTGTTCTAATATTGTCCAAACATATACATGAGAAGGTACAGCATGATGCAGGGCACCTTTGAAGCTTTTCTTTATGGCTATCACTGACTAAGGAAATAGAACATTTTGCAACATAAATGCTAGCAGAAACACATAATAAGCCAATTTTAAAGACAAAACATAATCAAATCTGCAATATTTAATGGCAAATTGTGAGAGGGCTGCCCGGGATGGGGGGTTTCCGCTCGAATGCTGGCCCCAGGATTTACTACCGACGGATTGGCCTTTACATCATCCCAACCTGGACTCTGACTTTTCCCTCACGGTCTGCTGATGGTTACTACCCGCTGAATCTACTCTTTCTTTGAGATGCGGGCACTCGGGGGGGGGGGGTTCCCCTGTCCCTGAGATGGCCCGCTGGATTATCGAAGGCCTTCAAGGACAGATCTTGGGATCCCGAGAGAGGGCATGGCATGGCCAAGGGAGCCAAATTGAAGTTGATTTGGAAGGGGAGGTTTTAAATTTTTAATTGGTTCTTTGAAGGGGTTAGGGAGAGGGGTGGGTGGGTTTTCTGGGCAGGTATCTGAGGAATTCCTGCCCAGATCTGTGGGAGCTCAGTCCAGCCCGGTTAAGGATCGTGGTGTGGGGGAGGGGGGTCTTCAGGGCTCCGGGGAGTGAGGCGGGAATGGTGATTCCCAGAGTGGTCGGATTTGGCAGGAGAGAGGCGGGGGGCTGTATCATGAGAAGGGAGCGCGCCTCCGCTGTCTTCGAGCTGTGGCGCGCTCCGACCCCCATGCCTCTGCCCACTCCCCCGGGGATACAGGATCCGGAGTCCCTGGGCTCAGGTTGGTGTACTTTAATGCCAGGTCCGTGGTTAACAAGGCATCCCTCCTCTGTGAGTTAATCGAGGAAGAGACTGCGGACCTGGCCTGCATCACTGAGACCTGGTTGGGGCCTGAGGGAGGAGTTCCTCTGGTTGATTTATGCCCCCCCAGGTTTTCAGGTTTTGCACTGACCATGAGCTCAGGGTAGGGGTTGGGGGGTGGCTATAGTTATTCGGGAGACCTCAATTCCAAGGGAGGTCACTGTTCCGCAGATAGGGTGTGAAGCTCTCCTCCTGAGGTTGGGACCTGGGGGTTGGTTGGGTCTGTTGCTTACATATCTGTCCCCCAGCTGTGTGGCAACGGCCCTGCCTGGGCTCCTCGATGCCCTCTTGGGAGTGGCGGTGGAGTTCCCAAGCCTTTTGGTCTTGGGTGACTTTAACCTGCTCTCCTTGGGAGGGGCGTCGGGCTTGGTTCAGGAGTTCATGGCTTCCATGGCGGCTAAGGGCCTGACCCAGATAATACAGGGCCCTACGCATGAGGGAGGTAACACACTCGACCTTGTTTTTATCTCGGAACAGTGGCGTAGTGATCTGGGGGTGGGCATCTTGGATGCCGAACCCGTAGCATGGTCAGATCACTATCTCCTACGGCTGGTCTTCCAGCAGGCCGCCGCACACCGCTGGGATGAGGAGCCGCTGAGATGATTCCGCCCCAGACACTTGATGGACCCTAAGAGGTTCCAGGCAGAACTGGGGTCTCTTCCCGCCTCCCTTATCCATAGCTCGGCCGAGGTGCTGGTGGCTGCCTGGCAACAGGCTGCCACTGAGGCCTCGACTGAATTGTCCCCTTGCACCCCCTCACTCGCCGCAGATCCCAGTTAGCTCCTTGGTTTACAGAGGAGCTCCGGGACATGAAGCTGCGTAGGAGGGGTTTAGAGAGCAGATGGAGATCGACCTGCTCCGAATCCGACCGAACCCAGTTAAGAGCCTACATTAGGACTTACCTGGTAGTTATGGGGGCGGTGAGGAGGGTCTACCTCTCCGCCGTCATAGCGTCCGCAGATAACCACCCGGCCACCCTGTTCAGGGTCACTCGCTCCCTTTTACATCGGGAGGCAGGGGTGGACGCTTTGCAGGGTAGGGCTGAGAAATTTAGTCAATATCTGTTGGATAAGATTGCTCGGATACAGGAGGGATTGATCTCTAATTGGCAGTGGTCTGAGGAGGGGGGTACAGGGAGTCCGGCCAATATAATCTGGGCTGAGTTTGATCCTGTTTCTGAGGATGAAGTGGACAGGATTATGCGACGGCTGAGTTCCACCACGTGTTTGTTGGACCTGTGTCCTTCCTGGATGGTATATGCCTCCAGGGAGGTCACGTGCGGCTGGCTCCAGGCAGTGGTTAATGCTTCGTTGAGGGAGGGTTCTTTCCCCACCACCTTGAAAGAGGCAGTGGTGAAACCCCTCCTGAAGAAGCCTGCTCTGGACCCAGCCGTTTAAAATAACTTTTGTCCAGTCTCCAACTTTTGCTTCTTGGCGAAGGTTGTTGAGAGTGTGGTGGCTCAACAGTTTCTGCTTTTCCTGGAGGAAGCGGACTATCTAGATCCGTATCAATCGGGCTTCCGGCCTGGGTTAAGCACAGAGATGGCATTGGTCACGCTGGTGGATGATCTCTGGAGGGCTCGGGACAGGGGATTTTCCTCTGTCCTGGTCCTATTATATCTCTCAGCGGCTTTTGATACCATCGACTATGGTATCCTACTGCGGCGCCTCGAGGGGTTGGGAGTGGGAACCACTGTTTTGCAGTGGTTCTCCTCCTACCTTTTGGGGCATTTGCAATCGGTGTTGGCGGGGGGGAAGGTCAACCCCGAGGGCTCAGGGGTTGGTCCTCTTGCCCCTCTTGTTCAACATCTATATGAAGCCGCTGGGTGAGATCATCTGTGGTTTTGGGGTGAGGTATGATCAGTACGTTGATGATACCCAGTTGTATATCTCCACCCCAAACCAAATCAGTGATGCCCTCTCCATGATGTCCCGTTGTCTGGATGCGGTACGGATCTGGATGGGCAGGAACAAGCTACAGCTCAATCCAGCCAAGACTGAGTGGCTGTGCATGCAGGCATCTCAGACCAGTCAACAGATTCCATCTTTGGTCATGGGGGGAGAGGTGTTTCCCCCTGTGGATAGGGCACGAAACCTGGGAGTCCTCCTGGATTCACAGCTCAGTTTGGAGGAACAGGTAGGGGCCGTGACCAGGGGGGCTTTTGCCCAGGTTCAGCTGGTTCGCCAGCTACGCCCATACCTGGACCGAGATGCCCTTCGCACGGTCACTCATGCACTTGTCACGTCCCCACTCGACTACTGCAACGCTCTCTATTTAGGACTGCCCTTGCATACCATCCGGAGGTTTCAACTGGTGCAGAATGCGGCCGCGCAGGTTGTGATGGGAGCTTCCCGGTACTCCCATGTTACACCCCTCCTGCGCGAGCTGCATTGGCTGCTGGTTGCCCTCTGGGTGAGATTCAAGGTGTTGGTATTAACATTCAAAGTCCTTTATGGCTTGGGTCCGGGGTATTTGCGGGAGCATCTCCTGCCGGCATCGAACGCCGATCGCCCTGTGCGTGCGCACAGACAGGGACTCCTCGGGGTGCCGTCTGCAAGACAGTGTCGGCTGGCGGTGCCCCGGGGAAGGGCCTACTCTGTAGCAACTCCCGCCTTATGGAACCAACTACCCCTGGAGCTCCGTTTGGCTCCTGATCTCTGCTCTTTCCGCCGCGATCTGAAAACCTGGCTGTTTGAGCAGGCCGGGCTGGACTGACCTCTTGCGGGGGGGTTTAAATTGGTTTTAAATTAGTTTTATGTATTGGGCTTGTTTAGGTTTAATTCTTTAAAAAAATATTTATTGTTTGTATCTTAGTTGTGAGCTGCCCCGAGTCCTTTCGGAGAGGGGGCGGCATACAAGCCCAATAAATAAATAAAAAATAAATTGTATTTTCAAAAAGATGTATTTTTAAGATGAAATATTTGAAAAGAAAATTTGCAAAAATGTAATTTAAGTATCACTTTTCTAATTAAGTCCACATACTTAAGATTTAAATCAGTCCATGTTGATGTTATTGTTATATCTCAAGTAATCAATATATTTTACGGAAAAAAAAACCATTATTCTTCTTTGCTCCCAGTAACAGTATATTAACCAAGAGGGCCTTGGTGGTGCAGGCTGTTAAATGCCTAGCACTTAAGTTCCAGCTGCCTGCAACTACTGCAGGCTCGAATCCCACCAGGCTCAAGGTTGACTCAGCCTTCCATCTTCTCGGGGTAGGTAAATTGAGGACCCAAGATTGTTGGGGGCAATAAGCTGACTTTGTAAAAATGCCGCTTAGTAATAAGTAGGCATATACAATGGAATGAAGGCTATTGCTGAGCACATTGGGTTGTATCTCAAAAATTGTAAGCCGCCCTGAGTCTTCAGAGAAGGGCGGCATATAAATGTAATTTAAAACAAAAAACAAAAAAACCACAACCACATACTAGAGTAACTAATCCCCACAATTCTATACATGGAAAATCTATCAATTGCAGATACTTGGGCGTGCTGACTCTTAAATGGTTGCCCTCAAATGAACAGTAATATTGGTTGCCCTTGCTTAACAATAGTAATTGGGAACAACCAGTACAGTAGTAAAGCACAATATCACATGACATTGCCACTTAGTGACAGAAGTTCTGACAGACTCCAGTTACCATTGTTAAGCAAGGACTGTACAGCTAGCTCCGGCCGCCCTGTGCGGGCTCATAGGCAAGGACTCCTTGGGGTTCCATCAGCGGGCCAATGCCGGTTGGTACTTCCCCGACACGAGCCTTCTCTGTTGCGACCCGACCTCTGGAATCAACTGCCTCTGGAGCTCTGTCTGGCCCCTGACCTCCACACCTTCCGAATTAAAAACTTGGTTGTTTGACCAACCGGGCTGTGACCCTCCTTTGGGGGGAGGGATGGGTTTTTTAATGTATTTTATTGTATTGTTGTGTCTTATATTTGGGCTTGTTGGTTTAATGTCTTTTTAAATATTTATTGTTCTGTGTTTTAGTTGTGAGCACCGAGTCTTCGGAGATGGGGCGGCATACAAGTTCAAATATAAATAAATTAATTAATTAATTGAGGCCCTCAAATGGCTGCAACTTCCAAACTCCTGCCAGCTTCCTCCAGTAACTTTGCTAATGGGAGGCCAGGAGGAAAGGTAAAAATTGCAATCACATAAAAATGCATGGCACTGCAGCTGTTGGAAATATGGGTCAGTTGCTGAGCAGCTGGGTTGTGATCACGATGGTGAGGATGGGGTGGGGGCATTGTAATAGCTAGAATTTCAAGCACTGGTCTTGTTCAGTGCTGTTACAAGTTTCAACAGTCACTAAATGAGTGCTTGTTAAACACAGACTCTATTGTATAGTTTATATTATTTTAAAACGCACGCACACCTTCCATGGCATGCCCTTAACTCCAGCATTTGCTGTGTTGGAGCAAAATAGGCATGCTCTCTCCTCATATGCATTTTCCAGATAATCCAAAGACAAAATCTCCTTGAGAACACAAGGAGGAAAGACAGAGGAGGAAACCCTTGTTTCTTTTATTCTATCTCAAGGGCTACCACCCTTTCCCCCACCATTATGGACATGTTGGAAACTGATGTCTGAGATGCCATTTGTGATTTTTGTCAGTACTAAATGCCCTATTCCATCCATTTGTCATTGCTCTGGATAGTTGACTACGTAATGTTAAATGGATATTGTACTTTTTCTTATTTTTAATTTTTTTTAAAAAATTGGTGCTCTTGCTTTCTTTTAAAAGTAGAGGTAACTATATTAAAGCTACTAGGCCCTACAGATGATGCTACAGAGCTTCCTATTCCATTACTACCAGTATTAGTGCTACTATTACTACTATCATACCTGGTTTTCAGGAAAGAAACTGCTCAAATTGAGAGATGGCCCCTCTCTCTTGTAAGCCAATACTAACAGAAGAAGAGCCAGCTCACAGCATTCCCTTCCCTTGGGAAGACAACTGGTGGCAGTAGGCAAGTATTATATAAGTGGTACACCAAAAATGTAGACCCTAACATGTTGTCACTTTTAGGCAACTTTTGAGAAAGATTTTTCTAAGAGCAGTCATAATCTGTCATGGCAGCACAGAAAACATGTCCTTTTCAAAAGAGGAAGAAAAAATAATAAAAACAAAAATAATGAAGAAAACTAGACTGTAAAAACAGAAGTTCTGTTAAACCTAAATGAACAAAAATGTTTCATGTGGTATAAAAAAGGCCAATTAAATCTCTCCTTAGAGAAATATTTCTTCTACCTTATGATTCAGTAATGAGTATCACTTGATCCATCCACCTTATTTTAATTGATGGGAGTGTCTAGACTCCTGATGAAGATTTTACAGAGAAGACAACCACACATAAGAAATAATGATCTTTAAGGTATCTTGGTTCTATCCCATTAAAAGCACTTTACTTAGGGCCCAGAAACCCAACTAACAAAGTATTGGTAGCCCAAATTAATAATCTGCCAGTCTTTTTCTAAACCATCTGTAGTTTCAGAACTATTTTAAAAAGCAACAAATGGCAGAAGTTGAAATGAGACGTTATAAAATTGCAGGCAATTGTGGTTAAGCTCTCAGTTTGGAGTTATAGTCGCACATAGCACATCTGTTGACATATCTTAACGACTATAGTAAATTAATAAGCATTACTGTTAAACATTAACTTCCATTCCTTTGATGATAGTCTACTCCAACAATTGCATAGCAACTGGTTTCTGGTTCATGTTTTACTTTTGTTGTATATCTAAAAGTGCCATTGTAAAGAAGCTATGTCTTAAAGTCAAATACATGGGATTTATATTTGCAAAAAAGTAAGGCTGATACTTATAACCATGCCAAAATTTAGTATCACAATTAGCTTTTGAAAAAATAGCCACCAACATAATGCCTGATTTGTCTTTTAGCATATTATGCATAAAACAAAGTTTTCTTGCAAAGTCTGTTACAATTATTTAATAGTTCAAATCTCTTGAATAAAAAGCACTGTATTAATTGTGGGTTTCATAATAACCCCACAGTTGTTAGCTGAGGCAATTTCCTGCTGGTTTCTCACAACATGTCAGTGGGGAAGCCAGCAGGAAATTGCAAGTCTCAGGCTGACAACCAGGTAAGTGGCAGCTACTGGGTGGGGGACAGAGTGAGGTGTCAGGAAAGGTTGTGGGGGACGACGCTTGAGAGGATGCAAGGAAATTCAGGAGACGCGTGGCATGGGCCAGGGAAAGTACATGAGGATGAAAGGGATAGTGCAAGAAGTGGAGCATGGGTCAAGAAGGATGGGTGAGTGGCAGGGCATAGAACACAAAGGGTGTGTGAGAGGCAGGGCATGGGTCATGAAGCATAGTGTCAAGCAGTCAGGAAGAGTGTGTGAGAGAATCGGGAAGGGTATGGCACAGGTCAGGGAGGTGCAGCAATGGTTGGGGAATAGTCCCCTGAGCATAGCATAGAGGGACTGGGGAGGTTGCTCAGGTGAAGGAGACTTACCCCAGCAATTAGCCACCTTCCCTGATGGCTTCCCCAGTGACTTTCTGAGTTAGCCAGCAGAGAAGGTTGTAAATAGCAATCAGGAGGATCCAGGGCATTGCAAACTGTGTGAAACAGTTGCATAGAGCCCAGTCTGCGAGGATGACCATAGGGATGCTGCAAGGGCTGGAATGACCATGATATCATTCGTTCAGCACTGCTGTAACTTCAAATAGTCACTGAATGAATGGTCACAGGTAGAGGACTATAACTATAGTCTAGTGAAACCAGGAGTACATTCCTCTGAATGAGTAATCGGGGTCACACACATAAACACAAAGAATGGTTACCTGCTAGAATCATAATGACTTCCATAAGATTTAACTGTAAAAATGAAAAACGCTTTTTTATAATAAGAGTATGCAGTTCAGCACTCCAACACAAACATTTAAATGTTTATGAGCTACTGTCTATGATCTAGAAATAGCACAATCAGATTCTTGCCATAAGCAGTAGATTAGAGCCAGATCTGTTCTTCCTAAAAGCCTAATGCATGCAAAGGTGATTTCAAAATATTGGCATATACAATATTGGTGCAGTCAGAGTTTCTGCATGCCAAATATGCATTTGCTTGTGGCCTTCACAGTGAAACTCTGGATTGATTTGAACAAAATATCGGGCATGCACATACCTGCCTATCTGCAGGAAGAATTCTCTGTAGTCCTACATCTAAACTCACAGATTCACATCAAAATAATCTATGGCTCTTCTGGGAGACATTTCGGTTATGTGAACTTGAAGATAACTTTACAACAGTGGGTAGAAGAGGGTCATTATAGGAGATGCTAATATATCAGGAATCCTTGTAAGATACCAAGCAACATGAAAACATGTGGATTAAATGTCTTTCAGGTTCAGTTCTAACATCCTCAGTTAAAATAGCATTAACTAACATTGTTCTCATCAGACACTTTCTAATCTCAAGAGAAATAGAATATTGTATTGGGATGAACTGTCTGAAGCTGCACAAATTAACTTAGTATTAGCCAACCAGGAACATCAGACATGCACTCTTTATGTAGTAGCACAACCGTGTAGTTATTGAACTGAGAAGTGTAGCAAGATTACACAATGCATAGATAAGCACAGATTTCTCCTTTACAGTGAAGTTAGTGATTGCCCTCTAGCTTAGAAGCAGATATATATATATATAAAGAAGCAGACTTCTGCTAAATAATTAGTAATAGCAATTGCCATCTGCCTCTATTTCCCTGTCTAACTCCAGATTATAAGCATTTGACCATTAGTCTATTAATGTGAAAAATATTTTAATTCAAACCAGTTTTATTTAAACAGTAGCAAATATTACAACATACCAGTTTACAGAGATTGAATTGACAGAAATATCATAATATACAAGTTCTACAATCATGTTTTGCTCCCATTCATTAAAAATAGCCATAGCATCAACCTTGAAATAACACTCCTTTGGCAGTCACACAGAAGATTCCGAAATAAAAATAAACCTCAACTGGAATAACATTATAAAAGTCTTCAAACCATTTCTATTTGGTGGTATTCTGATTTGATTCCCATGCTTGATAATGTTGGAATTGGCATAAAAATGCTAAGGGCAAAACAGTTATTCTACTTGGTAATACTACTTTGGGGGGGGGACGACATCCCTGTATCTACAGTCTGTTAGGGCACAGATTGGTTTACAGAAATAATCATATGCAACTGAGACAGAAGTTATTCTTCCATCTAAAACACTGTCCTTCATTTTTTGTTGATACCACAAGCATGGGCACAGTGCAATGTTGACATTTGTCCTGTTCACTCACTCCCTGTCACTTAATTCAGACCCATGGAAATGGAAGGCAGGTTTCTAAGTTTTAAAATTTCACAAACATATACGGTATCATATGGTGCTTCTACATGATACAGAGCCTCAAGGCCAATAATTATCCTTTAATGCATTGCTTAAAATGTTCAAGTTATGGTTGCATGCAAGAACTACCCTCATTTCAAATATATAGGCCTGGTCTAGCTTGGGATTTTTAATCACAAATTTATTGTTCACGTTCATAGGTAGAAAAATAATGCATACAGGATAAAAACAAGAACACATTATTTTGTTCTAAGTGGACAGTAGTTTAATATTAAATTGTACATCTCCATTATAAAAAGAAAAATCACTGCCTTGAGTTTTTATTGAAATAGAAAGGTGACCTATAAATATGATAAAATATACAAAATGTCTTCAATCACAACTGTCTTTTTAGGTTTATTTCCTTGATCCCAATTGTTAGCCTTTCTTTTACCTCCATCAAGGGGAAAAAAGGGCAGGGGGTTTCAGATTTTCTGCATTTTTTAAAACTGTTAAGTACCTTTAAAAGACGCAACTATTGTCTCTTGATCCAATGCAAGGGTTTTGCCTCTATTAAGAAAAAGGACACACCTTCATGCACATGTCAGGCATTCCTTGCAAGGCAATTTTCCAGCCAACCAAATGTGCTTTGATGTTAGTTACAGAATGTCCTGCTAAGAATTAATAGGCAACTCCAAGGAGACCAAAGAGCAGGTGGCAGGAAAACAACATGGAATAATGGATAGAGATATACTCACTACTTTTTATTTCTAGGTTTTAGTTCTTCAGCAGCGTTGCGCAGAAAAATATAGTTTTTCTTTTGAGGATTATAGAATTCATGCCCCTGGGGAACAAAAAGGTTGAACACAACATTACATATAAACCTGAATAACGGCATTATAAATTATGCGCACAATATTCGTGATATTCAATTAGATTTTTCTTCACAATTACTGAGCAATCATTAATGCTATAGAAACCTTTAGCCCAGAGTAAAGACCAGTTGTTCCTCGACTTAAAACTTTATGTGAAAATATATACCTGAAAAGCAGATATGCAAGAGAAGTTAAATTCAGATGTCAGGTAAAAAGCAAGATTGAAGAGAATAAAACAATTGCTAAGTGACAGAAATTCCAGTCCCAATTGCTGTTGTAATCTGAAGACTACCTGAGGTTCTATCACCAATCAGATGAAAGGGAAAGGAGAAATTATATATAATTGTATATAATAAGAATCTATTCATACTATGGATAATGTACTAATTTTTCCAATAATCCTCTGTTATCCATCATCAGAAAATGTAATACAACTGTTAACAGATCTATAGGAAGTTCGGTATCTTCACCTTCTTACCTGTGCCACTTCAGTTAAAATTCACTATGAAAACTTAATACTGATTTTCTACTTGGCACCAGGTCTTGCACCAACTTAAGATGGAGTTCAGTGGCATCAAAATGTTGATGTGGAATCTGATGAGAATTCTTTTCTGAATCATGTATTATGCTTAATGCCTATCATTAGCAGACATCTGAAAAATAAGTTTTTTCTTACAAAAATGTGGTTGGTATTCTGGAAGATTTCAGATTTGCTAATATAGTAGCAAATCACAACACTTCCATATTAGCAGTTATACAGGTAGCCCTCACTTAACAGCCACTGTTTAATGACCATTCAAAGTTAGGACAACACTGAGCAACAGATATTTATGACTAGTTCTTGGAGTTGTGATCACTGTGATTGAAATTTGGGTGCTTGGCACCCTGTCTCCATTTATAATCTCAGGGTATACTTCAACTCTCCTCACACAACTATCTCTCCACCCCCCCATCCCACCTTTCTGCCTGCCTCACACTCCTCTACCTGTGCCCCACCCCCAGCTGACCATCATTTCTTCTTCCTTTTGCTGATCAGGTGTGTGTGGCATGGCCCTTCCTGAGGCAGCTGCTGGCTATGTGAGGCCTTCCCAAGGGCAGGAGTGAACACATGTGCAGTAGGATAGGAGAAGCACAAGATCCTATCCTAACAACTAGAACTACCAATACTACTGTCATTAAATGGCATGGTCATATTTCTCCCCCATTGCTTCGCAATGGAAATTCCAGTTCAATTAGGGTGGTTAAGAGAGGACTACCTGTATCAAAATCTTTTACATTTTTCAACTACTAAGCACATTATTAGAAAATCTCATTGGAAGTGTGTTCCAATTGTTAGCAACAGCAATGGAGATGTTTACTAGATATTTCAGTGCACTGGAGATGCTCACTTTTCCTAACAACTGCTAGTTGATAGAAATTATCTTAAGCAAACTCAATTACCTTTGACCAGTCATAACTAGAAGCATATGCAAATATGTTGCCATTATGGTTGAAGCAGCAAGCAGATATTGGCTGGTCTAGCTGTTCAGATGTTTTTAGCTTTGTCCGCGCATCTTTATCCCAGAAACTGAATCTGCCATCAGACCCCACAGTTGCAAGAGTGCCATGGGCAGGATGGAAGGCAATCCCATTTACCTGTTAAGTAAGAATTAAAATATAATTTGAATGTTCACGTACTCTCAGTAATGAAAATTGAAACCCCACCTTGCCAAGCTTATAATTTAAAAAGTATGAGGAAAAAAATGAAACAGGAAAAACAGTAACTATTTCCACAATCTGATGACTTGTATCCTAAAGTACAGAACAAAAGCTATGTATTTGTGGCACAAAAAAAGTTCCAAATAAAAGCTCAATTTTACTCTGCAACAATCAACTCCAGGTCCAGTTCTGGCACTTTATTTTAAGAAGGATTCACAATAATTGGAATCAGCTGAGTTAAGCTAAGTAAGTATGAACTGGAAACCTAAGAGGGACAGAAGGTTCTGAAAATATTTAACCCTGGGACAAGAAGACTAAGGGCATATGGCAGGATTCTTCAAATACTTGAAATGATATATCACGAGAAAAAATCAAGACCTGTTACGTACCATTTTAGAATTCCACCAAATAATGGATTCAATATACAGGGAAGCAAAGCCCCCAAAAAACAATCCTTCCTAACTGTAAAATCAGTTTGATAATGGCTGCAATTATTAAATACAGTGGGCACTCCTTGCTGGTTGCGTTCAAGTGGAATGTAGGCAGTTATCTGTCAGAGATACTTTAGGTTAGCTTCCCATACTGACATAACTGGATTCAGAGAACACCAACTGTGAACAATGTGATTCTTAAACAGCCAGTATCCTTTACATTTGACTTAGTAATCCGAGTTTAGATTCAGCAATATATGGTAGGCTGCCAACTACAAACTCTGCTTTAGACAATGAGACAGTACTACTTTCCCATATGAGGTGATGATTAATGCACCCACTTTCATTACTTTTCTCACCATCATATTTTATGATTGCAATTAATTTATAAGGGAAAAGAGTGATTGGAATCATTGGTCAAGAATTGCAAGCATTTGAAATAGGAAGGACTGTTCTTTTCATTTTCTCAAGTTAAAGCATAATTGCTTTACCTGTAGAATTAAATCAGAACCAACTTCTCTTTCTTTTGTATTAGCTAAATTCTGAATCCTACTTATCAAATATACTAGAGCTTGTCAGAGTGGGTTTCCACTCAGATGTGTGATACTAAATGAAAATGTACTGAGTTGAAAACACAGCAATTGTTTTTGCAATAAACATATATTTTTCTCCTTTAATTAGTTCTAGAGGAAACTGACTGCATAATGTACGAAATACTTACTGCATAGATATCCTGAGGTGCAGATGTGTTTGTACCATTGGATCGATGGCATTTGAAGGTAAAGTTGTCTTTGGCGCTGAAAAAAAAGCATTCCTTCATTTCAAGCTGCATGCAACACACACAGTTATTCTAAAAGCTTGCATTTCTTGGAATTCAAAATTAAATAGCAGATCACTTCCAGATACTTACGGATTTGGTGGGTTAATATAATGAATGGCAACTCTTCCTTCGATACTTCCAAGGGCAAAGCCTGTTGGTTTGTTCACTTTGTCTTTGAAAATAGCCACACAGCGATGCTAAATAAAAGGGACTGTATTTTAATCAGGTACTATCATGTATGGCAGTTACAGCTTTCTGTTTATCCCATTAGGAATAAGAAAACAATACTGGCATTACAGGTAGTCCTTTACTTACAACAATTTATTGAGTGACCTTTCAAAGTTATAATGTCACTGATAAAGTGACTTATAACTGTCTTTCACACTTACGACTATTGCTACATCCCCAAGGTCACGTGATCAAAATTTACTCACTTGCCAACTGATTCATATTTGATGGTTGCAGTGTCCCAGGGTCATGTGATCACCTTTTGCGACCTTCTGACAAGCAAAGTCAATGGGGAAGAAGCCAGGTTTACTTAACAAGTTTACTAACTTAACAACTGCAGTGATTCACTTAACTGTGGAAAGACAGGTCGTAAAATGGGACAAAATTCACTTAACAAATGTCTCTCTTAGAAACAGAAATTTTGGGTTCAATCATGGTCATATGTCGAGGACCACCATTACAATTAAAAACAAGCTATACTGTGGAAATAAAGAAAACTCAAGTTACCTGATGTTTAAGTGGAGAGTCTATCCTTCTAAATTCAGAAGGCTGATTCTCTAACTGATAAACTATCAAGCCCCTTTCTGCAGTAGCAACAACAGCCATGGGATATATCTAAAAGAGGAGAAATTGTGTGAGAGCACAGACCGAGAATTTTCAATTCTGATTTTATATAGTTATGTAGTAAAGAGTGTTTTATTTTACATTCACATCTAAACAGGAAAGTAATACAAAATTCAATCACATGCATTTTTTTCTGCAGTAACCATACATCTATTTTATTATTGTAACACATAATACAAATACCACTAACTACCACGGTATAAAAAAAAGACTGATAGTCAAGTGTGGCATGATTCTAACTAATCAAGGCCCAAAGGCTTCTGAAATTCATCTTACCACATCGGCACAATAGCATCGTTCAGGCAACTGCAGCGTCATCATTGGAGTGGGGGTTCGTGTATCCCAAAACTAAAAAAAAAAAAAAGCTCAATAAGACCTCAATAAATTCTTTTATGAAGTAGCAAAATGATCATTCATCATTTCACTTTGAAATGCTTCCAAACCCTAACCAAAATTGATTCAGGAAATATATTAACAATGAATGTGGGAGACTGACGATTCAAATCAACAAACAAGTCCTGCTTGGACTCAGTTGTCACCTTTCCAAATGAAGGAATAAGGATCAATTCAAAAGTCTTGCAAGCATTTTTTTAATATTGGAATTAGATACACTTAGGTAAGATTCCCTTTGGTGCAACTCTCAATATTGACTTCTCTACCATCTGAAGTACTTCAAGTATGGCCCAGTTTCTGAAAATGTACTTTTTATTGATATAAATAATTTATTTACTTTATTTTATCTATTAATTGGTCTTATATGCCGCCCTATCTCCCTAGGGACTCAGGGCGGCTCACATAAAAACACCCAATACAAAAGTTAAAAGAAGTTAAAAGATTATTAAACACAATTCGACCAAATAGTATTAAAACCCCATCACAAGACATTTAAAACTAAACCCATCCCCCTCAGTCCAGGCCGGATTGTTCGAATAACCAAGTCTTTAGGCCGCAGTGGAAGGAGCGGAGGTTGGGGGCCAATCGTAGCTCCAGGGGAAGCTGGTTCCACAAAGTGGGTGCACCCAGAGAAGGCCCTACCCCTAGGGACCGCCAGCCGACATTGTTTGGCCGACGGTACCCCAAGGAGGCCCTGTCTGAGGGCGTGCACCAGGCAATGGGTATTCAATGCTGGCAGGAGACGTTCTCGCAAGTACCTCGGCCCTAAGCCATGTAGGGCTTTATAGGTAAGAACCAGCACCTTGAATCTCACGCAGAGGGCAACCGGTAACCAACGCAGCTCGTGCAGGAGGGGTGTAACATGGGAGTATCAGGATACCCCCATCACAACCTGCGTGGCCGCATTCTGCATCAGTTGAAGCCTCCGCATGGTCCGCCAGGGGAGCCCCATATAGAGAGCATTGCAGTAGTCGATCCGGGACTTAACGAGCGCATGAGTGACCGTGCGTAACGCATCTCGGTCCAGGTAGGGGTGCAACTGGCGCACCAGGCGAACCTGGGCAAATGCCCCCTGATCACGGCTCCCACCTGCTCCTCCAAACTGAGCCGTGTATCCAGGAGGACCCCCAAGTTGCAGACCCTTTCCACAGGGGGCAACACCTCTCCCCCCACGTCTAAAGATGGAATATCCTGGATCATCTGAGATGCTGGTATGCATAGCCACTCGGTCTTGGCTGGGTTGAGCTGGAGCCTGTTCCTCCCCATCCAGATCTGCACCGCTTCTTGTGGAAAAAATACAGTTGAATTGTGGAGCATTCATCTGTATTTTTTATGATTTTAAAAACTGTATTTATGTCAGGATACAAAATAAACTAGGACTATTCTCTTGGAAGTTCATCACTATTGTGTTCATCTGTTTTGTTCACATTTTCTCTTCTGTTTGTTGCTTGTAGTTTAATTTTTAATCTGCTGCTTGTTTAAAAGCATTGCTAAAAATCGTGTTACAAATGTAATACATAAAAAACAATTGCTCCTAACTGTAAAAGTTTGAAGCATTTCATACCTTTATAATACCCAGAGATGTATTGGCACTAACTGGGAAAGAATATGTTAAATGGATACTATGGAATAGAGATTTCCCTCAAAAAACTGATACTTGAATCAATCATTAGATTTCACCCTCAAGTTCATTCACTTGGAAATAAGGCTCACATTTACAGAAATGCATTGCACCTTAACTCTACTATGTACTAGCAATCATTTTTCCACAATTACACAGAACTGCAGAAAACATTTTTACACATTACAAGACTTACCTTTAATGTTTTATCCCAACTTCCAGTCATTACACAACTATAATTTGGTGCTTTAATCCAATGGACGGTCTTTACAGGAGCTTCATGCTGAAGAATGTTTAAAAGAATTCTTTAATCACTTTCCATTCATGCAATTACAGATTTCACTTTTCTGTAAAAAAAACATTGGCCTAGCCTTGCTTTTGCAATGCCTTTGGTAAGGCTCTTATTTCTTTCCTCTGCTCTTCCATTTAATATAGGCTTTTTACATTTCTGGTCCCATTAAAAACACATCAAACCCACAGAATTCAAACCCACAGAATTCACTCCATTAGCACTAAGATCATTGTATTTCAGTCAGTTCATAGTTTTCAAATATCTGGAAACAACGTCATAAGAAGGAATAATTTAAAAAGTGTATATTACATTCCAGTGAATAATATATAATCAATTTTTTTATCCCACTTAAAAAATGCTAAAGACAAGACTGTGTGATCAAAGCATCGTGTATAATTTCTTCCCATGCAGCTCCATCATTTAAAATGTTTGTTTTGAGTATACCCTAAAATATTGACAAAGGTTTGTATCCTTTTTTAGAAATTAGAATTAAGTGAGGCCAATTCATTAGTATACATCTGTGGTCTCCAACCTTTCTGACTCCAGACCGGCAGCGGTGAGGAGGGGATGGTTTCGTGCATGCAATTTAATCCTGCACATGTGAAAATGGAACTTTGTGTGCTTGCTCATTTGCGCAGCCTAGTTCCCAACAGGCCATGGACTGCTTCTGATTCATGGACCAGGGGTGGAGGACCCCTGGTATACATAACCAATTATTTTGAGTATTATGCATTCAATACTTTTAAATATTGTTTCTAACAAGCTTTTCCCCCCATTTTGTGGGAGAAATGTTCATCAAAATCTTTGTGTTAAATCTGTTACAAAGACAAAAATGTACATTTGAAAACTGTACCTGTGCGATTTGTATTGCTTGATTACTGTTAAGATCCCACATTTTGGCAGTTTTGTCACAGGACCCTGTGAACACTTTACTTCCATCCTATTAAACAACAGAGAACAAAAAAACCTATGTATTCCATAGTGCTTACTGAGGGTGGAGACATTTAAAAAAAAAACCAGGTAGTACTCACACAACAGTTCATTTGGTGACCGTTCAAAGTTACAACAGCACTGAAAAATGACTTATGACCATTTTTCAGTTATGACCTCTGCAACATTCCCAGAATCATGTGATCAAAATTCTAAGAATTCTAAGAACCACTTATTAACTGCAGTGATTCACTTAACGGTGGAAAGAAAGGCCGTAAAATGGGAAAACTCATGTAACAAACATCTCACTTAACAACAAAAATTTTGGGCTCAATTGTGGTCGTAAGTTGAGGACTACCTGCAGCATGATTGTTAATAGTTAAAACTCTAAAATGGGGTTGCTTTTCTTGTTCCAGGATAATTTCCACCATGAAAGAAATTGCTTTCAGACAGTGGTTTTGATCTTACATTCCTCCTCTTCTGAAAACCACTATAAACCTTTAAGTACATCTCTTCTGAAAGAATGGAACTTACATCACTCCAGCAAACATCTAGTACTGGTCCTGTATGCATCTGTTGGGCTTTTGGAATAGTTTGTCCATTATCTTGGATTTCCCAACAACGAACCTCAAATAAATGGAAACATTTGTAAATATGAGTTAAATAGCACCTGGAATGTAAATATTTTACCCTTTTTGACAATGAAGTGCATTTAGCTTTATAAAAATGCAACAAGATATTAAGATTAGACTATCCATCAAGAAGCTCAATTCAAGGCCCTTGAGATCAATTTATAAAGCAACTGGGCTATACTTCTTAGTAGTTTTCCATTCCATGAGAGAATGTTTCATAAAGAAACTTGAAAAAAGGTGTTTTTTTATGAAACAGATACGAGCTCAGAAAGCCGAAGCAGTAATAATAATACCTTGCCCCAGATTTAGATATTATAAAATAACTTTCTAGTTTAATGCATCTTTAGAAAAAATTAAAACAGAAATTTGACTAAATGAAATCAATTAATAGCCCAGTCCTGAAATTTTTACCTAACTCATTTCCATTTCAATACTCTGAGAGGTTTTGTTCTGAGATACCTTTAAAACAAATTATTAAATTGCAGCACTTCTTCATTGCTAATACTTTTTACAACCTCACTTTGTCTCACAGAGATAGCATACAGTTACCTCAACCATTGCCCACTTACGGATATCACATTTTGTCTGCTAGATGCAGTAAATGCAGGGAAAGATGAACGCATGATATGCCTCTATCTATTTTCATTTGTTACTTACATCATTTGCCCATGATCCTGCAATAAGGAAATTACCCGGCAACGTTGGTGGGCTGAAAGCCAAACAACCTATGCTATCATCAGGTGGGGAAGTAACTTCAATATCCTGGGAAAAAAGTCAAAGTTAAAACGTGTTGTAAACACATACCATACACTTTTAAAAAATCCAATCAGTTCCAAATTGAGAGCCACATCTACCCTTCTATAATGGGGAAAAAATCTTAGAAAAATAAAATTACAGTTTGCTCCAATAAATATCTGCATTTAAATCGCATCATTGTATCAAAAATGACATGCTACAGAGAACATACTCACATAACCTAAAATTGGTATATTTTGTAAGCAAAAGATTAGTATCTATTAAAGATAACACTTTATAACCTCAATATACTACTTTCTCCTTTTCTTTCTTCAGTCAAAGAACCTATTAAATCATATATTGCATACTTCAAAAGTGAAGTGGAAATATGAAAGGTCAGGCTCTTTAAAAAAAAATAACAGAGGCTTGTGTCCTTGTGTGAGGTCCGAAGTACTTTTTTCTGAATATTCTTAAGAGTCTACAACTGTAGTAACTATTTGAATGACAGTTCTAACAGCTACTTTATGGCATTCTCAAAATCTCACAGCAAATAATGCATAAACCTAAACCATTTTAATTCAGCCAAAGGAATTATATACATACACCAGTAGGCAAACATGCCATCTTTTGAACTTAATAATTTTCAAAGTATTTATGTGAAGTGATTTATTTTTTCTCATAGCATCTAGTGGCTTAATACCTTCATTGGGTTGTGATTATCTGTAGCAGTGCTGCCAAACATGCTGGTGCCTCCAGTTCCAAATCCTGATGTTGACCCAAACAAACTCATCTTGGTCCTGTTATAAGAATGCAAATGAATTTCTGGAAGTTATTTATTACAGGGTGTTAAAAATCAATATAACATATTAAATAACTCTTATTTATAATATAGACTTTTATAATTGAAAAGAGTTTATACAGAAATCAATGTAAATATGCAATCACCACATGCCTCTTTTTTCATCTGCAGTTACTCTCTAGACAGGTGATATCTGCCCTAGGCTTAAGGCCTTTCCAGAACATTATCTTTTATTTGGAAAATCTGTAGTCTGAAACCTTATCAAGCTTTAACGTCAAAGTTACTTATTATGAGACTTACATGGGCTTAAGCACTCCAGTATCTTCTACAACATATTTTAAACTTGGGTTTATACCGTCAACTGAAGTTTATTTAATCTGTATATACCAGCCACATTACCTTTTTATTTTTAAAATGGAGAAGAGCTTTCTTCACACATTTTAATGTTTCTTAAAGTACACTACATTACATTCTAGGACAGCCACTTCATTAACATATCTTTGAGCAGAATCATAAGGTTATTCGTTAGATGTGAATTAGTTAGAGCTATTTTGGTGCAGGGATTTGGGTGCTGGCCTACAAACCAGGAGACTGTGAGTTTGAACAGATCCCACTCCCTCCACTCTGCCCCTGCTCACCCCACGTGTCATTAGATTTTAATGTTTGGTTTTAATTTATTTATATTTTAATGTATATGTATAAATACATTTTTTAATGATTGCGAGCCGCCCAGTTACCCTGTATGGTAACCAATAAAATAGGGAGGGAGGGAGGGAGGGAGGGAGGGAGGGAAGGAAGGAAGGAAGGAAGGAAGGAAGGAAGGAAGGAAGGAAGGAAGGAAGGAAGGAAAAAGCTCTCTTAGGCATGTCTCAAAGGTGCTTTTTCAGGAGGCAACTGGACTTTTTTTTTTGGAAGACGTTTCACTTCTCATCTAAGAAACTGCTTCAGCTCTGGCAGGATAGTGGGGAATAGAAGGATTACTATCCTGTCAGAGCTGAAGCAGTTTCTTGGATGAGAAGCGAAACATCTTCAAAGAAAAACAAGAAAGTCCAGTTGCCTCCTGAAAAAGCACCTTTGGGACAACCATGACCTGGATGACTGAGAATCTCTACAGACTATTTTAGGCATGAAAGATTGGGTGACTTCTGGTCCGTCACTCTCAACCAAACCCACCTCATGAGGTTGGTGTTGTGGGGAAGTAACGAGAAGTATTTATATGCTTCTCACCTTGAGATAGATCCATCCATCCATCCATTAAAAAAAAACTTGGCAACCTCGACTCCCAGAATTTCCCAATCAGCACTCAGGCTGAAGAATTATCTTAAAGTTGCCAATTTGGGGGGGGGGGTGTATAGGTTTAGGTTCAATGGGGTCGTCCTTCAGAACCGATGTGGATGTTGCCAACAGATCATTCCGGTATGGACTCAGTAGTACTCTTGACAGCCGGATTTTGGGTTTCCATAGCAACCAAAACGTCCCGTTGGGTGGCCAATTTTAGTTCAGAAAGTCTCCCTTCAGCCTCAGCGACAGTCTCCCCAAACTCAGCCCGTTGCCTGACTGATGGGACAGCGAGGACTCAGATCGTATTTGTCTTCTCTTCTCGCCACGAATGGGGGCTGCAGATCCAACAACCTCAGGTGACCCCGCTGGGAATTATGGGGAGAGCGGTCCAACGCACCGCGGACGGGATGCCGGTTAAGCGAACAGCACGACCGACTAGGAAGCGGTAGAAGGCAAGCAAATGCTCTCCTTCCGATAAGAGTTGGGGAAGTAAGGGGAGCTATTTAGCTCCTTCTATCTACCGGTAGTTTTTTCGGCGCCCCATCCGCCCCAAAAGGATGGGAGAGCGAAGCAGGACGATGGAGCCCCGGCCGACCTTAAGCCGCCTCGCCTATCTCGGAGACCCTTTTCCGGAGAGGAGCCTTACTCGAAGAGGCACACACGCGACTCGGGCCGGCTGGGAGGAGAAAAAAAATATTACACCCACCTATCAATCCTTCACTTCCCTCAAGCCAGCACGCCGGTCTGGACGGTTGGGATTGTCCGCGAAGCCTAGGCCCTTCTTTACTGCGCATGCGCCAAGCTACGCCTTGTTCTCATTCGTCAACAGCAACTGGCGGGTTAATGGTGGGGGCGTGACGTGTCGACGTTGGTCCATTTCGCTGAACGTGCTATAAAAGTAGGCGCCCAGGCTTCGGGATCCCGGGGTGTACTACACGCTTAGCCTCTCAGCCTCCTGACCATATAGCAATATGAACTTAGACTTATATACCGCTTCACAGTGCTTTACTGCCCTCTCTAAGCGGTCTATAGTGTCAGCTTATTGCCCCCAACAATCAGGGTCCTCATTTTACCCACCTCGGAAGGATGGAAGGCTGAGTCAACCTTGAGTTGATGAGACTCGAACTGCTGGCAGCTATTAGAAGTAACCTGCAGTACTGCACTCTAATCACTGCACCACCATGGCTGGTGCTGTGGAGTTTACCAAGGAAGACAGATGGAATGCTAATGATTCCATATAAATCCCAAAGATGTTTTACTTTGAAGACATTTCGCTTCTCATCCAAGAAGCTTCTTCAGCTCTGACTTGGATGGTGGGGAATGGGAGGATTTATACTCGTTGAAAGCAGCTGATCATTTGCATTCTTTTAGAGAGTAGTTGAGGTCACTAGGAGGTTTCTTCAGTCAGAACAGAAGAAGCTTCTTGGATGAAAAGCGAAATGTCTTCAAAGAAAACAACAGAAATCCCAGTTGCCTCTTGAAAAACACCTTTCGGACAACCATGACCTGGATTCTCTATGGAGAATCTCCATAGAGGATTGCATCTGAAGTGTGTTAATGGATCTTTCACCCGTGTTTTTCTCTGATAGAAAATGGTTTTTGAGTTGCATTATTTAATTTATTTATTTATTTATTTTAATTACATTTATATGCCGCCCTTCTCCGGAGACTCAGGGTGGCTTACAATTTTTGGGATACAACCCAGTGTGCTCAGCAATAGCCTTCATTCCATTGTATATGCCTGCTTATTACTAAGTGGCATTTTTACAAAGTCAGCTAATTGCCCCCAACAATCTTGGGTCCTCAATTTACCTACCCCGAGAGGATGGAAGGCTGAGTCAACCTTGAGCCTGGTGGGATTCGAGCCTACAGCAGTTGTAGGCAGCTGGAACTTAAGTGCAGGCAATTAACAGCCTGAGCCACCAAGGCCCACCAAGGCATTAGTATTGAGGACAGAATATATACTGAATGCTGTTTCTTACTTGGAACCAATATTATTTTTGGTCCGATGGTTTTCTTCAGTATTGTCAAAAGACATATTACTCACCTACAGGTAGTCCTCAACTTACAACAGTTCATTTAGTGACCTTTCAAAGTTACATAGGTATTGAAAAAAGTGACTTATGACCATTTTTCACACTTACAACCTTTGTAGCATCCCCACGATGTGATCAAAATTCAGATGCTTAGCAACTCATTCATTCATTCATTAGACTTGTATGCCGCCCTCTCTCCCTAGGGACTCAGGGTGGCTCACAGTATAAAATCACAATAGATAAGTTAATAAAAATAATTAAATAATCAAATTACAAGCCCAATAATTCTAAAACCCATAAAATTTAGTTAAAATTCCCTTAAAAAACCCACCCCACCTCATTTCAGTCCAGGCCGGCCTGCTGAAACAGCCAAGTCTTCAGGTTACGGCGGAAAGAGCGGAGGTCCAGGGCCAAACGGAGTCCCAAGGAGAGCTGATTCCACAGGGTGGGTGCTCCCACAGAGAAGGCCCTACCCCTGGGCCTCATACTTATGACCGTTGGTGTTTCCCAAGATCATGTGATCACCTTTTGAAACCTTTTGACAAGTAAAATAAACAGGGAAATTCACTTAACCATGTTACTGTTATCAGTTGCAGTGATTCACTTAACAACTGTGGCAAGAAAAGTGGTAAAATTGGGAAAATTCATTTAACAAACATCTCACATAACAGAAATTTTGGGCGTAAGTTGAGGACTATCTATGTAACTGTTCCTTGCCTTTTGGAAGAGGGCTGTACTCAAAACATTTAAATTAGGAACATGTGCAAATTAACACACTTTACAAAAAGCGGGGAATCCTTAACAATTTTTCATTCATGTTTGATTTCATTAAGACGTAAACTATTTAAAAAAACTGATTCTTTGGCTTATTTAAAATGTAGTATAAATAATGATAACAAAGATTTTCTTATTCGATTTATTATAACTTTATATCATATTTTTAAACTTAGCACATCATGAACAAGTTATTTTAATTAACTAGTAAACTGATAAAGCGTTTGTGAAACAATATTGATATCCTTTTGTCATCTATTTTTTCTTTGAAGCAAGCAATTATAAAATATGAAAATTAATGTTAGATCAGAAATCTTTCTTCCTATCAAAAAGGAAAATTAAAGAGAAATACTAATTCACATAGAAAGTATTTTACATAACTGAAAATTTTGTATGACCTGCCTTAACACCTCTGAAATAAATTGGAGTCCACTAGAAATATCTATACCTTCTTTTTGTTCTCTTATATTTCTATATCTTTTTATTTTTTTCATTTATATTCCTTCAAAATACTCATTAAAATTTTTAAAAATGTATCTTGATATTCATATCCATCCACCGAATTGCAGCTTGTTTGGCAAATATATCCTAGAAAGATAATCTGTTGAAAATGAAGTCAGAGCCTGAATTTCAGCCTTCATTTTAGATGTTTCCATAATATCTAACTGTAAAAGAAAAGCATTGGAAATTAGCATTTCAATCAACATTGATATAGATGCATAATTCAAAAGACAAGCATTTTATGCCATGTGTTCCACCTTACAAATATAAAATGTAAAAATACAAAATCAAAATACAGAAATACAGAAAAATGGAGGTTATTTGCTACAGAGGTAATTTTGCTACAATATTGTGCCAGATGAATTGCGTGTTGTCTCTCTGTCCTCATTTACATCTTTTAAATTCAATGCATTGTCAGGACAAGTCAAGCCTATACATCTCAGACATTTCCTTTAGCACGTAGGCAGCTACGAAATGCCAATGTTCTTTGCCTTTTTAGGTAGGCATTTAAGCCTCAACTGTGTTGTAGCACGAGACAACTTTCCGATGTTCTCTTCTAGACTAGAATCTGTAAAGTCCTCCAGTTCAAAGCTGTTTAGGCCAAGGCTGGCTGGCTGGCTGGCTGGCTGGCTGGCTGGCAGGCTGGCACGCTCTCTCTCTCTCTCTCCCTCCCTCCCTCCCTCCCTCTCTCTCTCTCTCTAATGCAGATCTGTTTTTCAACTATTTCTTGATTCAAATATCAAAATTAAGTTTTTTAAAATTATTTAGACTGGCGAGCTAATGTTTATGTTGAACATTAACATAAACATAAAGCAGAGGAGCACCTGAGTTTTGGAGTTCTTTTAAATTCTTTTCTAATACTAATAGAGACAAGTACAATTCCACACAACCAGCTTTATTATCCTCTAGTCCAGGGGTGTCAAACTCATGTCGTCATGGCAGCATCATGTGACATATTGGGACTTTTCCTCCTTCGCTAAACCAGGCGTGGGCATGGCCAGCACATGATGCATCCAGCCCATGGACTGGGAGTTTGACAGTACATGAGGCAACACAAACATGTTAGCACGGATTTTCTGCATCTATATTGCCAGACTCCCACAATTTATCAGCACACTTTACAAGGGATGTCAATCAGATAGTCTACTGCTGTAGATATGCTAACATTTCACACTAGGCTGTAGCTCTGAATGTATCAAGCCATTCCCACTAAAACCAAGGGCTGCTATCACATGTGACCTGCTGACATGGATGTTGACACACTGTAAAAGGGATTTGTAGGATCCCTGCATAGAATACAATAATAATAATAATAATAATAATAATAATAATAATAATAATTTATTTTGTATGCCGCCCTTCTCCCTAAGGACTCAGGGCGGCTAACAATAAAACAACACATATTTACATATAGTTTACCTAAAAACAAATTAAACCTGAACAAGTCAAGATAAGCAATAAAACATTAAAACCTTAAAAATTAAAACAATTAACCCCCCCCCCCCGGGTCATTCCAGGCCAGCCTGTTGAACCAACCAGGTCTTCAGGTCCCGGCGGAAGGAGCGGAGATCAGGGGCCAGAATGGAGGTCCACGGGGAGCTGGTTCCAAAGGGTAGGCGCTCCCACGGAGAAGGCCCTAGCCCTGGGAACTGCCAGCCGACAATGCCTAACCGACGGTATCCCAAGGAAGCCCCTGGAATATCATATCACAAGGAACATAATCTGCCAATATGGCTACTGGCATGCTGTCCAGAGGAGAGGAGTGGAACGACATACATGCCCCAGTCAAGTAGCCAATACATGATGGGCAAATTATTGTATAGTCAATTCATCTCTGTCAAATGCAACATATCATCTAAGATCAAGGCTTTTGCCAGGAAACGTTGAAAAAAACTCTAGTTAAAATTTGGCTCAGCGCAACCAGTCCATTAACATCAGCTATGGGCTGAAGATGTGAAGAAGGCTCATGTGGAGTTATTTAATTAGTCATTCTCAAGTTAAAGAGGGGACATGTAGTTACATCATATATTAGAACTCTACCAACAGAATATAAATGAATCTTCTCAAACTGTTTATAATACAAAATACAGAATTTATTATGATCTATACATACTTCTTTTTTCCAGGCTGACTCATGAGCAATATATGGTCTTGCCTGTAAAGCAGTTAGCTTACTCTGATCTTCTTTAGTCAGTGGAATTAGTGCAATTTTAGGAACATTCAGTCTAAAAAAAAACAGTTTGATTAGTCTGTGCTTATTTTTACAATTAAAGATTTCTTTTTATTTTTCATAAATAATAGTATGAAACTGAAGTAAAAATTCAATAATATTAATACCGTCAAATATTAATGTTCAACTAAAGGCTTTGCACATTTTAAGGACCATGTAGTGTTACTTACCAGTGGCTCATCATATAATTGGAACACTAACATACTTAATGTGTCTCCTTGCCACATGTCATTAGTGAGTGCTTGCCTGTTTTGTCATTATGTTACAGGGAAAGGAATGAAGGAGGATGATAGTTTAGGATGCCTCATATCTGCTCTAAGACTCTTAGAAACTAGTGCTGTCTTTTGCTACACATGTTTGGGACATTATCCATTTTTTTCTCTCTCATCCAGGCATTGGGATAGAGCTACTACTGCTACTGAAGATCTAGATCTGATAAAATTGTACATAATACTGTTCTATAGAGGGGAGTATGTTTAAAATTTAAATCAAAGTGGGCAGAGAAAGTCCTCCCATCATATCTCCCACAGAGATTTAGCATGCAGCAATGCACATTCTATGAAAACCAGATAGAGAATATCTATATTCTTACATGAACATAGTGCCCAAATAGCAATTTTTTGTTTTTTTCTAAATTGTATGATTATTCTTTAAATAATTCATTTTTACAGTCTGAAATATAGATACTAAATGAAAGCCTGCTATTTGAGCTGCATATTCAAGGTTTGGGCAAAAATAGATTTGGGAATGAGTTGATAGCACTATTCCAATATTTGAGGGGTTCTTACAAAAATGAGAGGGTCAACCTATTTTCCAAAGCACCAGAAGGCAAGACAATGGTTGGAAACTAATCAAGGAGAGAAGCAACCTAGAACCAAGAACAAATTTCCTAATGGTGCGAACAATCAACCAGTGGAGTGGCTTGCCTTCAGGAGTGGTGGGTGCTCCATCACTGGAGGCTTTTAAGAAGAGACTGGACAGTCACTTGTCTGAGTTTGTATAGGTTCTCCTACTTGAACAGGAGGCTGGACTAGAAGGTCTCCAATGTTCCTTCCAATTCTATTCTATGTTCTATTCTATGCTCAGTATTTCATGTTATTTGGAAGAGACTTGGAAGTTCTGGCAGAAATCCCTAATAGATCAGAATATATATTGTAAGCATAGGACTTGAAATTCTGAAATTAAATTGGTATATATTTACTGTTTATTTCTACATTTGTACAGGTAGTCCTTGACTGAACCCCAAATTTCTATTGCTAAGTGAGACAGTTGTTAAGTGAGTTTTGCCACATTTTATGACCTTCCTTACCACAGCTGTTAAGTGAATCACCGCAGTTGTTAAGTTTATAACATGGTTAAGTGAATATGGCTTCCCTATTGACTTTGCTTGTCAAAAGGTCACAAAAGGTGATCACATGACTTTGGGACATTGCAACCATCATAAATATGAATCAGTTGCCAAGCGTCTGAGTTTTGATCATGTGACCATGGGGAGGCTGCAATGTCATAAGTGTGAAAAACTGTTATAAGTCACTTTTTCAGTGCCATTATAACTTTGAATAGTCACTAAATGAACTGTTGTAAGTCTAGGATGAACTGTTGTAAGTCTAGGACTACCTATTCTTATTAAATCATGGAATATACATAGTTTGATGTGCCACAACTGAATGAAAAATTGTAAATAAGTCAAAGTTCTAGTCATGAAATACTCTTACATGTATTAGGGTCTTCAGAAATCGTGGGCGCTCCATCACTGAAGGTTTTTAAGAAGCGACTAGACAGTCACTTGTCTGAAAAGGTAAGGTCTCCTGCTTGAGTAGGGGGCTGAATTAGAAGACCTCCCATGTGCCTTCCAGCTCTATTCTATTCTAATTCTAATTATCCTGCAGCCTTCTCCCTTGTAAATTTGTGCAGAATAAACCAATAGTACTCTTCTAACTGTTAAGAAAAAAATGAACTTCTTTTTGCTTTTTTAAAAAATTGAATGTATGGTAGTTAAACTAACCGATAAACGTCAGATGGAAGGAGGCCAAGCCATCTTACAGCTGGAACTGTGAGGCGATGGGCTTCAAACGACATAGACTGAAATATGAAATCACAATCTTTTTGATCAATATGTCTGTTTTTAGTAAACTGAAACTTAATAAAATAATGCTTTCAATGATTAATATCGTTGTAGCCATATCTACTTTGATTGACTGATTATCTGCCATCAAGTCATTGTTGACAATTAGCATCCAAATAGATAGATAGATACTCTCCATGAGGATCGGTCCCTAATCGGTCCTTCAATTCTTCCAATTGTGCCCTCACAGCTAGTGTAACTAAGTCCTATCCATGTTGCTGGAATCGTCTACTTGGAAATTTATTATTTTTATTCTCCAAATTGTGGCAGTGCTAATTGATTAGATAATGAGAGAATCAAGTTCTCTTTTTTGCTGCGTTATTTGAATAATCTTCTAAAATTTCAGCAGGAGTAGAAAAATTATGGGTTACATCCATTTATAAATTAATGTGTTCTATATTAGACCTAAGCAAAACAGAAAGCATGATAAAAAAAACCCACTTCTTTATGTGGCAAAAAGCAATTAAATTAGCCAAAGGGGAGAACAAAAAAGGTTACAGTATGCAATGGAGTCTAATTCTCTTCTTCCCAATGTGCAAAGTGAGCATTTGCAGGCTGAGGCAACATGTGGGAGTGTATTTATTCGCTTCTCTCTCTGCAAGGTTTTGATAAACTGCTTTTATACCGCATCAGATGTATGAGGCAGGGATGGGATCTGACCAGTATAACTACCGGTTTTGTCGCTCTGCATCGCGTGCGCATGCACGTGAGTTGCACGCATCGCACGAGTCGCGCAAGTGCAATTTACGACCTGCTGAGCTGCCCGGACAGCTGAGCAGCGCTGTGTGCAAGTGCGCAGCAGTTGGAAAAGCCCTTTTTTCCTGCTTTTTCAACCACAGCTGTGTCGCGCAAAGCAGCTGCGGTTGAAAAAGCAGGAAATAAAGGTCAGGTAAGAGCCCAGGCAGGTGGATGGGCCAAAACAGCAGCAGACATAGAACTGGTTCTATGCTCTCTGTCTGCTGCTCTTCAGAACTATCGGTTCTACAGAGGTGGACAGAACCGGTAGAATTCCACCCCTGGTATGAGGGATATCTGCTAATCAAGTAAGTAAATACAGTTAAGAGGAAAGGCTGTTGAAGAAACACCTTCCATCTCAAGCCTAGGTATTTTTTAAATGCTGCCATTGCCATAGGCATATAATCAGTGGTGGTATTCAAATTTTTTACTACCGGTTCTGAGGGTGTGGCTTGGTGGGCATGGCAGGGGAAGGATACTGTAAAATCTCCAGTCAGAGGTGGTATTTGCCGGTTCTCCAAACTATTCAAAATTTCCACTACCGGTTCTCCAGAACTGGTCAGAACCTGCTGAATGCCACCTCCGCATACAATGCTGCAGCAAACATATGGTTGGGTATTCTATATTGGTGGCTCAACTTGTTATTCTTTACAGAAGGGAAGAGGGAGTTAAGCATTTTCCCATACAGTACATTGGTGTGCCATAGCTAACCTTGTGCTTGGTTATTTAAAAAAAAAGCATTGGAAGGATTTGGGATAGAATGACATTTATCTCACAGACTGGGAGTGAAATAAAAATGGAGTTATACCTCTGTTGAATTACTAATATAAATATGCCCTAAAAGTTTTCTTCACTGAAAATTTAATAACAAAAATGGTTCATGTTGTGAGTGAACACTTTTTATATTTATTCTCTTCTCAGAATAGAGAAGATTGAGTGGTACCATAGTTGAGGTGTTGACTGACACCAAGAACACTCAGGTCTTTCTATCTACCCTTTTGTACACTTTAGATTTTGGGTCAATGACTGTCTCAGTCCAATCTCCAACCCAGAAGTGTTGAGGGGAAAATAGGAGAAAGGAATATTATGTATGCCATTTTTAGCTTCTGAGTATGAGCGCAGTATTCTGTAATCTAATAAGTAAATAATAAAATATTCATGACACATAGGTTATGTGCATTTTTTTTGAAGTACCATAAATCAATGTGATTGTGTTTGCATGTTTTCCTTCTTATTTTAAGACATAGGTGTTGTCATGATACAATTTTAACCAGTTAAAGCTTTTTAAATACTTATCTTTAGTCCATCAGCTTTTCAGTCTAATTTTGTCTCGCCATCCATGCAGGCTTGACATTCTCATTATATCTCAGCCTGCTCTTTTAAAATTCTTTTACCCTTTTTATTCTTCAAACATAACTGTTAAAGTATGACATGCAACTCAACCTCTCTCTTCCCCCCATGAAAGCACAGGCAGATACTTGTCAACAAGGCACAAGTGTCCCCTTGATTTGTCTCTCTAGGGATCTTGTGGTTCTGTAGATTAAGATATGACTGTAGTCTGAACTGGAGTTTCTCCTGACTTCCATGTTACCAGTAGGAGACTCTCTTGCTCTGAATGAACTGTCAGTATATTTTTGACCTTTTTATCTGCCTGAATCCTCAACATTTGAATTAATGTTCTAATTGTGTGACCAATCCCAACCTACCTTTCCTCATTTTTAAAAGATATGCAAAGTTTGGTTTCAAAACAACCTTGCAATTCCAAGTGAAAATATGAGAAATAGATAAAGTATGTTTGTATGTGTGCATGTGCACATGCTGTTACATTTCACTCACTGTGAAATAACATGACAAGTTTAAATTTAATAAAAACTTACCACAGATCCATATTTGTAGATACTCATTATTTCAATACCTGTACAGAAACAATATTTTCCAATAAATTTTTACAATGTTTTAGCAATGAATCCAAAGGAATGAATTAATATTAAGTATATGCATGACACAGATGTCCCAGAGAAGACACAGAGTTTTGAAGTTCCTAGTCAGTAACAATGCCAGACAGAAATAATGAACAGATTTTTCACCTTGCATTATGTGTGCATATATTACCATCTTGGTAGTGTCAAGAGAGATTCTTGGAAGAAAAATAGAGATAGAAGAAAAAAGAAGTGAAAGAAAGTGAAGAAAATAGAATATAGTAGAATGTATGGAGGAAGAGAAAAAGAGTTTTGTATGAAAAAGTATTAGTACAGTAGATGCATTAATCTTCCAACAGAATAAACTGTAAATGAACTGGCTGATTGAAGCAGAAGGAAAAGTTCATTCCAAAATGCAACAGAACTATGTTGAATAATGGGAAGTATGAAAAAAGTGGCAGGTAAAATGACAAAGGGAAAAAGACTGGATGAAAAAAAAAGTTAAACGAACAGCAAGATAATTTGCAAAATCTGAGAAGTGCAGTGTACTTTTTGCAAAGTATAGAAACCAGCTTTCTGTTCTTCAGGAAATCAGTGAGAAATATACTAATGTAATAAAACATTATACCTTTGTTAATTTAGAGATAGTATATGATAGTCAAGAAGCTTGAATTAGTTCCCATAGAAAAGATGAAATACAAATCAAATCAATTAATAAAAACATTTTGCATGAATATGCAGTTGAAGTCCATTGCTAAACAGAGTAAAAGGAGTATACAGCATGTGTGAGAATTAAATGCTTAGCACATAGCTCATATCTGAATGTGACAGAAGATATGGATGTGTGATGTTCCCTTTTCTTTTAAAATTACTGAATGTATAAGGAATTATTATAGTGATTTTAGAGGAATGGTAGTTGGCGATGTGAATGTGTGCATTTTTTGTGTGCAGATCAGATAGCAAGTACAGTATTGCAATCCATACCTGGCTTGTACATAGATCAGTTTCTTCCCCATATACAAAAAGAGCAGGGCTTAGATCACAACACTATGCCTCTCTGGCTCTTCTGCAGAAGCCACTGATTCAGGAGATAAGTTTTATTGCCTGAAAACTTGGATGGTTTACAATGAATGTTAAGTAGATTGTATGATCTACACAACATTCAACAAGAACTGAAAATTAAAGATCTGAAACTTAAAGTAAACAGTAAACCAGATAGTTGTGTGTTTTGTTTTTTTAAAATTACATTTATATGCTGCCCTTCTCCGAAGACTCAGGGCGGCTTACAATTTTGGGATACAACCCAATGCACTCAGCAATAGCCTTCATTCCATTGTATATGCCTGCTTATGACTAAGCCATTTTACAAGTCAGCTTATTGCACCCAACAATCTTGGGTCCTCAATTTACCTACCCCGAGAGGATGGAAGGCTGAGTCAACCTTGAGCCTGGTGGGATTCAAGCCTGCACAGGAAGCAGTTTAAGTGCTAGGCATTTAGCAGCCTGCACCACCAAGGCCCTTTGTTTGACAGGAAAGAAAGGAGTTTGATTAGAGAAAGGAGATGCATTTGTCTATCACGGTAAATATTTAATAAAGGTGACAAAATAGATGGAGAAATTTTAAGATATCGAATACTGATAGAAAGTTAGTGGGCAGTAAGTGGTTTGTAGCAACAAATGAAACTTTGTTTTTTTAAAATACCCAAATGGCTTGCAAAAAGTGTATACATTTTTGCCTATGTTGTTATATAAGAGTATGTCAGGAGAAACATAATATAAATTGAATACAATGGAAATAAGTATCTGTGGTCAGAAGAGGAAAGGTCATGAATGGATTAGTGTTGAATGCTAAATAAAATCACTATAACCATAAAGCATAATTTGTGGAAGTGTGCAGTCAGTTTCCCTAACAATATAACCACTGTATGGATTCCACATCTACATTACTGGATCCCCAGGCCAGAGGGCAAAGACATGGAAAGGAATAGCAATTGATATATATTTATATAAATTATTTTGATCTATATTTTCTTTCTCTTAGTTAGAACCTTCATTTTTTTATTTCTGTTTCTTATTCTTTTTTGCATAGCATACTTCCTTTGAAATGAAATAGATTACAGGATTGTAAAAAAGGAGTTTTAGTGTGATGGGTATTTATGTCTGTATATAATATATACCAGTGTATTAAATTTTTTGAGAGTGTGGTTACTGAATCTGAATGTAAAAAAATGGGCTGATCACTGGAGCAAAAGGTTTATTCTAAATGTTTACCGTCATCTATGGATGATTTGGATTTTCCCCACCACAATCTGTTATCCCTAAAAGAAAGGAAAGAGGAAGGCTGAAATCTATCCCTTTTCAGACAGGGCAGCATGGGGGAAGAAACAGAAAAAGAATTCTTCCTCTATGCCCATCATCATGTCTACATTGCTAGACATATGGTATAAATAGTAGAGAATCCCCATATTTACCATGTGGGTCAGCATCCATGAGAGCAAAGATTGGTACATGACAAGTATCCCATAATTTTCTGACTAGTAGTCTTGTATTGATATCTGGAACACCTTTTCCCTGAAGAAATAATTACAATATTTATAACAATGATACGTTTTTCAATATATGTTTAGACACGGTTGTACTTCTACTCAACAAAATGCTTTATTACAGAATTGTAAATTCAGCTTCCAATGAGTATAATTATGTTTTACAATTGTTCACATTAAATGGATGAAACATTAATAGAAAGACAATAAAATCTACACCCTTAAAATTAATATGTAAAAGCTGTATTAAAAAGATTGGTGAAAACTGGGAATTAGGGCATGACGTACAATGATCATTAAAGGAATTGAAGAAAAAAAAACCCAAAGAGTAAACCTGCTTTTAAATACAAATCAGGCTGATATCACAATTTAAAAGACTTGCAATTTAAAAAAAAGTATTTCCAGTGTCTCAAAATACATTTGGGTAAATGCCAAGAGGATCTCATTGTGTAACGCTGGTAATGATAAGGTGATCACCCATCTGAAAGGTTTGCCTTGGTCCCCACAGTGCTGTACTCACACCCCTGACTAGAGATAGTGTCAGTAACTCTTCTCACATATTTTATATCAACTAAAGGTCTGGATTCAGAGCACATTTCACAATGAAAGCTGGAATTCTGCTCTGAGCACACTAGCTTTCTTTACCTATAAACATACTGGTCTGGAGGTGGTATTCATCAGGTTCTGACCAGTTCTGGAGAACCGGTAGCAGAAATTTTGAATAGTTCGGAGAACCAGCAAATACCACCTCTGACTGGCCCCGCCTCCATCTATTCTCTGCCTCCCGAGTCCCAGCTGATCAGCTGGGTCTTCTTTTGTTGGCCTGCACAGGAGAATGTAGCTGGAAAGCAGGTTAGTGGGGTGGGGAGGGAATGGGGATTTTGCAGTAACCTTTCCCCAGGAGTGGAGAGGGAATAGAGATTTTACAGTATCCGTCCCCTGCCATGCCCACCAAGCCACGCCCGGTAGTAAAATTTTTTGAATCCCACCACTGGGTCACTATGGACAATAGGTGCAGGGACAGTCATATGGAGGGCTTTGTATTTTTATCTCCATTCCTTCTCTAAAAAGACCCAGTGTGCACAACTACATGTAACATATATCCTTTTTATTAAATTAGCATTCTCAAGGATTTCATCACTTTCTTTGTTTTCTCTGTTTCCGATCTCTTTTTCTTTTCACTCTGACCAGACACTCTGACCAGGTACTTCTCTGGGCCATGCTTTTTCCATAATGTAAGCTCACACTATGAACTCTTATCTGTAGATAAAATAACTAAGGCTTTCCTATCACTGAATTATTTTCTAAATAAAGCTTATCTTTATTTCCTTTCATACAAGAAGCAGCAGCCTCAAGAATACCTTCAGTTACACTCCTAACTTTAGTGTTTCTCTTTCCATGCATTCTTTCCATTATATAAAGCTCTCTGCTATCCAACAATGCATTGTTGTTCGAACTAATGAAGCCACAGAAATCTTGGTTAAGTAGGAAAGATATTGTGCCTTAATGACAAAGATAAATCTGCAACCCCCTCTAAGCCTGCACTTGACCCTTAGAGCAATGTGGCATTGCTGATATACTGTAGGTTATGCAACATTTTCCTGGATAGGCAAACCATCAAGCTTCTACTTTAACTAGCCTGAGCTTTAACTCATCAGCAATCTGTCAGTACAGTCCCACAATCAAGCACAGATTAAAATTTTCAATGATTCAGATGATATATTTCTGTCTGTAGCTAAGTCTTCAGAAGATAAAAGAAGGAAA